>CAUYUJ010015399.1:240348-336495 GCA_963575745.1 Prorocentrum cordatum
TGATGTTTTTTTCGGGGGGGGGGGGGCATTTTTCAGATTTGTGGGCTTATTTGGAAGGACCGAAAACCATGCCGTGGCATGGCGCTGGAAATAATGACGCCAGCGCTGCAGCGGGAGCACGATTTGGAACGACCCGAAGCGCGGAAATGAGGCCAGCGCTGCAGCAGGAACACGACTCGGAACGAGCGGTAACCCGAAATTGAGGCCAGCGCATCAGCGACAGCAGCATTCCGAATCACGACTTAAGCGAAAACCCATTTCCGGGAAATCCTGTGTGAAAAAAACCAGTACGCTGAGAGGGGGCGGCCAGTTCCCGGACGCCACCAGGGGAGAGAGGAGAGTAGTATCCATATTGTTCAATTGTAGAGAGAAGTGCGAAGGAGGACAATGATGCGAAGGAGGAGGAGGAGGAGGAAGAGCTGGAGGGATCGAGGATGAGGGGGAGGCAGGAGGGGGAATCGAGGATCGAGTTTTTTGGGCGACTGGGGCCCTCGTCTGGTTTCTTGTGGCCTTCCAGAACGCTGTGGAGATCCCCCAGGACCCCCTGGAGGGAAGAGGGGACGGAGGCGGAGGGGCAGGGGGCATCTGAATGTTTCCGCTCCTTTTGGTAGGCCTCGCGATGGCCTTCGTGGCCACGACTGAAATTTTTTCGGAGTCGTCCTCCGAACGCGTTCCGGGACCGGTAGGACCTTCCATGTCGAGCGCAGGGGACCCAGGCGAGCGCCCCCCTCTCCTCATATTACTACTATGTGTCGTTATCCTCCTCCTCCTCCTCCTCCTCCCCCTCTTCCTCCTCCTCCTTTTTCATCGTGTTTCTCTTATGTTTTTTTATTCGCATTCGTATCATTATCCTTGTTCGAATTATTGTTCTCCTCATTGTTGTTTTCCTCCTCCTCCTCCTCATCATCATCATCATCATCCTCATCCTCATCCTCATCCTCCCCCTACTCGTCCTGTTCCTCTTCCTCGTCCTCTTCCTCCAGCTGCTTCAGCGGTTCTTCACACTCCCCAGACCGCAGCTCCTTAGTACAACGTTGCACACCGTCAGTGTGTTCAGCGGACCCGCCATGCCCGTGAAAGCGAAGACGGGCCCCTGTGCAAGGTGATGGCTCCTCGCCGTGTGCGCCGTCGTCGCCTTACTGCAGCTTGACGTGCTTGACGTCTTCTAAGGAGGCCCGCCCTCAAGCCGATTCGACCAGGGGCTTCACCATCAGGACCTGCGTCTAGAATCCGATGTACCTTACTGGGGTCACACGAACCGCGAAGGTACCGGCAGAATTCAACAGCATCGGGGCCATCATGCTGCCAGGTATTGCGAGGCGCCCGACCGAGGACCCACATGTTTTGTTCACCCTTCCGTACCTTTGGGAAGTCAGCCTTGTATGGGCTCGGGCATCGAACTCAAGTTGCGGCGTCTCGATCTTCCTCCACAAGAAGCGCTCCATTTGCAGTTTCATCCAGAACAGATTCCTCCCACCACCGTCTCTGAATTGCAGAAGGGGGAGCTGAACGTCTCAAGTCACAGCAGCCCGACATCCTCTTCCTGGGACTTCCGACGATGCCCTCCCAGAGATGTGGCCGATCACTTTGCTGCAAGACGGTCCAGGGGATGCGTTCGTGGGCGAAGAAGATTCTCAACAGCGCAGGTAACAGACGCACCCCTTTCGTCAAGATGGACCTAATTGACAGGCAATGTTTATTCTTCAGACGATACCTTCGATGGCGATGTCGCGGACGGTGCGGCCGCGGGTCCCGAGGCGCACGGGGCACGCTGGAGTTGGGATCTGGATCATCCACGTCGGATCACGCGGGCCCGAGCTTGAGGATCTCGCGGGAAAGCTTGGGCACCAGGTTTTGCAGGGCGCTTCTCTCTTCGCCGTCGGCGCCTTCTTCCCCGCGGGGCCGACTTTCCATTGGTTCCTTGGCCACTCATCCACGATCGATTTCTTGCGCGCGCCGGTCGCCCTCAGACCTCGCGCGCCGCCTTCGGGCGATTCGACCCGCGGGGCGCAGGCTTCGACCTGCGAGCGCGTTCGACGACAGGGGGCGCCGCCCAGCTTTCATGGAGCGTCGCCGCAGCTGCGAGGCTGGTTCTGGTGGCGCGGCAGGGCCAGGACCTGGGCGGGCCGACGCGCGCCCTTGGGGGAAGGGGGCGGGGCGCGCGCGAGCGGTCGAGAGCGTTCGCGGGGTGGCCCTCTCCATCCCCGAGGCGGAGCGCGCGCTCGCGTTCTCGCCCATGAGTTGCGGGGCGCCGTGGCAGATTTGACGAGAGGGGCGGCCGTGGCGGAGTTGCAGAAAACCGCACTACCTGAGATCGAGAAGTCGTTTTTTTGAGAAAAAAAGCAGCTGCCAGACGCTTTTTTTTCAGACGGCGTGATTCACGAGCAACGCGTCCGGCGAGGCCTTGCTGATCGCGCTGAAGGGGGAGTTGGAGCAAGCGCGCATTGCCTTTCGTCTTCGTCAGCTCGCAATGCAGATTACCAAGGACTGCGGCGCGGCGCTCGCGCGGGAACCGAACGCTGCACGGGCCGAGCACGACCGCTTCGCGGCGCAGACGCTGGCCAGGAGATTGGCCCGCAAGGGCCGAGGACCGCGCCGCCGCATGTATTCCGAGGCTCGGGAAGAGAACGGCGAGCCTCAGGGCATCGCAATCTTTTCGCGTCTGCCCGCTCAGCAGGGCGGCTTATCCGCGGCGGACAGCGACATCCAGCGGGGGCCTGGGAAGTTGTTTGTCAGGTTATTCATCGGGGAAGAGGCCGCGAGGATGGACCAACAGCGTTACGACGCGCGGCAGATGGTAGACCTCGAGATTGCCGAGGCGGCCCCCGGGGGATCACCCGCGAGCTTCGTCGAGCGACGAGGGGGAGGCCCATGCCGCAATGGGAGACGCCGTCAGAGATGTGGCTGATATTGATCGACCGCAACCAGTGGGGAAATTCAAGCGAGGTGGTCTGGGACCGCGCTCCACGCCCTCGAGGGCGCTTGCTTGCCAGGAACGATTGCTAGACGCGATCGCATCTTTCCGTCGGGCGCTCTCGACCCCGCTGAATCTCGACGCCCCCCGCGTCGTCGACATTGGCAGAGGAGGTTGTCCGCCGCGCCTGCTGGGCCAGAGGTCGGTCCATCTTGTTCGCCCCGTGGGCAACGGCGCCCGAGCCCCGCCAGGGGCTTCCCGCGTTCCTGCTTGGAGGGCCAAGGGGCTCATTTGAGCTGGCGCCCCAGCGCGAGCTCCTGTGCCCGCGCGCAGCATTGGGGGGCGGGCGGCGTCGGCGCCGGCGCGGGGGCCACATTCTACGCGGATCATATTACGGATGAACTTATCCAAGGACGAGGGCCTGAACCATCGGGCAGGGGGGGGGGGGCGCGACATTTGGCGGCGCTGGTGCAGGTTAGTCGCGGAAAGCCAGCTTCCTCCCTGGGCGTCGTCAGGGCGGGGCCCAGCGGGGGCGAGCGGGCTGCCTTGGCGCGGCCATTTGGAAAAGGGGGGCGTGGAACAGCGTCGTCGTTTTCACTCGGGCCCCATCGCGTCTCTCCGGGCAATTCGGCAGACGCGCTCGCGTGCTCGGCGGCTGACCGACGGCGCGAGGATCGCTGCAGATTCAAAGGCTAATGGAGTTCAAGCAGGTTTGGCAGGGCCCGGCATTATTTCTCTTTCTCCTGCGCGCGAGGTTTCGAGAGGAGCGAGGCGCCCGGCCATCTCCACCACCGTTCAGCGCGCGCCCCTCCCAGGCATGGGGGGCGGGGTCGCCCGCCGCGGCCGCGCGACGGAGCGCGGTGAGTTCCTGCCGCGGGCGATGCAAATGGGTTCAGGGGCGGGGGGGGCCGAGGACCACGACCGGGGGGCACGGCCCCGGGGTGCAAAAAGTGTCTGCGGCCATGGGCAGATTCCCCCGTTCGCAGACGAACTTCGGCTCCGTCGTCTGAGACGGCGCCAATCCTAGATCAGACCCCCCAGCGCCGCAGGCAAGTGCGCCTCAGCGGGGCCCCCAGCTTGCACGAGGACTGGGCGATCCACCCACAGGCCAGCCCGTTGTCGCGGCAGGTTCTCGAGGACCTCCAGTTTGCCCGTGCCCAGTCGGAATAGTTCGCTGACCTCGCCCCCGATGATTTCCCCTTCCTGGGCCGATTCTTTTCGAGAGATTTCGATGGTTGGGCGAGGCTTGACGCCGCGATGATCAGGGCGAGTTACTCCTCTCAAGCATTCGCCCCGCCGTCGAGGCCCAGATTGGCGCCCGCTGATGTTGCCCCGCAGGCGGACGAGGCGGGGGGGGGGGCTTCTCGGGGGAATTCAGACGCTGTGTTCGAGATGCGGACGGACACATGCACGCCGACACTTTCACGAGCATGAAGGCCTTAGGTAGCGCTCGCAAAGTACGGGGCGAGGATGCCTTTCCCACGGTCACATGCCAGTGCGTTCGACGCCTCCAGGTTCTCAGCACTCGGGGAAATGCGCAGAGACATGCGACGCGATCGCGCGGCAGCAACGGGCAGCGCGATTGGACGAAGCAGCGCTGCAGCAGGGGGGGTGGCGCATCCCTCCGCACTGGATGGCCCAGCGCACAGCTTCGCGGCTCAAGAGCCACGGGAACTGCAGCTCCATATCCGCCCCCGCTGCGTGCTGAGCGAGTCCGTTATGTCTCTGCCTCGGGCCCGACCTCGCGATGGAGGGCGGCAAAGAAACCGCAGCTGATCAGGAATCGCAAGGCGCAGGGCGAAGCAGCAGAAGGCGCAGCAGCGCTTCCCCGCAGAGGGCCCAGCCGGGCGACTTGGCAGACGACGCAGGAGACGAGGCGCAACAGGTCGAGGGGGCCTTGCGCGCGCGAGGCATACAGCAGGCGATCGCGCACTTGCTCGAGATGGCGCGCATGTGCGCACAGCAGCTCGGGGGGCTCGCGGCGTCTGATTGGATATGTCTCATCATGCCGACCATCTACACCACCATCGCGGCGACGCACGCCGCGGGCAAGATGCGCGCCGAAGCGACAACCATCGCAGCGGCGAAACCACTCCTGCCCCCCCCCCCCCCCCTCTCATTTGCACATTCGGCGAGGCGCGTTCGAGACGATGGTCGAGTCAAACAAGCTGAAAACGGAGGGGGCAGCGAGCTTCGACCCCGTGACTT
Source organism: Prorocentrum cordatum (assembly GCA_963575745.1). Taxonomy (NCBI): domain Eukaryota; class Dinophyceae; order Prorocentrales; family Prorocentraceae; genus Prorocentrum; species Prorocentrum cordatum. Next base: position 245,471 of record CAUYUJ010015399.1, read on the forward strand.
GTCCTCCGAGAAGTTCAGCTTGAACTGAGCGGCGGCGGAGCTTGGCTTGGTAGTCAGGCGCTTCCGCTGCGCGCAGTGCTGCGGCGGGGGCTGCGCGCGGCTGCTGTCCGCGATCACCGGCGACGTGGCGGCGCCGCTCTTGGACGCGGGGCGGGGTCAGCCGACGGGGCGGGCGCTGAGCAAGCCCGAGGTGGACCAGTCCATTGTCCAGCTTTGCATCATCGCGGGAGACATGCTCAAGCTCGGGGCCGCCCCCCCAGGAGCACTTGGACACGTTGGCACAGAGGCTGATCGACAAGGCCAAGTCGGGCGACGTCGGAGGCAAGGGCGGCAAGGAGAAGTAAAGGATTTGGCGACAGGGCGGCCCTGCTCTCACGGGCCCTGGCGAGAGAGGAGATGGCAAGGTTTGCGAGCGGCGCGTGACGTTTTGTTTATGGGCAGCTTTTCTCGCTGCATTTGCCCTCGCATGACCATCGACCGCCCCGACTTGAGCTGCGTCGGGACATCGCTGGGCGCGGCAAAACAGGCGAACTACGATGGCAAGGGCAACGGCTCGACGCCCCTTCGACCCGCCCAGCGTAAGGGGCGTCAACAGCGGGACTGACACCTTGTCTCACTTCATGCTGCCATCTGCGAGTTCAGAGAGTCCAAGCGTGCCCAGTCGTTCTTGTCAAGCCGTTCTCCGCGGAACGGGCTGTCTTCCTGCGCCAGTGAGCGACAGGTGCGAATGCCTGTCCCGTAGGCCTTGATCGGTCAGAGTCGAGTGTCTGTTCTTGGGCCCGAGCTGTTCGATTTCGGCCACCTCCTGTACCTCGGTATCACCCTCGCCCCTGCGAAGGCTGAGATCTGGGGGCCCGTGCCTGACCTGTGGCCAGGCGCGGCTCATGGCCTGGGGGCGAATTGCATTCGTGTTCCCATGGGCTGGTCTCGATTGAGCTTGTTCTGGTCAGCGGGAATACTTGTCTTGGGCATTGGGATTCTGCAGATCGCCAGCGCTGGTCCTCTGTGCACTGGGCAGTCGTTCGTTGGGGCGCATGTGCGTCGTCGACACCGTCGCCCTTGACGTCGACAGCGTCGGGCCCTTGAGCCTGCCGACGCCCGCCTCGCACGACTTCGAGGCTCCGTTTTCAGTTGCTTGCCTCGCCACCCCCCACCCCCCCGCGGGGCCTGCCCTGCGCGGTCGGGCCGGACGTCGAGGCCGAGGCTCGCAGCCCCGCCCCCCTCTCGCTGCGCCGCGCCGCCCCCGCTTTCCCTTCTCCCAGGATGCGCAGGCCGAACCCTAGGGGTTTTTGGGAACCCGCGCCCACCCTCCGCTGCGCTTGTGCCCTTCCTCTGCATTGGCCTTTCCCTCTCGCCTCGTCGCCCCCCCCCCCCCCCTCCGCGCGGTGCCCCTCTCGTCCGTCGCCAGCTGGGGCGCGGGTTCTTCCTTGGGGCGGGGCGGGCACCTGGGCGGCCTGCCCGTCGCAGGCAGCGACGCGGGCTCGGCTCTGCGGGGCCAGGAGGGCCCCCCCCCCAGCCCCCGAGGGATTGCACGATCGGCGACTGCCTGTTTACGGATGTGCGGCAGGCTGCACGGCGCGCGCTACTCACGACCTCATCGCACGCGTTCGAGGATCATTCGGGCTAGGGCTTTGTTTGCGCGTCTCCACGCGCGAGCACGGGACGGCCCAGATCACTCGCAATGTCTTATTGTTATTGCCATCAGTATTCTGATTATTCTTATTATTATTATTATTACTATTATTCTTCTTGCTCTTGATTATTACTCGTATTATTATGGAACTTATCTTCCTCATCCTCCTCGCCCTCCTCCTCCTCTTGCTCTTCCCCCTCCTCTTCTTCCTCTTCCTACTCCTCTTCCCCCCCTCTTCTCCTCCATTGTTTGTTTCTTGCGAACAATTTTCCTTGTCGCACACCGAGGCGCGCCGGGAGAGCGGACCGGGCGTTTCGCGTGAGACGTTTTCGCCGAGTTTGATCCATAAAGTGGGTTGTTGCAAGAGCTTCACGGTTGGAGGGCGGCTTGTTTTCAAATTGCAGTTATCGCTTTCGCGCCTCGTGCATTCAATGCAAGGGCTTCACGGGTGGAGGGTGGGCCGTTTTCGAATGGCGGTGTCGCCTGATCACCGCGCACGAACAGTTGTAGAACATTGTGGCAGCCTCACGGGTGGAGAGCGGCGGGTTTTCAAAATGCAGTCTGGCGTTGCGCACATCCGTTATCAAACTGGCAACAATCTCGCACATGGAAAGCGATTCCTTTTTCAACATGTGGTTTTCGCCGTAGCGCCGCGCATATTTGCTTCAAGCGTCTACAGCTGTTTCATTGGTTTTCACCGATAACGATCCACAAAATGGCGTTTAGCATGATGTCGGACTGCCTGGGCACAACCGCCAATTTGATTCGCGGGGTTTAAACCCCAAGAATGGCGTGCTGGCGCGATTCAGGACCGTCATGGCGCAACAAGAACGGTGATTCGCGGCGTTGAAGTCCCAGGATTGGTGTTTTGGCACTGTTCAGGGTTTTCCTACGTTCGTTTTCCAACATGTCAATTCTCTGTGAAAGTGCAAGAGGGAACTTTGAGAGAGCGTTTGCTGCAATGTCGTTGGTGAGTCTTGGGTTTGCACTCCTCCTCCTCCTCCTCCTGCTCCTCCTCCTCCTCCTCCTCCTCACCTCGTCGCCCCAGGAGCGCGCGACGCCTCTGGCGCAGCCCAACAAGCTCTTCGTGGGGGGCATCCCACAGCAGATGACCCAGGATCCCGCGGCGCCGAAGAGGGAGGGAGGGAGGGAGGAATTGAGCATGAAACAAAGGAGGAAGGGAAAGAAGGGGAGGCGAGGCGGTGAGGGGGGAGAGGAGGAAGGGAGAAGGGAAAACCGGAAGAAACGAGGACATAGAGTGGAGGAGCGAGGATTCAGGATGGAGGATGGAGATTAGGAGAAACAAAGAGTGAACCAGGAAGGAGGGATAATGGTGGAAGGAAGAAGGGGTGAAAGAAGAAGGGAGAAGATCGAGGAGTAGAGGTAAAGAGGATGTCGGGTGCTTTTCTAAGCCTTTGGGGGCCCTCCAACACGGAGAGGCCCAGACGTTTGCCAAGCGCCAGGCGCTCGCCCCCCCCCCCCCCCCCACGTTGGAAGAGTTGCTCGCCTCCGTTGGGCCCGCGCCCGCCTCGACGCAGCTTTAAGGTCCCTCGCGTGTGAAGCCCAAGCTCGACGAAATTCAGTCCCCTACGGGCCCGCTCGTTCGCCTCCTGCGTCCGAATCGGCATGGCGCTCCTCTAGCAGGGTCCAACCTCGTCCTCCTCCACCTTCTCCTTGTCCTCATCACTGCTTGCCCTGCGGCTTACCGTGCGCGCCTGCGCGCCCCCCCCCCCTGGCCCGGGTGCGGAGGCGGGTTGAGTGTGGGTCTGCACTCCAATTCTCCTCATGTGCTGCATTGCAATCGGAGCGAGCGAAGGTGAAGATCATTGTGTCCCCTGGCCAGGTGTAGTCTGTGCTCGTCGACTTCAGCTCGGGCTAGTGGACACTGTGGCTCAACAGCTGGGGTCTCTGACAGCGGTGGAACGTGGGCATCGCCATTCAGACGGCACCTCCGAGGTCGCCATCTGGTTCTCTTGGCAGCACGCTGCTAGGTGTGCCAATCCTCTCGATCAAGTCGGAGGTGATGGTTCTACTGACGACGATGACGGTGATGATGATGATGATGATGATGATGATGATGGTGATGATGATGATGGTGATGATGGTGATGATGATGATGATGGTGATGATGATGATGATGATGATGAGGGTGATGAGGGTGATGCTGATGATGATGCTGATGATGACGATGATGTTGATGCTGATGCTGATGCTGATGCTGATGTTGATGATGATGCTGATGGCGATACTGATCACGGTGATGATGATGCTGATGCGGATGATGTTGATGCTGATGTTGGTGATGGTGGCGGTGATGATGATGAGAACGATGGCCATGGTGATTGTGAGGGTGTCAGTGATGATGATAGGGCTGGGGACCTCGACGCTGGCGCTGCGCGGCGGTGTCCCCATCGACCTGCTGGGTCTCGTTGTGAGGATCCCTGGCCTAGTGGCGCAGGTGATCCATGGAGCTGGTCTGGCCTGGCCCCGAGTGCAAATCAGCCGCGCCAGCATGACATTCCAGATGGCGTTGTTGCTGCGTTTCGTGATGCTCTGATGTACTACCTGTGGTGCCGCTTTCCCCCTTCATCAAGGCGTCCCCTGTGTTTCGTCCGCTACACACGTGCGGAAGCAGCAACGAAGTGATGACGATGATGGAGCGCACGGTGTCTACGATCATTGTGTGGTGGTTGTGGCGGCTTAGGAGCATCGTGAGGGAGAACGGTGCTCCTGATAGGAATGCTCACTGCCTTTTCGTACGGAGTGCGGCGGGGAGCAGAGTGACATGATAGACCCGATGATGTATGATAACAGTTGTGCCGAGCGTGGTCGTCGGTCCGGACATCCTGTAGAAGTTAGCGAAGGAGACTTCATTGTAGAATACGGCCCTGACACCTTGGAAGCTTCCTTTCCCAAGGGGGGCCTGGTATGTGCTGCCGTGGACGCGCCGATTCTGATCCGAACTGCAAGGGGGGGGGGGTTCGGCTTTTTCTCAAAGCGGGATTGTTACCTCGTGTTTGGCGTCGGGCACGGCAGGCTTCGTAGGTTCCTCAGCACGGAGATCGCTGGCCACCCGCTGGGCTTCGAATTCGGCGTCCTCGCGAGCGCGGAGGTCGTGCTGCTGGAGAACAATCCAGTGGTGCGTTTGGTTCGGGGTCCTCCATCACTCCCCCCCGCTTCGGCGGTGCCACGGCCCAGCTCTCATTCGCAGGTGCGCCTCTGGAGTGGCGGTCGGATCGCCATCTGTCTCTTCGCCTGGGGAGGAAGCATTATCATCCCTTCTCCTCCTCTTCCTCCTCCTCCTCCTCCTCCTCCTCCTTCTCCTGCTCACCGTTCCTTGGGGGACAGAACGGGCCCCTCCCCCTTGTCCTGATCACGCGCGTGCCCACGGTCGACGCCAGGAGGAGCTCGCCCAGGTCCTCTCCCAGATCGGGCGCGTCGAGAGGGCCTGGCTGCAAAAGCGCCGCTACAGTCAGGCGTCGGGGCGTGCGGGGCATCGAGGGGGAGCGGCGGAGAAGCAGCAGAAGACGGAGGCTTTGGAGGATCGAGATTCTGGGCAGCTGCCTCCTCTTATGGGCCTCCTGGGGCGCCTTCGTCGCCACGGCTGGAAAGGTGTTCCGATTCGTGAGGGGGACGAGGGGGAGGAGGGGGAGGAGGAGGAGGAGGAGGAGGAGGAGGAGGAGGAGGAGGAGGAGGAGGAGGAGGAGGAGGAGGAGGAGGAGGGGAGGAGGGGAGGAGGGAGGGGGGGGGAGGGGGGAGGAGGAGGAGGGGGGAGGGAGAGGGGGAGCGGGAGCGGGAGGGGGGGGGGGAGGAGGAGGAGGAGGAGGAGGAGGAGGAGGAGGAGGAGGAGGAGGAGGAGGAGGAGGAGGAGGACAACATAAAATGCGTCAGCGATCCTGCAATACGCCATCTCGGCCCACGTCCCCCCCACCCCCCCCCACCAGTCCCTACAAGCATTTCTTGCTCACTACTGGGGGCGCCCCCATTGAGAGAAGAACGCCCCATGGAACCGGGTCCTCGGGTTTTTGGGTTCGCGGTTCCGTGCTGCGGGTTCCCAGTGGCGCAAGGGTTCTGGCAAACGTGTGATTTCGATGCCGGTGGGCGGTCACGTTCCCGGGTTCCCGATTCCGGGTATTGGTTCGCATGTCACGCCGATTATTGTGGGGGCCCCGGGATCACAGAGTAGAAAGCACAAACACCAGCACACATCAGGGGCCCTAGAGCAGAGAGAGAGAGGAGCAAGAGAGGGAATACACATATACACAGAGAGAGACAGAGACAGAGAGAGAGAGTAGAAAGAGTACAGGGGTAGAGCGAAAGAAAGAGAGAGAGAGAGAGAGCAGACAAGCAAATCAATAAATAGGCTATTGAGATCACATAGCCGATGGTAGTAGTGGAACAACAGATCATGCAGCAGGGCGCAGGGTGCAAAACAAACAAAGAGGCTAGAGTGCAAAGGAAATGTCGGACATGCGGGAGTAGATGGTGACATGTAGCTAGCGGGATAGAGGTATGGGGGTGGGGTAAATCGACGCCACCGACGCTGGTTTGGGCTCGAGCGCAGGAGACACTATCACACATATATGCACGTGCAATGTGTTTGCTGTATGTGCTTGACATCTTGATTGTGGACATTGGTATTGTCAGCACGTTATGGGACGCCCCCCTTTGTTGACGCAGTGAGATCTGCCCTCACTAATGTATTGCTCCTGCGCGAAGTCTGGAACCCCTGGGCTTCTTGGACCGTCTGTCTCTTGTTGTTGCTCGCGCGGGCTGCTCCTCTCTTCTCGCGCAAGAGCCTGTGCGAGAAAAGCGCGCGATCCCTAGCGTAAGGTCTAGCGGCGGCGCCGTACAGCGGCTCGAGCGTTGGAGGCATGATGCACAATAGTCATGCCTCCAATGACTTGGGGTGTTGCTATGCAGCAGCCGTGACGCCAGTGGGAGAAATCGCATGGCGTCACCTTGCAAAAGATAAGCGCCTCACGAAGGTCGCGTCCGACAAAGAGAGCTCCAACTACGGCCTCGGCCGGGGACCTACATATGATCACCCGGCCAAGCTCTGCACACCCCTCGCGACGATCGGAACTTCTCGAAGCTCCACCTACAGCCCCACCCAGTGGGTGTAAATTCGCAGACCGTCATCTCGCCCAACTTGCCGCGCCCCGCGCGAAGATCTTGCTCGCCAGGGAGCACTCCATCCGTGTTTCCACATTTCCACCTTTCAGAGTCGTAAGTTGACAGGGTAATCGCAGGCGAACCGCACGGTTTGCACTACCGACGCGCCTGGCGGTGTGACGACAAGGATTTACTGGCAAGGCAGAGGGATGAGGGGGAGGAGGAGGGGGGAGTCGAGTGGGAACGGGAGGAGGGAGGAGGAGGCGGGGGAGGGGAAGGGGGAAGGGGGAAGGGGGAGGGGACGGGGGAGGGGAGGGGGGAGGGGGGGGGGGGGGCAGGGGGTGGGGAGGAGGACGTCGTCGTTTGTTCGCCGCCCTCGTTCCCCTCGCAGGCCCCGCCCCCCCCCGGCACGCGCGGGGATGGAGGACGAGGAGGAAAGGGGCGACGACGGAGGCGAGAAGGAGGAGAAACAGGAAGAAAAGGACCCAAACCTCCTGGGGAAAGCAGGACAAGCGTTTGCCTTGAGTTTCGGCATCTCGGGGACGGGTCTCGTACCCTCTGGCCCGCCACGAAAACGGCCCGCGTCGAACACCTCCTCCTAAGGCTGGGGTCAAGGGTTCAGTGGGGTTTGCGGTTGGGTGTGCGTGTGTCGAAAAGGGGTGAGTTGTTGTGTTGTTCGCCTTGTCGACTGCGCCCCCCCCACCGCGGCGCAGGCGCACCAGACCGCGTCGGCCTTGACCCACCGTGGGTTTGGTTTCGCCCTGTTCGAGAGCCAGGCCAGTGTGGACAGGCGGCCCCCGCCATCTTCGAAATCGTCACGGTCTCCTGTATCTTCCTCATCCCTCCTCCTCCTCCTCTTTCTCCTCCTCCTCCTCATCCTCCTCCGCTTCTTCCCCGCAATTGCTTTGGAGTGTTGCTTTTGGGCCTGCCAGTCCCAAGGCTGAATCGATTACCGCTGACCAGCGGCAGTCTTCAGACCAACAATGCTGGGAGGCATGATGCGAGCTCTTGCAGGAATTCAGTCCCTTTGTGAGATCTTGGAGGTGCAGACGTTACCAGTGATTGACTGGAGGGACACTCGCTCTCTGCGAGCTCCTGGAGGAGCATAACCTCTCGCCTCTCACCAACACCTCCCTCCCCATCGTCGCCTCTGCCCCGTCGTCGCATCCTCCCTGCCCGTGCCCACCCTCCCTCCCTCGCCCCTCCCCCCCCTCTGGCGGGCACGGAGAGGGTAGACGAAGCGAAGGGCCTTTGTAGATGACGAGAAGCAGGATGAGGAGAACAAGGATGCGGATTGTCTTGGTAGCTTAGGATATGCATCATTACCCCTAGAGGCGTCAGGAGAGGAGGAGTTGGAGGAGGAGGAGGAAGAGGAAGAAGGAGGAGGCGGAGGAGGAAAAGCAGCCCAGTTCCATTGCCCCCTTCACATATGTCCTCCTCCCCTCTCGCCCTTCCTCCTCCCTCCCCTTCCTTCTCCTTGTCCGTCTCTTCTCCTTGCAATCAAATCCTTCTCGCACGTCCAGACGTGCCAGTAGGACGGATGTTATGAGAACCCTTGTGTATTGCACTATGAACTGCATTTGTCTTATTCTGCTGCCCCGAATGGTGTCAGCAGATTCGCACACGCGCGCACCATAGCCATTTGGGGCTTAGCAGAAAGGTTCCCATCATGGTTTTGCTGAGCGAGGTGGCGCCCAATCGGTAGCATTGCCAGCCATGGAGCAAGCGGCGCAACAGTTACAGCAACAGCTGCAGGAGTTGAGTGGTCAGCTTCAGCAGCACCGACAGGACTCGCAAGCGCGAGAGCGGGTGCTCGTTCATCAGTTTATTCAGGTGCAGCAGGAGTCACTTGGCCAGCTGGCGGCCCAACAAGCATAGCGTTTCCAGAACCTGAAGAGCAGGGAAAGAGTCCAGCTTGTGGACACCACGGGCCCAAGGGCATAGGTATGCCTGTGGGCCTCGATGGAACGTAAGAGAAGTTCTTATCCTGGAAAGTGAAAGTCGATTGTCTTCTCTAGTACGTCTCCTGATTTGGAGGCTGTATTGGAATGGGCCCAAGAGCACACATGATCCCGCATTTGTCCCAGATTTGCGGAACAAGGATGTTCAAATGTACATGATTTTCCATCAACTATGCGAAAAGGAACCGCCTGGTATAGTGAGCATTTGTGTTCGAGGCAATGGGCTCGAGGCCTGGATGCGCCTGGACAGGCGCTTCGGCCCATCCACCGGCGGCAGGAAGACGACTCGCCTGAAACACGTGCTCCATCTGGCCAGGGTTACGTTGGATGAGCTTCCCGGGGCAATAGAGAAGTGGACCGACAGCGTCCGCGTGTACGAGCGGCGAACGGATAGGAACGGCGACCAGAGTACCATTCCTGATGGTCTCAAAATATATGTTGTGGAAGCTTCGGTGCCAAAAGAGCTCGAGAAATATCTGCTGTCAAAAGCGAACGTTTGGACGCGCTCGCCACGGCCATGGAGATGATTCGCACGTACTTCGAAGCCCGCAGAGGGAAGAGGCTCAAGGTAGTAGTGGACCACAGCTGCAACATGAATCCAGACATGGATGCCGGAGTCTCCGATCAGGGCGAGCCCGCAAGAGGGCCGAAAGGGCCCAAAGGTGGCGGCAAGGGCAAGAACGACAGGAGGCCCCCCCAGACGAGCTTCCAGGGCAACTGCGCGGAAACCCAGGCCGCAAGAAAAAGGACTGTTGGCGCCCCGGCAGGGGCGCGCGCCTGCCGGGCGCTGCCGCCAGGCCCAAGGCAGGGCCGAAGGGCCCCAAGGGTGGCGGCAAAGGCAGAAGCAGCAATGGCCCCAAGGGCGGCAAGCCCGTTCGCTCCTTGGAGGAGGAGGAGGAGGAGGGGGGGAAGACAGGCTAGGTGCGCTCGCGTCATATCTGACATCCTACCCCTCCCTCCCATCCCTTACCATGGCGCAGATCCCCTCTCTACTCGCACAGTCGGATGTCGAGCAGGACAATGATCCCGAAAGGTACGCGATGCATTGTAGAGCACGGCGTGGCATGGCGTAGAAGAGCACCGCAAAGCGTAGTATCAATCAAGCATTGCATCGCACGCCGTGGCATGGCACGGAAAATGACGCCAGCGCTGCAACGGGAGCACGAGTCGAAACGAGCGGAAGCGCGGAAATGAGGCCAGCGCTGCAGCGGGAGCACGATTCGGAACGAGCGGAAGCACGGAAATGAGGCCAGCGTTGCAGCGGGAGCACGATTCGGAACGAGCGGGGCCCGAAAATGATGCCGGCGAAAACAAATGCAGCCGAAAACCCAACTCCGGGGAAACCTGTGTGTAAAAAACAGTACGCGGGGGGGGGAATCGGACACTTTCAAACCATCATCAGGGGAAGAGGGAGAGTAGTATTCATATTGAGTAATTGTGGAGGAGGAGGAGGAGGAGGAGGAGGAGGAGAAGGAGGAACCCGAGGAGGAGGCAGCCGACCAAAGCTATTCCTCCCTGAGCCCGCTGGAAGCGCGCCGCGCTGGCGACCCGAGGGACCCGCGCCAGGTGTTCTGTCCGTCGCGAGTCGGCAGGAAGAGGGCCAGGGGCCAGGCGGCGGCGCTGGCGCCGGATTGCAGAGAAGCATCTCTGCGGCGAGCTCATTCTGGATGCATCGCGACATGGAGTTCATTATCCAGAGGATAGATTCGGACAGGATCCGTTCGATCAGCGAGGCCATAGAGATGACCGAAGACGAGGACGAGGTCCAGGAGCTCCTGAAGCAAAGGGTCGAAGTCGAGGAGAAGCGCGCTACGGGAAGGCCACGGCGACAGCAGACACCCAGCAGCGGCGAGGACGGTCTGAGAGCATTGTGGACCTGAGACTGGATCAGAGCCACCGCGAAAACAGTCATCGCGAGGCCAGCGGAAAAAAAGGCATGTCTAACCACAAGGCGCGGTGCCACGAGCAGAAGCGCAGGCGCGCTGCCAAGGACAGGAATTGCGGGGCGCCGAAGCGCGCAGCCGAGAGGAAGAATCGCGAGGACGAGTGGCACGCGAAGTTCGCCCCTACCGCGGCTAGGGAGGAGGAGGGGCAACTGGCGACCGACCAGGCGTTCGACGGCATGGGCGGCGAGGTGATCGCACCAGTCATCGAAGGGAAGATGCGCGCACGGCGGCGACCTCGCGGCGGACAGCGCCGCTGACCTATAGGTGGGCGCGTTGGGCGTTGTGCCGGTGATAGAGGACATCAAGCTCTACAGGCCGCTCTCTGGGAGGCTTCAGTCTCGCCTGCAGGAGGGCCCGGACGAGGCCGGTAATATCTTTTACGAAAAGGCCCAGAGGAAGGTGGAAAGGCAGTCTGTTGCTGTTCGGCGGGCTGGGCCACGGGCTTGGCAGACCCACGACCGCGGGCAGCTTGCGGAGCAAACTGCTGCCAAGCCCTGCCGAGCACAGAGATTCGCCGGCGCGCGCAATCGCGAAGATTGTCTGTTGTCGCATCACCAGCGCACAGGCGACGCCGACAGCTGCAGCGACCAGTCTGTAGACGAACAGGGCGCCGAGCGTCGCCTGGGGCAGGGCGCGCGGCAGGCGGCGGAAGCCGCCGCGATGGGCGAAGGGCTCGCCGGGGGACCTTCGCGAGAACTACGAGAAGAGACAGGCAAAAGCCATCGTCTTCATCGCCGTCACCTCCTTGTATCGCCGCCCCCTTCGGGGTCTTCATCGCGGGGCGGGAAGATAGACGGGGGGCGGCGTCGCCCGCGCCCCGGCGCCGCAAAGATGCACGAGTGGAAGGGGGGGGGGGGGCTGCGCAGCAGCGGCGCGAAGATGGAGCGCGGCGAGATGGATTTCGACGCCGGGGCAGCCATCGCGGCTGCCCCGAAAGAGTTCGCGAAGGACTACCCCGTGAACGACGCAGCCATCCGAGAGTGCAAATCAGCCAGCGCCGGAAATATTTGCGACGAGGGCGGGAAGAGGGCGTTCGGCGCGGACCCCGCCCTCGACCGAAGAGGTTCTGAGTCTGCAGTAAAGGCGAGGCTAAATCCCCCAGAAGAGGAAGATGCAGCCCGCGAGACGCCGGGAGCGCCGACGGCCGCGGTGGAGGAGTCGAGAAATGGAAGGGCGAGGAAGAGGAGAAGCGCCGGAAGCGCCGGCGGCCGCGGACGCGGCGGCAAACTCAGCGCGCGCGGCAGCGGCGCCGGGCGCTTGGCCCGGGGCTTTTGCGCAGACGCAGAGCTCCGCGCAAGAGGGCGGCTCTTCAGGCCGAGCGGGGCCAGGCCGGAAAGGGCGCCACCGCGACGTCGGGGCGGGGCAGGCCTTGGGCCCAGGTGGCCAGCGCTGTCCGGAAGAAGCGGCGACCGAGACGCGAGTCGTAGCGAATGTGAGCGACGGGAAGTTTCCAACATGCGTGGCGTCCTGAGTAGCGTGGGACATGGCAGGCTCGACGACGCTCGCGTCGCGAATCCACCTTCCGCGCCCGCGGGTGGGAACAGAGCTCAGTCGAGTCGGTCCGAGGTCAGGCTTCGCGCTGGGAGCTGCCGTCGACGGCGTTTCTCGGGGGCGGGGCTGAGCCACAGCGTGGGATTTGTCCGACCAGGGGCACGCGATTGAGCTTCGGGCGGCGGCGAAGGAAGAGGCCCCATGCGCCATGGCATTGGGGCTTCCATTGGAAGCCTTCACCGAAGTAGTGAACAGCACTGGCGCGCCTGGCGCGGAGCGGGCAAAGCGCGCCGCGGAAGTGGTGGATGACTTGCGTCTTGAAAGCAGCGGCCAGGGAAGGCGCTACCTGCCACGCCCAGGTGGGCAGAGCAGGAGTTCCAGGGGCTGGGCGGCCTCCAAAGCGAAGGCCGAAGCGCTGCTGGCGCGCTCGGGGTCGAAGCGGGGGCTGCTGCGAGCGCAAGGGCGCCGCTTGGGTCATCGACTTCGACCGCCTGGCCGAAATCACCCGTCTCAAAGAAGGACGCGCGCGATCTGGCGCAGGCGCGCAGATGAAGTCGACGGCGGGCTGGTTGAGACTGGCCGGAAACAACGGGCGACCCAGATCGCCATCTTCAGCGCCATGCTACGCGCTGCCGAAGACAAGAGTGAAACATGGTCTTTTGGCCCGGCCACGGGCGCCGGGCCCGCGCCAGAAGACGGCGCGGAGATACGCGAATATCACACATTCTACCTCGACGGCGGCGCTGGGCAGAGTTGAAGTCCGAGGAGGTGAAGGAGACCAGAGAGACCGAATTGCACTGGAGCCGCAAGAGAAATCTCTACATGGAGGCCTCATCCGACAGTGCGGGGACCGACCAGGAAAAGGCCTGATCACCTCAACATGGATGGGCGCGAACAAAGGGGGCGACATCAACGGGAAGCACCGCAGTCGACCAGTGGTCCAGGAGATAGACATGAAAGGGGAAGAAGGCGCTACCGCACCACTGGTTTTATATCACAATGCTTCCACTAGAGTCGCCGAGAATTCCGCGCCCCATGCTGACCGCGGTGCATGTCAGCAGGGGGCGGAGGAAAGATCTGAAATGGAAGCTGTTCGACACTTCCCGTGCCCATGTGCATGCGGTTGCTAGGCGGGAGGTGCACGCGGCCCCCCCAGGGGAGACCGGCAGGTGGGGCGGCGCGCGCTGCTGCAGCGCCCAATGTACGGAAAGCAGGATGCGTCTGGCACGTGGCAGGACGGCCCCATGAGTCTCCTGGAACAGAACGGTTTCAAGCGCGGACGCGCTAGCACTGCGGTGGTCTACAACGCGGAGGACATCCGGATTCTAGTGCGCAGCGACGACTTTGTTGTCTTAGCGGGTGAAAAGGGGCAGCAGAAGGTGCAAGCATTGCTCCGCGCATGGTGCGATCGCAGACTCGAAGGGCGCGCCGGGCCAGAGTGCACCGACAGCGCAGAGATGACCATACAGAACAGGACGATCAGGCACAACACGGAGACTGGCGCGGTGGAGTACGTTGCAGACCTACGCAATGCTGAATTGATCGTTCAAGTGCTAGGACGAGAGAAGGCGAAGACCGCGACGACGCCAGCCAAGAAAGCGACGGCAACTGTCGCGTCGGCGGCGCTGCCTCTGCCAAAAGTGGATGATGAGCGAAAGAGGTTGTTACATATACATATACATATATGTATAGTCATGGTCGCGCTTCATCTTGCGCAACATATTGCTGAGGTGCGCGAATGCGTCAAGTCGTCCGTGTCGAAAGATGATCTGGCCGACCGAAGCTGATTTCGCAGCCCTGAAGCGTCCAGGTCGCCACCTGGTGGGTAGGCACCAGATTGTCTTGCGCGTCGAGCCATCGGGATTACACATGGACACGAGCATCTACTCAGTCTGAAACTACGCAGATCGTCCTGCAACGCGACAGATCACCACAGGCGCAGCTGTATTGATGGGCAACCACTGTATGATGGCATCATCAGGGCTCCAGAGCACCATCGCTCTCCTGAGCGGCGAGGGCGAGTCTTACGGCATGGCCAAAGTTGCGTCTATTAGATTGCAACTACAGGCGCTGCCAGCCGACTGGGGCGCTGCTAGCCGACTGCACGCGGCGCGTGTTTTGGCGAGGCCGGGGGCAGCTTCGGCACGTGCAGACTCGCTACTTGTGGGTCCAGGAAAGGGTTGCGAGGAGCGAGATCACAGTTGGACAGGTCGGAACCCGCAACAGCATCGCTGACATGTGCACAGATTTTGTCGATGGTGATCCCTTGAAAAACTGTCATGAAGATCTCAGGCCATCGTTTTCTGAGTGGTATGGCGGCGACAGCAAAGCACCTAGTGAATGTGCATGTAGAGTATTAGCGTACGCGGTTCAGGTCAGCAGAACCCCCGCGAGGAGGAGCGTTCGATCATCCATTTTGTATAGCGCTGTGAATCGCATGTGTTTTGTTCTCTTAGCCCGAAGTGTGTCTGCGGATTCGCACGCGCGCGTGCCATAGCCATCTGCGACTGATCAGGCATAGCATAAAAGTTCCCATGAGCGCGGGCTGGGCGTTTTGCCCGCGGCCCATCGCTTATGACTTTGAAGCTGGACATTCCAACATATACACAGGCTGATGGCGGGTAATGTTAAAGCTGTGGCTCTCGCTTCAGCGCCCCGCGTAGCATTCGTCTCAAGCGCTTTCAGTTTTCAATTGTGGCTCTCGCCATGCCGCCGCGCATATTCGTGTCATGAGCTTCCCAAGCTGGTGCTCTCAGCCGAGGCATCCTCGACAAATGAGGAGTGGACTCGGGACGGGAAGGTGTTCGCACGTATTGCAGCCTCGTTGGTGCATCACGAGACGAGTCTGCCTAGTGCCCCTCGGCCGAGCTCACCTTGTACCGTGGTAGAGAAACAAACTGGGGCTCCCGCCGTGGGGGATATCTTCCATAAGACGCTTCCCAGACGCGTACGGCAGGTCGCAGTCGCACACGTCCGAGCTTCCAGTCTCGAGATGTGTTCTGCTCGCTGCAGTTTGGCAGCGGCCCGACGCCGATCCGGCGCCGCCGCCCTCCCCTTCTGAATCCAGGTCGCTGAGCCCCTTCGTGGCTGAGGCCCGACGTGGCCAGAACAACCCCTTTGTTCCCTAGCTTCGCGCTCCTCATGGCAGCGCGATGGCCTGAGATTGTTCTGCCTTCCTCCCTCCTGGAGGACCCTGGGAGCTCGATGGCTGGGAATATGTGTTTTCGCCTGTTCCTCCTCTTTCTCTTCTCCCCCTCTTTCGGTTTGACCCTACCCGTGAGGGTTAACGGTGCGAGTGCCGTTGGCAAGGCCCTGTAGGCGTACGAACGCGCGTTTTTTTATTTGACGGTCGTGTGGGACAGTTTTGCGGGTGTCTCCAAGGAAGTTTGAGGTCGTTGAGAGCGTGTTTCTGTATCGTTTTGGGCATAATGGGCAATATAGCCCCCCCAGCCCCCCCCCCCAGGTATAATTTAACGCCCCTCCCCCCCCCAGTGCGCTCCGGGCTTGCCGCCGTGCGCATCGGGATCCGCATCGGCGTCCGCATAGGAATCCGCAAAGGAGCCTCGTCCGCGTTGGAAATCTCACGGGGATCCGCATAGACATGCGCAGGCGCATCTGCATAGGTATCCGCACACCGCGTAAGGAGCCGCATGGGGATTCGCATAGGGATCCGCATGGCACTGCGCATGGGCATCCGCACATGGATCCGCATCGGGATCCGCATAAGCATCCGCATAGGGATCCGCGCATGGATCCACATAGGAATCCGCAGGATCCGCATAGGGATCCGAAATTGTGGTGTTGTGCTCCTGGCAAAAAACTCATTATCTTCCTTCTGCTCCTCTTCCCCTCCTCCTCTTTCTCCTCCTTCTCCTCCTCCTCCTCCTTCTTCTCCTTTTGCTCCCCCTCGGAGGAGGCGGAAAGGAGATGGGGGTGGCGGAGGAGGGAGGAGAGAAGAACGTCGCATTATATTATCAGCACTTCCCTGGCGTGGCGTTCAGTTGTCCGCGGCAGATCCTCACCTACATGCTCGTTCTACCTGTCCTGTGCACGCAGGCAATGTGGTGTACACCAGCGCTGCGTGCACGCGGATGCTGTGGTGTAGACAGGCGTTGTGGTGTGCACAGGCGTTGCGGTGCACGCAAGCATTTTGGTGTACACAGGCGCAGTGCTGCACATGGTTGCTGCGGTTTTGCATATTCGCTGTGGTGTACACCGGCGCTGTAGTGAACGCGAGCACTGGTGGTATACACAGGCGCTGCGTCACACGCGGCTGTTGCGGTGTACGCAGGCGCTGCGGTGTACATGCGCGCTGTGGTGCACGCGAGCATGGTGGTGTCCGCAGGCGATGTGGGGCAGGTCGCCACCTACATGCTGCTCGCGTCGTCGTCGTCGTCGCTCGTCGCTCGTAGCTCATCGTCGTGCGCGCGGGCGCGGCTGTGGTGCCGGAGCCACACGGCGGGGGCAGGGGGGGCGTTACATAATACCCCCCCCCTCGCCCCCCCCCCCCCATAATGCCCATGATCGCCAAAAATAACGAAACGCGCTCCGACGCATGCACGAGATGTGTGCCCTTTCCTTGCTGTTCCACTTCCTCCGTTCTGTGTTTGACGTCGGCCTGACGTAGCGTGCGGTTTCTGTCCCTGTTGGTGTTGTGTTGCGTTTTTGCTTCTGGGTCGCTTCTTCGGCCCGGGCGGCACAGCGCTGCGTATTGCAGCATCGGCCTTCACCCTTCTTGACTTCGGTTGCGGATCAGCTTCGCGATCTGTTTTTCAGTTGCGGATCAGCTTCGCGATGTTCGTTCATTCGGCTCGTGACGCGAACGGCACGCGCGTGAGCGAATTGGCCCAGCATCGAAACGTCTAGATGCGGCTGCGAAAACATATCTCTGCCCCTCTGCCCCTCCGCCTCTTCTGCCCCCCTCCCCCGTCATCCCTGTGGGAAAACACACACACACAAACACTGTGGGAAAAAAAACACACAGTGGAAAAAAAAAACAAAAAAAACACGTGTATGTGTGAGTGTGTGTGAGTGAGTGTGAGTGAGTGAGTGTGAGTGAGTGTGTGAGTGAGTGTGTGAGTGTGTGTGTCTGTGTGTCTGTGTCTTCTGTGTGTCTTCTGTGTGTCTTCTGTGTGTCTTCTGTGTGCGTCTTCTGTGTGCGTCTTCTGTGTGTGTGTGTCTTCAGTGTGTGTCTTCTGTGTGTGTCTTCTGTGTGTGTCTTCTGTGTGTGTCTTCTGTGTGTGTCTTCTGTGTGTGTCTTCTGTGTGTGTCTTCTGTGTGTGTCTTCTCTGTGTGTCTTCTGTGTGTGTCTTCTGTGTGTGTTTTCTGTGTGTGTCTTCTCTTCTGTGTGTGTCTTCTGTGTGTGTCCTCTGTGTGTGTCTTCTGTGTGTGTCTTCTGTGTGTGTGTGTCTTCTGTGTGGGTCTTCGGTGTGTGTCTTCTGTGTGGGTCTTCGGTGTGTGTCATCTGTGTGTGTCTTCTGTGTGTGTCTTCTGTGTGTGTCTTCTGTGTGTGTCTTCTGTGTGTGTCTTCTGTGTGTGTCTTCTGTGTGTGTCTTCTGTGTGTGTGTCTTCTGTGTGTGTGTCTTCTGTGTGTGTCTTCTGTGTGTGTCTTCTGTGTGTGTCTTCTATGTGTGTCTTCTCTGTGTGTCCTCTGTGTGTGTCTTCTGTGTGTGTCTTCTCTGTGCGTCTTCTCTGTGTGTCTTCTGTATGTGTCTTATGTGTGTGTCTTCTCTGTGTGTCTTCTCTGTGTGTCTTCTCTGTGTGTCTTCTCTGTGTGTCTTCTCTGTGTGGCTTCTCTGTGTGGCTTCTCTGTGTGGCTTCTCTGTGTGTCTTTTGCGTGTGGCTTCTCTGTGTGTCTTCTCTGTGTGTCTTCTCTGTGTGTCTTCTCTGTGTGTTATGTGTGTCTTCTCTGTGTGTCTTCTGTGTGTCTTCTGTGTGTCTTTTGTGTGTCTTCTGTGTGTCTTCTGTGTGTCTTCTGTGTGTCTTCTGTGTGTTTTCTGTGTGTCTTCTGTGTGTCTTCTGTGCGTCTTCTCTGTGTGTCTTCTGTGCGTCTTCTGTGTGTCTTCTGTGTGTGTTCTGTGTGTGTTCTGTGTGTGTTCTGTGTGTGTGTGTGTTCTGTGTATGTGTTCTGTGTGTGTTCTGTGTGTGTTCTGTGTGTGTTCCGTGTGTGTGTGTGTGTTCTCTGTGTGTGTGTTTGTGTTTGTGTGTGGTGTTTGTGGGTGGTGTTTGTGTGTGGTGTTTGTGTTTGCGTTTGTGTTTGTGTTTGTGTTTGTGTTTGTGTTTGTGTTTGTGTGTGTGCGTGTGCGTGTGTGTGTGTGTGTTTGTGCGTGTGTGTGTGTGTGTTTCCCCACGTGTGTGTTTTTTCCCCCACAGATTGCTTGCCCTCCGCCTATCCCCCCCCGCTGCCTCTGCCGGAGGTGGCTCGGAGGCAAGAGCTCGCGCTTCTTGGAGCGGGCCCGGCTCGCGCCGCCTGCCGCTCGCGCGTGTCTTGGCAGGGGCCCCGAGGTTGTCGCACCTCGGCCGGCAGTGCGGCTTCGAGTGCACGGCCTGCGCGCGCGCGAGATGTTTTGCCCAGTCTGCGAGCGTGCAGTGCACATCTGATGTGTTCCCACGCGCGCGCACGCGCCGAGGCCTGGACCTGGCACGCCAGGAGCATGTGTCTCCGAACGCCTGCGCGAATGCTGAGCCTCACAAGTGCCCCCGCATGTGCTTCGTGGCGCGATGAGGGGATCTCGCGGGGGTGCATGGATTCGCGGGAGGAAGAACCACGCAGACCCGACAACTGGGCGTTTACCAGACGGCCCTGGGCGTTTACTAGGCAGCCTTGCCCTGTTCGGTTCCTTCTGTTATGATGTTCCAACCTACTTTAGCCTTGATCACCAAAAAGAATTTCGTGCACCAAGGAAGTACCGAAACCTGAAGGTTTTCACGTGTCGGGCCCTGGGAGGCGATACTCGTTAGACACTGTTTCGATGCTTTCCTGGGTGCTCGAATTCTTGTTTGGGATATGGCCCTGAAGTACGATGGGAACAGCATAGTCGTTCTGTGGGTGCATTGGGCTGTCCTCCGCGGGGCCCGGATCGCACGCGGGGACGGGCTCGGTGGGAGCCGAGGGGGGTGTCGGAGCGGGCCGTCGGGCGGGGTGGCAGGGCGGGGATGCTCGTTACGCAGAAAGGCGTGTGTACGGCCTCCTCCTCCTCCTCCTCCAGCCTCCTCCTCCTCCTCCTCCTCCTCCTCCTCCTCCTCCAGCCTCCTCTGGGCATCTAAGAACCCCAAGCCGGCAGCGGCCGCGGTTGGGCAAACGGCTGCTGGTCTCAAGTGGATAACGTCCGCGGCGGCGCCGGCATCGAACCTCCAGTTCAGAATGGACAGGAGCTGCTGTTGGTCTTCGTGCCCAGCGTTTCCGTTACCAATTTCGGCCCCTTTGAGCGGAAGCGGTGGATATTCCTTCCGTCGCCCCCAGAGGACCTCGGGTTATTTTGCATCTTCGGGGGACCTTTCCTGTTCTGTATATGGGCGTCTGTTCTTGTACTCCGACGCGGGTTCGATGCGGATTCGACGTGGATTCGACACGGATTCGACACGGATTCGACACGGATTCGACACGGATTCGACGTGGATCGCGGCGCGACGGGACAGACAAGGGGCCCCGAAGATGCAACACAATTCGGGGCATCGAGGATCGAAGGTCTTGGGATCTGCAGCTGTTTACTTTGCTGTTCGACGTTTTAGAGCCTCCTCCGGGCCTTCCAGAGGCTGCTCGTCGTCATGGCTCGATGGCCGTGGACATGCTGGCCAGAACGGATCCTGGGACAGCCTCGGGGACCGACTGGTTGTGGAGGAGCTCCAGCGTCACGGAAAAGTTGTGCCTGTCGCTCACAGTCGACCCGCATCCTAAGGATGGGCATCCGTCCCCAGGGTACCCTTGCATCCGTGCCCCTTCGGCCCATCCTTAGCGACGTTCGCTGGCCAATCTCGTTCGAACCACGTCAATGTGGGCTTCCAAGGCCCGTTGCATCCTTACCGCGCATCCTCATGATACGGGTTGACTGTATATCGGGCGGGTGCCCTTTTGGGCTCCTGCTGGCTCCAAAAGGGTCCCTGAAGAGCTCCTTCAGGGTCCTTTTCTTCACCCCCCATGTAGGTCACCCCCCAGTACCACCCGCCCGATTATGTTTTGTTTCGGCCTCTGGAGGCCCGTATCCAGCCCCAAGACCATTCAACAATTGCCGATCATGAAAAAAAGTCCCCCAGGGATGGGGTCGAGAGCTCCAGGGGGCTAATGGCAGGAGAAACTTGTGACGTCGAAGGTACTGGCCCCCATTGCATTACCATGCTACAGTCGGCCCGGATTAGTAGGTCGACCCTGCCAGCTCAAGGGTACCCTTGTGTCCTGTGCCTCGCGACACATGCCTTCTTACACTCCTATGGCGGTGTGGCCTTGGGAAGGGTCTTGTGTCCTCTCGCGCGTCCTGCCCAATGAAGTCCGACTGTATTGGATGTTCAGCATCGTGGCAGTCACTGGTTCGTGGGCATCACACCGCGCCGGTGCCCGAACCGATGGAGTCCACTGAGATTTGGTGACCTTTCACATCCAGCTGAGCATCCAGTCGAGTACAGTCAGACAGGATGACATATCGGCGCGCGGACCTCAAACAGTTGAAGCAGGGGGAGGCATGTTGCAGCAACTCGAAGCAAGTAAAAAACGAGAGGCAGCAGGTATAAGCGTGTGGAAGCAGATTGCGCACATGAGGAGCTCCAGACAGGGCCTTGCCTTTGAGGATCGAGCGAAGGAGTGGACATCTCTTCCCCGGCGGAAGGCCAGTGGAAGCCGGCGGAAGCAACAGTTCACCCTCCAAGAGATGGCAATGTTGTTTGACTCAGGGTTTTTGGAGGGAGCCGCATGGAAGCAAGCGTGACGTGTCGAGGCAGCTTGGCGCAGGTGGCAGCAGACAGAAGCAGCAGCAGGGTCCGGGGACGGTCAGTGGCACATCCGTCGGCGGTCGGGGCACAGCACCCGGGGCCCTGGGGCAGTCGGCTACAACAGGCAGGGCGCAGCAGCCGCCACAGGCAGGATCACGAGTGAGGCCCGATGGCCGGGAAATGGGAGAAGGGGGATTCGATTCGGGCAAGCCGATCGCCGTCACGCTTCAGCCGTAGGACGCACACCGGACCTGCCTGGGCCCCGCACAGGCAAAACAAATTATGAAGAGAATCGCACGCCTCGGAGTCTTCGACCGATCGCCCTCCCGCCTGATGATAAACCTCCCCCTCCCCACACACCAGCTCGGGATGGGCTTGCTGAGCATGCCGTGCGCATTGCGGGCGTTGCCGCGGCTCGCTGCTCATGGGCGGCCCCTCGAAGGACTCCTCGGGCCTGCTCGTCTGTCAGTCTGAAGTCTGCCCAGGCCTCGTTGATAGGCCCAGGCATTCTGAAACATGGGTACTCTGCGTAGTCTTTGCCCCTCCTTTGGCCTTTGAACCTTTGGTTCAAGGCTGCATCTTGCTGGTCGAGGCACCGCTGCTCGCTGATCGAAATGTGTCTGGCATGCTGCAAACTGCATACAGTCATCTGGGACTGCTCATCGTTGAGTGTCTGATGAGACGCGTGCGAGTGTGATAGTGCACTGGACAGGCTAAGCACGTGCCATCCTCTGCTACAGGTCGTGCAATGCTCCGTAGGCCGTGCTTGACAATTCTATGACAGACGAGCGCGCGTGGCGTGCTGAAGCTGCTGCGCATTCATGGCACTGGAACGGGCGCTCAACTTGCGGCACAGGGCATGGCTGGGGATTGAGGTCACGGTGGCTCACTGTACTTTCGCTAGCTTTCTGCAGGACGCCTTTCCACGCCGTTGGCCGCCCCCCGCAGAAATCATCCCATGCTTTCATGTCCTCTACGGGTTTTGCTGCTGATGCGCGCTGTAGCCAAGCGAGGTCTGTCATGGGAAGGGCTGCCCGAGAGTGTTTGTGCCCAGCCGTCGCCTGCAGTAGTGCAAATGACTCGTCCTGGCCGTGCCGTATTAGTCTGCCCAAGTGCCTCAACCAATGAGCTCGCAATATTTCCACTGGGCTGAGCTTCTTTGCCTTGGCTAAGACCTGCTGGTCCGTGTAGTGCTGGTCGCCCCCCCTCTTGACGACCGTACCCGTCGCAGCTAGATATGCCACCGTGACCATATTGTTAAACTTGGACGTTGTCTTCTTGTCCAGCGTTGGCCACGTTGCCGCGTTGTGCAGGGCGGCGCTCGTCAAAAGTGTGTCGGTGATTGCCGCTCTTGCTTCAGGTCAATGATAGGTTTGACCAAAAGCTGCTTTCGCATGCGTCTGATCTCGGATCTCGGAATGCACCCTCGTACGATAAGCTCTGGCAGGATCTGGATGCAGCTCAAATTCGTATGTTTCCGAACTGCGTGTGCTTTCACTTCCCCTTGCGTCTTGGTGTTCACGCTGATGGTACCCTGGTTGGCCAGCCAGAACTCGCGTCGTCCTTTCACCGCTACAGGTCCTCTGATCTGCAATGTTGCCGTGGTCTTGCCTGGCTCCATGTTAAGCTTCAGGCCGGCTTCGGTGAACACGTCGATGCGGATCCGTGTCAGGTTGGCCGTCTTGTCGGTGATCTGGCCAGCGGTACCAAGCACAGGGTACAAGCCGTCGTCGGCGTAGATGATCTCCGCGAGGTCGATATTCCCCTCGGCATTCGTAGTGCAGATCGTCCCCTCTCCAGACCGTCCAATCATGATTGCCATGTCCTCTTGGCGCAGGATGTGTTGTACGTTCTTGACACGCTCTGCATTAGAAAACCAAAAATTAGATCGCCATAAGAGTGTCCTTGTCGTTAACCACAGTCGGTGTGTGTAATGTCGCTACAATCAGCCGATGCGAACCAAGCATCAGGATGTGCCTCCGCGACCAGTGAGGCCAAATGCGGGCTGACACCTACGTCGTGCATGATGTCTGGCTGCTGAAGGTGTTCTGCGAGCCGAGTGCACGCTGTTGGTCCGAGCCCGAGTCGTTGCAGTAGCGTGGCGATGGCTTCGACGTTGGTGTCCAGATCCACGACAACTTGGCACAGGACGGTGTAGAAGGCACCGACGATGTCCATGAATACCTCTGCGATGATTAACTTTCGTACTGTGGCATGGTGATCCAAGAGCCTCGCGATATGCACTGCGAAGTCGGCCCTTCTGTGGTTGACGCCAGCATACTGCGCTGTCGGAGCATATGCTTCGCACTTCGGCAATAACTTCGAGCTGTATAAATTGTGGATGGCTTTGGAATTCGTGTCGCTGAGTAATATGTTCCTGACCGGCTTCGTGCTGTGTGGCGATTGTGCCCTGCTTGTGTAGCCTAAGGAGGGAACCACCTTTCCAGTGTAACGATTCAGCCAGCCGTAGCCCCATTATGATTGCCAGAGGGTCTTTGATCTGGGCGAACTTGGCTGGTGCTGCTTTGAACAACTCTGGCGGTAAGCCGTCCAATGCAGGTGTTTTCCCAGATTTGTTCGATGCGAAAGACTGTTCCAATTCTCTGAGGGCCACCAAGACCTCAAGGTGAAGCTGGCCGTCGTACTGTTTCTTGCTTGCCTTGTGGTTGGCGCACGTCTTGATCATGGTGTCCATGCTGATGACGTCTCCCAGCTCCTGCTCCGCGAAGTGCTTATGCCAAAATTCTTGCCATTGCACGGTTTTCCCTTTCGAGCATTGCGATGGGCGGTTTGAAATTGTTTTTTTCTGTTCTCTTATTCTTCCTAGCTGGTGGTCCGAGGCTTCCTAGCACGCGATATAAGTTTTGTTCGCGCTCGTTGGTTTCCCATCTGGATTGTATTCTGTTCGCTGTACTTTCTATGTGCTCCTTCTTGTCGAGCGCTGAGGACCGCTTTGGCCAGCGCGAAGTTTCCGCAACGAAACGGTTCGTTGTCGGGTTGAGCATGTCTAAGAGGTCCGCGTGGTCGAAGATCGCGTGGATATTTGGAGCTCCACATCTCCGTCATTGTAGCGGTAATGTGTTCTGCGAGCCCTCTGTGCCGGCTGATGCATCCATGCGTATGTCCATCATTCCAATGTTGCGAATACGTTTAAGTTGTTGTGTTGCCTGAGTTGATCTCGCCATTGCGATGGTTAGGGGATTATGCAAGGCGGCGCGCCTGGCATCTTCGAAGTTGTGGTTGTCCTGTTCATGGTGCTCCCATGCTTCAAACATTATGCTTGTGATGAGCTTCTTGGCGCCAGATGCAACTTTCTTGATCGCCCTGCGCTTTTCCGAACGAGTAAAAATAAAGTGAGTCGTGCGGTATGATGCCCACCTTTGCCGTCGATCTGTTTATTCTCGTGGAAATGTGGCTACTGCTGCTTGGTGTATCTGCGCGTGGATGCTCTCGTAGTGCTCTGTAACTCTCTCCTCCCAGGTCGGCATGGAAATATGATTGATCATGTTGATGAAGTTGTTCGTTGTTTCCGGGTCATTTGGTCCGTTCGGTCCCTACCCTGCGGCCTCCTCATCTGGCTGGTTCTTCTTCACGTCGGTCAAAGCACGCCCCAAAAGTCAACGCGATCACGTCGTGGCCTTCGCGTGCCATCGCGAGGTCTACCGAGTTGTCCACAGCTGCATTAGTCACGACGCGCGCCCATGCTTGCGGGGTGGTTTTGTAGTCAAGACGCTTCTTGGTCTTGCCATTCGCGTGTGTCCATGTTGTCGCTGGTAGTTCCGCGTCGTCCATGAACGTGGACGGTGCCATCCACCCTTCGTCTAGCCTGATGTCGTGCAATGTTGGTCCTCCAAGTGGCCCTGTCTCTGGGTGCCTCGGTCCTGCAGCAGCTGTCGTGGGGCTGGCTACCCAGAGTCTCCCTGGCGTCGATCAGTGTCATGGCATGCCTCGCGGGGTCTTTCCGCTTCTCGATGATGTCATGGATCTTCTTCCACCGAGCCGATCCCTCGGATGCCTTCGAGCGTTTATGGGGCGCGCGTGTTGCCAAAATTTGCGTTTGAAAACCTTCCGCTGCAACGCTCGCGAAGAGCTCGGTGCGGTCGCGAGCGCAGACCGCGAAGTCTTTTTGTTTGAAGTACAACGCCATCGTTCAGCTTGGCGTATGACTCCGCGACGTTAACCCAGAGCTGGCAGCCTCCGCTGCCGTTTTCGCTGGCCGTTTTGATGGCGTGGAAGGTCGGAACCCCTGCGACGTTGACGTTCGCGGTCGTTGTGTCTTGCATCCTTGCTTCTTGTATTGCAATAGTATGGTGTTGCGCCTTTGCCCACTGCTCTGCCAGCCACGTTGGTCTCGCGGTCTGCTGGGCCCTGGGTCCGCTTGCGATATTTATCATGGGGGGACGTTGGCGGATCCGAGTTTGATGCGCGTGGGGATCTTGTCGGTGGGCTTTCGCATTGCTTCGGTCCGTTTCTTGATGGCGATCGCGTAGGCGCCTGGAACAACGCCGTCCATGGCGGCATCGGCTGGGTCAGAAGAACAGCAAAATGCCCATCGATCACGCGTGGGCATTGGGCCGGCGTCTTTGAACCAGCGGCTTGGCTTACAACCGCGTCCAGTCGAGGCCCTCCACGATTGCCGCGAGGGATGTGATCGGGGGGTTGGCGTTGTTGACGATATCGCTTTTTGAAGCGTGGCGCGCCTGAGTATCCACCGCGTCATTCCATGCGCGTTGTGAGTGCGCGTTTGCGTGCCGCCATCTGATGTCGTGCATGCGTTCTTCTGCGACCTGAGCTGGTCCTCGTAATGCCCGTGTAAGTGTTGGATGTGCTTTCTGCATCCATGTTGCCGCTGCGGCTCCAGTCGATAGCGTTGAGTCTGCATGAATGGTAATGGATTGCGTTCCATTGTGCTGTCATGTCCACATCGATGCCCATACAACTGCTGAGCATTCGGCGACATTGCTCGCCTGGGCGCCGCCCCCATGGAATGGCGTTCCATCTCTTTCCACTGGATGCGCGAGTACATACACACAGGCGAACCCCCTTTCGGAACCTTGCAATGCAAGCGTTGCCCATGCCGCAGGTTGATCGCGCTTGCCTCCCGAACCGCTTACGCATATGTGGCAAGCGTTGGCTTCGTCGGGCTCAGCTGGCCCGAGTTGCTGCAAGGCCATCTTGGCGCGCTCAGTGTTACCCAGGGAATATAGCTTATCGGCGGTGATGGAGAAGCTGTCGTCTCGGGTCTCAGCGTACTAGTGGGCGTCGAGGTCGCTGTAAAATAGGTCGCACATCTTGCTAGTCCCTGTTGCGGCACATGTTTCGCGTGCTTTTAGTTGTGGATGTTGAAGCCGTCCGTCGGGTGCAGTATTGCTTTGGCGCGTGGAAGAGTGAGTCGTCGTTCTTGGTTGCGGCGTTGTATGTGAAAGTGTCGCTGGCGCCGCCGACGTTGAGGGATCTTTCTTAAGCCTACAGCATGGATCATCCCCTGTGGCGCCATCGTCATCGGAGCCGACGATCGCAGTGGAGATTGCGCCGATACAAATGTCCTCAAACGTTCCCTGGTCAGTTGCCCATCCATGTTCAGGATCCGATGAGGGAGCGCCCTGTTGGCTATCGACGCGCCGTCGAAGGTGCCGTCGGGCGCGCGCCCTGGCTGGCGGCTTGCGTCTTTGTTCAGGTGAAGGTGACAGTCGGGAAAATTCTTCTCTTCGCCGCACATTCTCCCGCGATGTAGACTGGGGGGAGAGCTGGATTTAGAAAATGGTGTCGATGCCTCTGTCGATCTCGCGCCCGTGGGGCCTAGATCCACGTGGATCGTCGCCGTGGTCGGTGCCGGGAATTCGGATGCTGTTGATGGCGTCGAGGACGTCGTGGAGCGTCGCGCTGCAAAGTGTTTGCCACACTGGTGCTGCGCAGGCGCCCGTGGGTAATAGCGCAAAAGGCTGTCGATGGTGGCGCCGCCTCCACCGACCGCCCGCGTCTGTCAGTCTAGGCCGCTGATGTCCGAGTCCTGCTGGGTCTCGGACGGTCGCGTGCGGCTTGGAATCCCGTCTGGTCATGCTTTGATTGTCATTCTTTTTTGCCTTCCTATTCACATCTGTTCGCCCCCAAGTCCTTGCTGACCCTTCTTCGTCGATGCGTGCCTTCACCTCTGGAGGTGGTCTGCTGGTCCATGCGGTCGCTGCCGCGGACGATGCGCTGGAAGCTTCTCCTGGTTGGACTGCTGAGGTAGCGCCGCCGTAGATCTGGTAGGACTCTGGCTCGTGCACGTTGGGCTCAGGGCCCTCCAATAGCGCCCTACCCAACTCCTCCATGACCTCATCCTCCTCCTTGGTGTTCGTGATGGCCGTCAAAGGAAACGGTTCGGAGTGGAGCTCTTGTCGCTTTGGAAGTGGCCACGCGGGCGTGTTGCCGTAGAAGATGGGAGGCGCTTGGCATCGAGCGCCCGGCGACGCGGGCACGTTTGAAGATGCATCGGACCACCAGGTCGATGGCGAGCGGCCCCATTTCCTAGGCGATGGTGCAGCATGATGCGGTGGTGTAGGCGTCGGCAGTGGTTGGTACTGAAGTTCGTCATCTGGAAACCCTTCGCCCGCTGGGTGCATGTGGAACGGCGAAGTAGGTATTTCCTGAGTTGGTGTCGCCTGCGTTGGGGGTGCCTCCTACTGAGTTTCGCGTGGGCGACGCTGTCGCTACTCTTCCCAGTCCTCGTCTTTCTCATTCTCACTTGCCTCCAGGTACTGGTTGAAACCTGGTCGATCTCCATGAGGGTACCTTGGGGAATTGGAGACCATGCGTGTTCGTCGTCGCTGCGAGGACTTACTGGCTGTGCCATTGCTGCCGCCGCCTGCCCTTCTTGCTTGAATTCTTGCTGCCGATATATCGCTTGCTGCTTTCCAAGTAGCGCGCCTCCTGCAGGTATTTGACCTGGTTGTAGTGTCCTCTAGCTTAGCTTATGTTGCTGCGTGTTGTGCTTGCTGTTTGTACTCTTTGGTTGCTTGCCGAGGCTGCTCTGTTTCCTGTTGCCCTCGATGTCCGTTCTGGCCGAAAGCCCTCTCGCACATCGGCGTGCACTTGTTCCCCTCGTGCCTGCGCTGTTCGAGCAGGGCTAGTTACCCACATCCCAAGTGGGGCCCGCGTTTTCTCTGCGCATCTCAGCGCAGGAACCGCGCCTCGCATCTCGCCATCCCATCGTGACCACCGATCATCATGATCACCCGCTCACTGTTTCGTTCATCCATGTATCACCCACGCATTCATCATCACGTCATGGTCCCATCATGGCCATCGGCAATCATCATCAACCACTCACAGTCGGTCTCACACACGCAGCTACATGCACTGGTAACCCACGCAACCAGTATCATACCATCGCCCGTTATCGTGCAATCGTCATGAATCGCGCTATCATCCCATACCCCCTCCTTCCCATCACCATCACTATCATCATCGCCAGTCTCACTCACATCCGCTTGCAAACTCATCACCATCATCACCATCACCATGTTAATCACCATACAAAGCATCATCCTCACCATCATCATCAGCATCGTCACCATCCAACCGTATCGCCATCATCATCCCCATCACTCATCATCACTAGCATCGCATCAGCACCACCATCATCATCGCCACCATCCAACACCATCGCCATCATCATCCGCATCACTCACCATCACCACCATCAGCCCATCATCACCCACCAACACCCACCATCACCATCACCATCATCACACACTTACCACTATCACCTTCCCATCATGAACACCGGCCAGAAGGGAGCTTCATATGTGAGTGAATCGCGAGGCAGTCTCAGGCGGGAGCCCACTCCCCATGCGGCCCGCACTTCATGTTTGAACCCGAGCGGGTCATCCACATCTTGTAATTGTCGTCGTTTTTGGGCTTCTGAGGCCTGAACGTAGGGGAAGTCTCAGGCGGGGGCCTCGTCTGTGAGTGGATTTCGAGGAAGTCTCACGCGGGGGCCCCCTCCCAGTGGGGCCCGCGCTGCATGTTCGAACCGAGCGGGTCGTCCAAATCTTGTAACTGTCGTCATTCTTGGGTTCTTCAGACCTGAATATTGAGGAAGTCTCAGGCGGGGGCCTCCTTTGTGAGCGAATCGCGAGGAACTCTCAGGCGGTGGCCTGTTCCGTATGGGTCCCGCGCTTCATGTTTGAATCCGAGACGGGCCACCGGAATCTTGTAATTGTCGTCAGTTTTGGGCTCCTCTGGCCTGTCCGTGAGTGAATCGCGCGTGGTGGCGCAGACGTGCATGGCGAGGGGTTTGTTTTGGGGGTCTCTTTGGCTGATCTTCGCGCGCCGCAAGCGCCTCGCGAAGTTGGCCAAGGAGCTCCTCGCGCTCTCGCGCATGTCCGAGGCGGCTCGCGAGGACGCGGGCGCGCCCGAGCCGACGGAGGCCGCAACCGTTCTTGCGCCCGCGGACGGGCGCCGACCGCTGGCGACCGCAACGCGCGAGGAGACACGCGCATGGGCGACCCTGCATGACGACCGCCTCCAGGGCAGTCGCGACGAGGATGACGCGGGCGTCGACGACGGCGCGGGCGAGGGCGCCAGCGGCCTCGGCGGCGCCCCCGTTGCGGCCAGGTTCGACGGCAGCGCGTGCTCCACGCCCAGCGCGTGCATCGCCGAAGTGGTCGCTGGTTTGCTGGAGGACCAGAGACCCACGCGGGACCGGACGCTCTTCGTCGCCAAATTCGCCATGGCCTGCGACGATGCCCGGGAGGACGACGTGCAGGAGAAGCCCTGGAGCGATAGAAAGTGACGCATGTGCCTCTGCTGGGCCAGGGCGGCTCGGGGAAGATGCACGTGGTGCAGAAGATCGTCTTCCCAGTGGTGGAGTATATGTGGCCCTCGCTGGCGCCTGGCAAGGGCGCCATGGTGGTCGCGGCCTTCTTGGGCGCGCTGGCAAAGAACATCTCCACGGAGACGGTGAAGGCCAGAACGCTGCACAACGCCTGCGCTCTGCGAGAC
The DNA here is from genome assembly GCA_963575745.1 of Prorocentrum cordatum. Classification (NCBI taxonomy): domain Eukaryota; class Dinophyceae; order Prorocentrales; family Prorocentraceae; genus Prorocentrum; species Prorocentrum cordatum. The sequence goes on from CAUYUJ010015399.1 coordinate 275,527, forward strand.
CACAAGTACATCAACGCGAAAATGAAGCCTAGGGGCATGCAGAGGAGGCTGAAGTGGTTGTGGGAGCACGTCCGCGCTCTTGCCATCCAGGACGTGAGCATGGTGGCGGCCGCGCTGCACAACGCGCTGGACCTTCGCGCCTGCCGCGGGCGCAGTGACACGCACGACGCGCAGGAGTCCGCCTGAAAGCGGCCGCGCCACTACTTCGGGCCCGCCCCCATCGCGTTGCACCGGATCGATTTCCTGCGGCTGAAGCCCACCGGCAGCATCGGCCTGCTGACGGACGTGAACGAACTCCTGGACGACGGGTCGCGCAAGTACGCGGAGCCACCGACGGTGGAGATTTTAGCGCGCAGTCGAAGTCTTCTCTCAGATCCCTTACGTCTTCGAGCTGAAGGGCGCGAAGCGTTCCGAGCCCAGGGGCCCTCTGATCACGTTCTTGGGCCGCAGCCGCAGGGAAGAGCGCTTCCCGCCAGAGGTCTGGTCTGCCAGGGAGAATACGGTTGGCCTCGGACCAGCCGCGGCGCCCTGGGCCTTCGGCACCAGCGCGAGAACTTCCGCCTCGGTTACGGCATGGGCATCTACTGGGAGACGCTGGCGAGGTGGATCAGCGCGCGCGCGCTCGTCGCGACGCACGGCGTCGGGGCGTGCCCGTGGTTCTCCTGCGGGCCGTGGACGAGCGCATCGCGATTCAAGGCGATCAAGGCGCGGGCTGGCGCCTCCAGAACGCCCCGAACATGCGCGAGAGGGGGTCATCCACGGCGTCTTACCGGCACGCGTCGGCATGGAGGCTCGGTTCATCACGGCCACGCAGGAGGAGCGCAAGAAGAAGTTGGGGCTCGTCCAGGAGCAACGGGTCACCATCGCGTCCTTCGAGTTTCACCAGACGACGAGCGGGAGTGCAAGGAGCGCGCGCTGGGCCAGCTCTTTCGTCCCCGCTACCTACCGCAGGAATTCTGGATGCATGTGCACGGCTTCAAAGAATCTCCGATCTGCAAGGAGGTCGCCGAGGTGCTGCTCAGGGCACCGAAGGCGCTGACGACGACGGCGAGGCCGAGGCGCGGGCGAGGAACTTGCTCATGTCTAGGCCCAACAAGCAGGAGCTCACGCGGCAGTGCTCGGGGCCGCACGACGCGCGCCGCTCGGGCCCTCCCCTGGCGCGCGCGCTACTTGACCTCCGCGCAGTCGCGGGGCCAGACGCTGCGCGAGGGCATCGCCATCGACTGCGAGGACGCTGGTCGCACGGGCATCTCGGACGAGCAACGGTGGCTGCACCTTTACGTCATGTTCTCCCGCGCCACGCGCGTGCGGAACATGCCGGTCCTGCTGCCAGCCGCGCGAGAGCCCTCGGAGCGCGGGCCGCCGGCGCCCCTGCCGAAGGCTCCCGGGGAGTGAGATTAGCAGGCTGCGAGCTCCAGGACTCAGACGGGGCAGCTCGCGGCAGAGCTGGGTTTCGTGCTGCCTCCCGCCTGAGTGCGGCCGCGACTAGCGCGGCGCCTGCGGGGTTGTCCCAACGGCTTGCCCCCGCGCCCCAGCGGCTCGCGGGGTTGTCCCAACAGCCTGGCCCGCAGGGTTGTCCCAACGGCTTCTCGACTCTACCGTCGGAGAACGCGCCCCTGCCGGGCGCGGCGGCGAGGGCGCCGAGGAAAATCGACGCGCGCTATCCTGCCAGGAGGAAGGAGAGGTGCAAAAGGCGAGCAGGCGGGATGGAGATGAGGAGGGGGAAAGGAGGAGAAGGTGGAGGAGGAAGAGGAAGAACAAGACGAGGAGGAAGAGGGGGGATACGAGGAGGAGAGGGAGAAGGAAAAGGAAGCGGAGGAGGAGGAGGAGGAGGAGGATCACATGGAACGGGTAGGGCGAGGAAGACGGTGAATATGAGTAGGAGGGCGCAGAAGCGGGAGGAGGGCCTGCGCCAGTCGAATCGGAACAAAAAGGCGAGGGTCAAGTTACAGAGATTATCATGCGGGGTCCTACCGTCGGAACAGTTGTTTTTTGACTGCGATCTCTTCCAGGCGTACTTTGTCGCGTTCGAGCTGTTGGTTCTTGATTCTATTGTCAGAAATCGGTTGCCTGTACTCCTCCTGCTGCTGCCGCAATGCATGGTGTTTTTTTGTTATCGTTGTCGGGCGTGTGTCGCATGTTGTTCAAGATACACGGCGTGCCTTTTTTTCCACTTGCTTTCGTATGGTGGTTTCGCGGTCGGCTTGTTGATGGATGCTCTTCTTTAGCTTGCTGTAAAATTTCTGCCTGCGGTATGTCGCCTGCTGTTCATTATCCCGCTGCTGCTTCTGCTGGTGGTCCTCGCTCTTGGCGGCCATAGCGGCCCCGGGGGCCTCGATTTCTTCACTCGCATGCTGTTGCAGTCGTGTTGCGTGGAGTGTTGCTGCATATTGCGTTTCCTTTGTCTCAGCTTTGGCGGCGAGCCTGGCGTTCTGGATGTTCAGCTGGTCCCTGGTCCTCTGGTGGTGTGCGATCTTCTTTTCCAATTCCCTCAGTCGTCCGTCTGAATGGTCAGTTTCGTTGTTCCTGATCCTGGTCCTCCTGCTGCCTTCACGGTGCAAACTTTCCATCGTCGCCATCTGCTTCTGCATTAGCTCACTCATCTCGCTTATGGCCTGAAGCGCATGTTCGACTGCTGGTGGTACTGCCAAGGATTCGGAGGATCTGGCCCTTGATGAGTGCCGTGGGGATGGTCTGGCGGTGAGTCTGAACTGGTTTCTGAAGGGGGTGTGCAACTGCAGGTCCTGGTCTTCGTCGTCCTCGTCCTCCTCGTCCTGGTCCTCGTCGTCGATCCTCAGCTGCACCGTGGCTATCTAGATTTTGGGCATGCGGTACTGCTTCTGGTTCGTCTCTTGCTGGTCGTTGAGGGCCTCGATCTCTGCCTCGATGGTCTGGATCCTGATGTACATCTGCTCCTGCGTGCGCCTCAGCTCCTTGATCAGCTCGTGGTTATTCGTCGTCTGGAGCAACGCTAGCTTGATGGTGGCGGTGACTTCCTCTGTGGTATTCGTATTTGCGCCCGCCTCCGCTGCTACGATGAAACAACCGGGCGCACCTGCCAAGTTTAGCGTCGCATCTCTGCTATAACGTCTGTGTGTCGGTGCCTTTCTCTGGGCCTGGATCCAGTTCTGGTTATTGATAGCGTTGTCGAAGTTGGCGATCGGGATCTGGTCGACTGTGGACCTGATCGTTGCCGTCATGTGCTCGTTGTCGCCCTTCTTTCTCCAAGGTCGGGCCGCCAATTCCTGCTGGAATGGTACTGGCTGGGTAGCACCAGGCCGTCCTCGTCGAAGTTGGTCCGCCCGTGTTGTTGTTGAAGTTGCTGTGCGTGGTGCTGCAGCCTTTGCCAGCTGCGTCCACACCTGCAAGACAAAACAACTTGTGTGACACGTCCTTCCCCCATTGCGTACAGCTCCGTGGGCTTGGTTCTTCATTCAGTTGTCTGCGCAGTTTGTTCACCACTCGCCACGGGCCCATCTCGTCGAGCTGCTGGGCGCTGTGGTGGCTGTCCAGAAGCCTCCTTGCGCTGGCGACGCCGACGAGGGTACGAGCCTGCGTTCTGGCGGCGCGAGCTCGCCTGTGCCAGGCGCGCTCGCGCGGCTGCGTACAGTGGGGGGGGGCATGCCAAGAAACACCGTGCTTGCATCCAGGGTGCCCTGGGTTTCTTGGGATTCGGTAGTTTTGCCGTGGACGGCGTGGCGTTCCCACACCATAAATCGATGGACGTCCTGAGGTCTCAGGGTTGGGTTTCATGCGGAAGGTTTCCTGCGGATTGGTCTTCATTGTAGCCGTTGGCACTGAGGTGTGGTTGGCCACGATGATGGCGCGGGTCGCGGCTTGCGCGCGAGGCCGGGCTGTCTGGGCGCGCTCCGTTGGTGTCTGGGCTAGGACCTCCGCCCAGGTTCAAACCGACATGGCCTTGGAGAGGGGGGAGGAGGAGATGAAGCGGAGGGAAAGGAGGAGGAGGATGAGGAGGAGGAGGAGGAGGAGGACGAGGAGGATGAGGAAGAGGGGGAGGGGGAGGAAGAGGCGGAGGAGGAGGGGGGAGGAGGAGGAGGAGGAGGAGGAGGAGGAGGAGGGAGAGGAGGCGAGAGGGAGGAGACAAGCCAGGTGCGCTCGCGCCAGATCTGTAATCCGACCCCATCCGACTTACCTCGTCCCATGGCGCGACGTTTTCTCTATCTGCTGACGCGTGGCATAGCGGACCCATCGTGACATGCGCAATCTAAAACAAGAGGGTTGTGTAGATTGGAAGGGGAAGTGGCGGATGAGCAGGAGGAAGGGGGGGGAGGCTGAGGAAGGAAGACGACGCGGAGGAACAGCAGCAGCAGGAGTTGGAGTGGTAGGACCGGGAGGAGCAGGATGACAAGGGGAAGGCGGGGGAGGGTAAAGGAACGGGAGGACAACGACCAGGACGCAGTCGGATCCAGGAAAGTGGCCCGCACTGAGGCGAAAGCGCCGTTGTGAGTGATGGTAGCAAAGCGCCGATCTCACAATGAGTCCCACGCTGCAGCGGATGCACCGTCTAAGCCACCGAGAGCGCTTCGATTGTAACAGAAACATTGTAGAACGTATCAGCACGGATGGGCATCGTGTCGTTCCAGTCTTTGGCTGTCTTCAGGGGCGAGAGGAGAGTAGTATGCATATTGAGTACCGGTAGAGGAGGAATGGCAAGTTATGTGCGCTCGCGCCACATCCCAACCTTCCCTTGTCTTCTCATTGCGCTGATCTGTTCTCTAGCCGCCGACGGGTGTCATAGCAGACTTGGGCCCTACAGAAGGGCCCCATCGGGTGATGCGCAATCCAGACAGGGGAGCTGTGCTGCGTACACTGGAGGAGGAGGTGGCGGATGAGCACGAGGATGAGCAGAAGGATAAGAAGGAGGAGGAGGAGGAGGCAAACGACGAAGGAGGACGAGGAGGAACAGCAGCAGCTGGAGCAGGAGGAGCGGCAGGATCAGGATTACCAGGGGAAGGCGGGGGAGGGGAAAGGAAGGGGGCGACAACAATGAGGAAAAATTCGGTTCCAGAAAGGTGGCCCGCGCTTGGGTGAGAGCGCCATTCTGAACGACGGGAGCAAAGCGCCGCCCCAGAAATGAGGCTCGCGCTGCAGCAGGAACACCATTCTGAAACACCAGGAACGATCTGGCCATCATATGCTTATATCCGTTATCAGAGTGAGGGGGCCGAACGGTCATTCATTGTCCCTGGGTGCGTGGTTGACTAGGGAATGTGTGGTGAGATGTCTGCTTGTTGCTTTGTTGTTGTTGGTGTTGGTGGTGTTGCTGTTGTCGTCGTCGCACCCGCGACCCACCCCGCGACCCACCCCGCGACCCACCCCGCGACCCAACCCCGCGACCCACCCGCGACCCACCCTGCGACCCACCCTCAACACACCCCACGACCCACCCCGCGACCTATCCGCGACCCATCCGCGACCCCCCCGCGACGCACCCCGCGACCCACCTGCGACCCACCCCGCGACGCACCCTCAAAGGAGGAGAAACCACTCGGACCCGACAATTGACTTTTACTTTGGCGTATGTTGAAAATGATCAGGGGCTGCCTGACCTCGTAAAGCCACAGATTAACTCGAAGAGCTCGCCCAGCGATGTACATCAACAGGGTCACGCATGATTCCACTGGCACCGCAGTCGGCCAGGTGATCAGCACGCTCGTTCAAATATTGCCCTGTTCGATTCATTCGTTGTGTGCGCTTACTAAACGCCTTCGCTTGTCGGGGTGATTATGTTGGGGTGGATTTTCTGCCCTCCACACCCGCGACCCACCCGCGACCCATTTGCGACCCACCCGCGACCTACCCAAATTGGTTTGACGAAAAAATCGGCATTTGCGGCGGGTTCTTTGTATACTTTGTGAAACTTTGGCGCCTGCGGCGGGCTTCTCCAGAGTCTCGCAAACTGCCGACGTCCCCACAGCCCCTCACTCTTATCCGCATCGGCGGGGTGCTACGTGTGTATATACAGATGTGTGTGTATGCACACATGAGGCGGCAAAGGGCGGCAACGTGGCGAAACCTCGCCAGACCCAACCAGCGCCCGAGGCGGAAAACGACGCGACAACCTCGCTGGACCCACCCAGCGCACGAGGCGGCAACGAGGCGGCAACTGGTGGCAACGTGGTGAAAGCGCGCCGGACCCACCCAGCGCACAAGGCGGCAACGAGGGGATAATGTGGCGAAACCTCGCTTTACCCACCCAGTGCACGAGGCAGCAATGAGGCGGCAACGGGCGGCAACATGGACACCAGAGCCAGCCAAGTCCTCAGGGAAAGAAATAAGACCCCCAAGTGCAAGCACGGTTTGTGGGAACAGGTCTGCGTGTCGGTACATACACGTATACACACCATGTGTAAATAGTGTGTGCAAAGACATGCACAGACAGGGCGGGACAGCTTCAATACGTAATCGAGAGAGATGTGTGTAGTACGGTAGGTTCGTGTCGTGTCGCCCGGCGGCGACCCCGCCAGCGGCGTTCAACCTTGAACGCCGCGGGCGACCCAGAATCGTTCGATGTGGAACGATTTTGACGTTTCGGAAACGGCCGATCGTTCAAGGTTGAACGATCCCCGCGGTGTCAGAAACCAACGCCGGGGTCGACACGACGCGAACCTGCCGTATTCATATAGAGCAACTGTGGAGAGGAGGAGGAGGAGGAGGAGGAGGAGGAGGAGGAGGAGGAGGAGGGAAGGAGGGAAGGAAGGAAGGAAGGAAGGAAGGAAGGAAGGAAGGAAGGAAGGAGGAGGAGGAGGAGGGGGGAGAGGAGGAGAGGGAGATGGGGTGAGAGGGGAGATGAGAGGGGGAGATGGAGGAGGGTAGATGGTAGAACGCGCCGCCTCCCGCCCTCGGTTGCCCTGGAGAGAGGGGGCCCGCGCCCGCCCGAGGAGCTGAAAGACTGGGAGGGCCGCATGCTGGAGATCAAGAAGGCCGTCGACAGCAAGGAGCGAGCGCCACTGCGGCATCGGCATCGGCAGCCTCGTCTAACTCCTGTTCCTCCTCCCCCCTACCCCCTCCTCCTCCTCCTCCTCCTCCTCCTCCTCCTCCTTTTCCTCCTCCTCCTCCTCCCCCTCCTCCTCCTCCTCCATTCCCAGCTCAGGCGCGTCGCCTCTAAGATCTTTGTGATCGTCACCGCCACGCCGTCTGCGCGAGATGGGGACTCCGCACATCCCCTCTCCTACCGAAGCTGACTTGGAGGCCATGGCAGAGTTGTCTGTTCCGAGTGCGTCTGCAAAGCCTCCATCTGCGATCTACTTTCCGAGGCTGCATGTGCAGGCAAGCCCTTCATATCCTACGAAGGAACCACCCGGTGCAATGCCAGGATTGGCCGACAACCACGGGTGTTGCCAGACAGGTTGGCACTTCCAGACGACGGGGCCAGAGTGGCACGCAACACACAGGTTGCGATAAGTCGCCTTGCAACGAATCGTGGAGGCTTCGGCCATCTTACGAATTAGTCGCTCTTCGAAAAGAAGCACCACTGTCTCAGGGCAGACCCTAGACTAAAAGCCGGGCGACGTGGTTGACTTCTAACGAGTTCGTTCCTCCAAGCTGGGGTGGACCGGCCACCGTTTTCAAGATGGGCGCACAACATGGCACGGTAACCGGCAGCGACGCCGAGCAGCTATGCCGCTTCGGCGACGTACGATGATTCATGGACTTCGGTGGGCTGCTGTACGGTGTCACGAGTCAACCTACTACGCCCCGCAGTCAGGCATCCATGGTGGTGAAGCAGTCAATATTGAGCCTAGCTGCGAAGATGCTCCAACTGTTCGGCTTTGCCGACGCAGGCACGGTCACCACCACCACTACCCGACGCCAAGTGGCCTATAGCCTCGAGTACTTAGCCAGAAACGTGTTCAACCTCAGCAGTGCTCAGGCCATCCAGGAAGTCCACGGCTTAGACCGCATCGCGAGCGCAGAACATCGCGCGACGGATCACTCGCGGTCTGGCGGTGGCCCAGTCGCCGTGAAGTGGAGACCTGGAGAAGCACCGCGGCTGGCAGGTTGAGCCTCGTCGAGCCCCTCGATCCAGACCACAGCGAGATGTGCCATCGCCTGTTCACACCATGTGGGGGGTCTTCCTTTTCAGTTGGCCCCAGGCCACCGCCGCGTTCCCGGTCCCGCCGTCGTGGCTTTGCTGTGTGGACCCGCTACTGCGCCCCCGCCGCTTACAGCACCGCTGCTGCACTGTCTGGTCTGGTTGGTTCCATACCCCCTAGCCCGCCCAAGGAGACTACAGCTGGCACAACTGCCCATACCCTGCAGCCCGCCCGGCATCTGTTCCGCTGCATTTTACCGCTTGGGGCGACGCACCCCCGCGGCTCCGCTGCATTGGGACATCGTCGTCATGGCTCTGCACCTCCCGTCGTTGTATTTCCTGTTCGCGCACTGCAGCTTCTGCATCAACCATTGGGCGCGACCGCGACGCCGCCCCGCGCCCGCTGCCAGGGGCGCGGCGCCAGCCTGCCGCCCCCGCCGCGCGAGCGCTCCCCCCCACCCACCCCGCCCCGCGGCTGCATCATCCTTCTCTTTCCCCGCTCTTCCTGCCAGAAAATTAGCGACATGCCGCTTCCGGGCATGCCCGGGGGCGCGCGCGGACTCCTTCTGCCGCGCCGAGACTTATATGTTCATGCCAGGTGAGGCAGCTGGACGCTGCTTCGGAGATCTCGTAGAGAATGAGCTCCAGATAGCAGGTGTCGGGGGGGGCAGCGCCGATCCTTCGGACGACGGCACGCGAGCGGACGAATCCATTCACGAAGCGGGAGGCTGTCGACCATCGGCGAAGAATTCCACTAGGTTTCTTCCAGTGACCAAAACCTGGTCGACACCACGCGGCAGGCCTCCCTGACGCACGACCAACAAACAATCGTGCAGGACATTCTATCGGCAGGTTCAGTTACGCTTTGAGCAAGATTGACGACCGAACCTCAACCGGCCTTCTCATGCCGACCACCGCGCGCCATCTCCACAGAGGTGCGCCAGCACCACCACTACCTCACAGTGGTTACCTCTTCCCGCCTCGGAGGCCATCGAGGTCGACGAGGACGGCGATGCTCGCGTGGAAGTATTAGTCCCAGACGAAACGCACAATCTTATTCTTGACCATCCCGTCACAGACGGACAGAGTGCACGCCTCCGCCCCTAGGCGGCAGGGCCCGAGATGGCCGCGGGGTTGGGCGCGGCGCCGACTCGCTCGCCCCCGAGGAGTTCCGAGACCACCCAGCAGCAGAAGCAGCCGCGGTGCTCGAGGAGCTCCAGGCAACGGTGGATCGCAGCTACCTTTCGCGGTGCCCGCGCCGAGGAGCGCGCGACATCAATGGTCGCAGGTGCGCGGGCAAGTGGAAGGGGGCGCGAAGTAAAACAGACCCTGCACAAAAATGCGCGGATCATCCGCGCGAGGCTGAACCTCCGAGGCTTCGAGGGCGTCGACGCGGATCTCATCGCCACATGCGCCGGCACCTCGCCGCGACTCTCACAGAGGGCGATCGTCTCTGAGGCAGCTTGCCGAAGATGGGCGATCGACGCGCGGGACGTGGAGAAGGCCTCGTTGAGAAGGAGTCCGCTACTCGAAACTCGCGGAGTCTACGCGGGCGAGGAGCAGCGCGATGCTAGCCCCGAGCTCTTCCCCGACGCCGTCGCAGTTCTACGAGGGGTAACAGGCGTGAGAATCTCGACCCAGCATTCGAGGTCTTCCACGTGGAGAAGCCAACCACAGGCTGCAAGGGCGCGCAGAGATGCCGGCCCATCCAACTCACCAGAATCACAAACAATATGTGCCAAGCCACCCCCACGCCGCGCGTCAACGGGTTCATCGCCAAACACCAGGACGGCGACCTCGCCCTGCTGGCCGCGAAACACGGTGAGATCAAAGTAGCAGGACTGCCTCGCCAGGTGGCCAATCTACGCCTGTGCTCAGAGGCTGCCCTCGGCACGTGCGAGCAGGACATCAGCGAAGGGGCCGTCGCGCGCCGCGGGGCGCGCGCCTCGCCCCCGCGCGCGACGGTGGGCGCGAGCTGGACCAAATCGATTGCGCTCCAGCCTTGAAGCCGATCGGGGGCGCTGAGCTCGCCGGCAAGGCCAACTCCGCGCTTGCCACAGGCGGTCGTGCCGCCGAAGGTCTTGCGAAGCTGCACCTCAGTTCGCTCGTGGCCTTAGCCTTCGCCCTCGCCGCGCGGGTTGACTGGCGCGCTCGCGCCGCGGCGCTCCGGCGCCGCGCGGCGGCCCCGACGCGCGGCGCGCTCGACGCTCATAGCGAGGCGAGCCCAACGCAAACCACCGACGATTCATCATCCACCGACGCGCCGCGCAGGCAAGTTACAAGGCGTCGACGCAGGACGCGCGCTCCGAGGGGCCACCTCCCCGCGCGCGGGCGCCGCGCACGCGGGCGCGCCCAGCGGGCGCTCGTATGTCGACGGGCGTGCCATTCACTGGACTAGCATCGCGGTGCTCTCGTGCCACTTCGCTCTAGCCGCCGCATTCAACGAGGCGCTCGCGGGCCCGCGCGGCCCCGTGGCCGCGCGTCGTCAGCGAGCTGGCCAGCAGCCATTCGCACTGCGAGTGGAACGCTGCCCGGAGCCTACGGGCCCAGGCGCATGCTCCAGGCATGACATTCGTTATTGCCGCGCGTGTTCTGGCTGCGCGATCTCTTGCACAAGGGTCAATTGCGGGCCGTCCTCTGGGAGCGCGCGCGGGGCGCGGTCGCCGATGGCCGCCGAGGGAAGCGTCGACAGATCTGCTCTCCATGAAGAAGCTGGTGGCTCCAGCCAGCAGACGTGCGCGCCGCGCGCCGCCGCCCTCAGCGCCGCTGGAAAACTCATTGCTCTTTCAGGCCAAGAGCGCTGGCCTGCGCCCTTAGGCCGGCAGCGAACAGCGATCACGATTGTACCGTGTTCCATGTCCCCAGACCAAACATGCCCCCTCATCCTCATCGTGTTCGAGGGTCGTCGTCATGTACGCCTTGGTTGGAAGTCGCGCTGTAGCGCAATTGTCCAAGCGTAGTTGTTGGCGCGATTTCTCGCCGGCGAAGAGAATGCGCGCGCGCGGGCGCGGGGGGCATGGCATCAGAGGAAGGAGGCGGAGAAAGGAGCAGGTGGGTTCGCTGCATGTCTCTAACGGCTGGCTTGCGCGCCGGCCGGCCCCGGCGCTCTAGGCACCCCCGCGAGGCTCGCGCGTTGGCGGGCTTGCGCGCGCGATCCCGACTCGCGCCGCCGCGCGCAGGCGGCCGCCCGCCACCGCGCGCGGCGCGGCGCGGCGCGGCCACCGGGCACGCCACCCACGGTGCCGCCGCCGCCGTCGCCGCGGACGCGGCGACTGCTGGGGGGGTCGATCAGAATGCGCGGCCAGGCGGAACAGGGCATCTGCGGGCTCAATCAAGCCGCTTGGTCACGCAATCGTCCGCCGTCTCCCGCGCGCCGTCGCCGCCGCTCGCCCGCCGCGCACGGCCCCGCGCGCCCTTGATTGAATTCTGCGAGCAAGCGCGGAGTTGAGGCCGCTGCGCGGCCGGCGGCAGCCCCTTGCACCGGGTTCCACCGGAGATGCCACGCGCTGGAGGAACCCAGGGGGGCGCGAGCACGCTCTCCGGCGCCGCTGTCACCGCGCAGCGAGGCAGATCAGGCAGCGCGCGCCTTCCTCGGGGACGGCGGCATCAGCGACGCCGTCGCACCAGCGGCGGCACGGAAGTGCCTGTTCAGCGGCGCACTCGAATGCTGCCGCGATTGGAACCTAGTTGACCTGGGCAGCTGGCCAGGCCACGGCCGAGACCGTTTTCTTTCCCTGGGAGAAACTGCTGACGGGGCTGCCCGCCAGCAAAAGCGGCCCTCAGAAGCCTGCCCCCAGATCGAGGTCGGCCTCCCAGCGGAGGTGCGCCGCGGTCGCCTCGCTCCACTCCGCCGGGGCATTGGCGCAGGCCGAGCAGCCCGCCGCGTCGCGCCCCGCGGCCCCTGGAGCAGCAGCAGGACGAGGATTGGGACATGGAGATGGAGTGCGGTAGCGACGGGGACGGCGCCACCTGGAGGAGGCCCTCCTTGCCACTGCCACCTTCGTTCTGGCCGCGCACAGGCAGCCGGGCCCCAATTGGCTCGCGCGGCCTCGCGGCCCAGCCGTCGGGCAGGGGCAAAGGCAAGGGCGAGAACAAGAGCAAGGACAAGTGCAATATCGACGACGACAACACCAATGCCAAGAAGAAGATACGTCGTGGAGGCGAGAAGGCCCAGCATCTGCGCGCGGCCGCACCATCGCGCGCAGCAGCCGACGCTGGCGAGGGTGACGAGTCACCAGAGGGCAGTGCCGCACCCGGCGCGCCCGACGAGGAGGCGCAGGTTTCATGGAAGCGCCAGTTCCCGCCCTCGAGATTGCGACTGCAGCGGCGAGCTCGAGGCGATCGTGCAGAAAGGACCCGTCGTCCTCCTTCTCCCACGTGGTCCAGGCGCGCCTGGCCAAAGTGTCGTCGCGCTTCAATTTCGCCTTTTCGCGTGACCCTGGACTACGCACCTCGCATGACTTTCGTGATGGGTTTTCTGACATTCTCTCTACGGCCCAGTGGTCACTAAGCATACACAGATGCGGCCAAGAAGAACTCACGCCACCTCTACGCGCGCGAGTTCCTCCAGCGCCGTCCCTAAGAGCACGAGCGAGCGCCGTCAGGCCAGACAATGACAGGGCATCCCTGTTAAATTGAGAATGTGTTTGGGGTTTGACAGTTCTGGTTCTCTTCTCTCTGTTCCCGCGTCTCGCCCAGAACTGCTCGATCGCCTGCAAACAGGATGCTCTGCCGCCGTGTGAAATCCAGCCGTACAAACAGCCTCGATGAGTTGAAAAAGTTTCAAGCCCCGCTATTCTAGTTGATTGTCCTACCTGTCTTTCCTCCGACCTCCATGTCCTCCCTTGTCCTCCGCGTTCCTTCTCCTCGTTCCTCCTCCTCCTCCTCCTCCTCCTCCTCCTCCTCCTCCTCCTCCTCCTCGTCCTCCTTTGCGTTTTCGGAGGTATTCGGCGGCTTTCGGCTTCCAGGGCTTGTCGAGGGGTCCCAGGAGGCTTCTATGGAGGATGGGGCAGAGCCGTGGAAGTGGCACGGGAGGCTCGGCTGAGGAAAAGAGAGGGGGAGGATGAGGGGAGGGCAGCAGGAACGGGGAGCAGAAGTCGAGGGGCCTTGCGAAACACGTCGGGTGCGTCCGAGGGACCCCGAAAGCCTTCCACGGACCTCCGAGAATCCTCTTCGAGTGATTATGCAAAGCTGCCCAGAGGTCTCCGAGAGCCTTCCGACGGTCTCGGAGAACTTTCTGGCAAATTTTCCGCGCCCGCTGGGGCGACCGCGGCCGCGCGGCAGGAGGTACGCGACGTCGGCAGGCGCGGCCATTCGAGCGCGGCAAACACGGTACAGGCGGCGCCTGCGGGGGAGGCCGAGACCCCCCGGGGGGGGGGGACGAGGGACGAGGAGGACGAGGAGGAGGACGAGGAGGAGGAGGAGGAGGAGGAGGAGGAGGAGGAGGAGGATGAGGAGAAGGAGCAAGGGGAGGAGGGGGAGGAAAAGGACCAGCGCAATCCCAATATTCATCAACGATGTTTGAATACACTCCCTCCAGGCTCCCTCTTCATGGGCCCCTACATACAAAAGTGTTACCATTGAGAGAAACGCACCGTTGGGAGACAACTGATTGAAGATCCCGAAGCGTGCCAAAACACCATTCTCGGGATTCCATCGCCACGTACCAACTTGATTGTTGCGTCTTGACGGTCCTGAATCCTGCCGGGACACATTCCCCGGACATGAACACTGCAAATCAACTCAATTGTTGCGCCCTCACAATCCTGAGCCGCTCCCAAATACCATTCCTGGTACGTTGACCATGGGATCCGTGAAAGCTTAGCAAATGTTTAAGACGAGTGCGCGGCTCTTAGGCGAGATCCACACTTTGAAAAAGTACCAGCCTAAATCTGCGAAGCTCCTGCAATTTGTTAATACGAATGTGCGCGGCGCTAATGCGAGAGGCACCTTATGGGAACGACCCGCCCTCAATCCGTGAAGCCCTTGCAATTTATAAGGCGAGTGTGCGCGGCGATCCGGCGAGAGCGACATTTTGGAAACGACCCGCCCTCCATCTGGGAGGCTGTTGCCAATTTCTTAGGCTTCAGAATCAGAAGTGGCAAGGACGTCTCAGGCGAAACGCCCGGCCCGCCATTCCGATTGACTTCGGGGTGCGACACGGAGGGAGAGAGGGGAATGGAGGAAAAGGAAAACGAAAGGAGGGGGAAGGAGGAAGGGAGGGTGGCTTCATGAGGAAAAAGAATGGAGGGGGAGTAGGAGGAGGAGGAGGAGGAGAAAAAAGATGAGGAGGAGGGCGAGGGAAAGGAGGAGGAGTAGGGGGAGGGGGAGGGGGAGGAGGGGGATCGGTACGATCAAACTTGTACGGAGGTAACGGGGACGGAGACCGACAGCACTTCTTCCCCACTTTAACCAGGATTCCTTGTCGGCGTCGCGGTGAACGCAGCCCGTTTGAAACACATTCTCCTGCCCAACAGCGGCCGTTGCCGGCTTTAGAACACGTCGGTGTGAGGCATCGTGTCCAGATTTCCCGTGCCCGTGTCGGGCGTCCAAAGAAGAGGAGGAGAAGGAGGAGAACCACCGTGTACCAGTGTAAACCCAGTGCATCAACGATGTTGCAAGATGCCCTCCCTCCAAGCTCCCTTTTTTCACAGGACCCTACAAGAATGTATGTTCATTGCGGGAAGTGCCCCATTAGAAGACAACCGTCGGATAATTCTCCATCGCGCCGAGGCACAACTCCTGGGATTTCAATGACACGAGTTAACATGACAGATGCGTCCCTAAACCGCGTTAGTGCATTACTCCTGGGATTTCAACATCATGAGTAAACGTGACTGCTGCGTCATGGTAAATCTAAACCGTGCCCGGACGCCATTATTGAGATATCGCCCCCTCGAATCCTTGAAGGTGCTGCAGGCCGTGACGACGAATGTGCCCCGCGCTAAGGCAAGAGACGCAGTTTGCAAAGGAGCCGCCCTCAACCCTCAAGGCTGAACTTTCAAGACGAAGATGCGCGGCGCTAAAGCGAAGGCTACAATTTGAAGACGAGCCGCCCTCAATCCTTGAAGCTGCTGCCAGCCTTTTGTGACGAGTGTCCGCGGCGCAAAGGCAAGAGCCACGTTTTGAAAAGGAGCCGTCCTCCATCTTTGAAACCGTTGCAAAGTTCGAGCTTCAGGATCAATAGCAGTGAGGAAGGCTCAGGCGAAACCGACCTACCGACACGGCTGGAGGTGCGGCAGGGATGAGTTACCCATAAGGAGAAGGGATGGAGAGGAGTAGAGCAGCATCAATGACCCGATGATGTGCAATTGATTGAAAGATTGCCAGAGGGACCCCAACGAGGAAAAAGACGGACCTGGTGATGGATCAGCACGAGGTGGACCAGAGTAGCCCGAAGTTGCACCAACGATGTTGGGATCCACTCTCCCGTCCCGGCTCCCCTCATCATAATAAGAACCATGATGGGAGTACCTGCGGGATGCAGGAGGAGGAGGAGGAGGACGTCTGCACGTTGCGGGACGCGCCCCCTTAGACAAGCGAGCGCGCCCCGTGGGCCTGTCATTCAGGGGAGTCCCCGTCTTGTAAAGGATCCACCCTCCACCCGTCTAGCTGTGCGACGTGCAAGGATGTCGAGCCACGGAGCTCAAGCAAGTGTCTAGCCAGAGATCCTCGTTGGCGGGGATGCGCCCGCCATCCAATGTGAGCTTCCGAGGGCACCGAAGCTCCCTCCATCTCACGTACGAGGATTTGGCATGCTAGAGCCCAGTGTCCCAGAGGAGCCGCCCTGGATTTGCGGCAGGGCCCCGCAGCTTTGAACACTGGGTCAGAGGGTTCAATTACACCTGAGAAAACCCAATCAGTGGATGATTTGAAAATTAGTCATATGGATCTTGAGCTCGATTGTGAGATCGATCAAATCCATCAACCTCCGCTAGGACCCCTTCAGTGCAAGCACTGATTGGGGAAGGAAGTCTCAAACAGCAGCCCCATTTCGAAGACGAGCCGCCCTCCGTCCGCGTGCCCGATACAAGCTCTGCAGACGAGCGCGCGCGGCGCCAGAGAGCCCGACTTTGAACACCGCCAAGTTCCACCCGCGTAACTGGTCAAAGCAGCCAAGACGAGCGTGCGTGGTGCCCAGGCGAGAACCCGCGTGCTTTATTTCTGTAGCTGTTGGATGTTTCAGGCGAGTGCGCGCGGCACCAAGGCGGCAGCCGAATGTTGAAAACGACCTGTGCTCCATCCTTGTAGCCGTTGGACATGGCAAGCTTCGAAGAGGTCATTTGTGCTAAACTCTCAGGCGAAACGCCCAGCCCGCGCTTGCAACAAGTCTGGTGGTGCGTCCGGGATACAGGAGGGATGGAGGGAGGAGGAGGAGGAGGAGGAGGAGGAGGAGAAGGAGGAGGATCCTCCTCCCACTCCCCCCCCGTCCTCCTCCTCCTCGTCCTCCTCTTCTTCTTCTTCCACAACTGCTAAGTCTGAATACTACTCACCTCTTTCCTTGTAAGATGGCTGGGGAGTAGCCCGTCTTCGCGCAGTGTCTTTTCACACCAGATTTCAGGGTTGGCTTTTCCTGTCGTATGTTTCAATCGGAACGTGTTCTTTGTCTCCAAAGGGTGTTGCTGCTGCAGCACGGCCTCACTTTAGGATCGGCGCTTTGCCCCCGCTGTTCAGACTGGCGCTCTCGCCCCGGCGCGGGCGACTTTTCTGGATGCGAGTATTTCCTCATGTTTGTCGCCCCCCTCCTCTCCCTTCCTCCGCCTTCCTCTGGTCCGCCTGCTCCTCCCGCTCATTCTACTCCAGTTCCTGCTGCTGCAGTTCGTTGTCGTCCTCGTCCCTCGTCCTTCCTCATCCGCCTCCTTTTCGTCCTGCTCATCCTCCTGCTCATCCGCCACTTCCTCTCCTTCTCCCCCTCCTTCTATACATGCAGCTCCAATTTCCCGATTGCGCATAACATGATGCGGTCGTTTTGGGAGTTCCAGGTCAGCTATGCCACGCGTCCGTGGATAGAGATAAATCAGTGCAATGGGAAGGGATGGGCTGGAGCCTCCCACTGGGAGGGGCAGGATGCCAGATATGGCGCCGGCTCACTTAGCTTGCCATCACCCCTCTGGTCCCTTCCTTTGTCTTCGTCGTCGACGCACCCCCAACCCCCGCGTCCCCCTCCTTCCCTTCCCCTTCCTTCCCTCCCCCTCCTCTCTTCCTCCCTCCCCCTCCCCCTCCTCCCTTCCTCCCTCCCGCTCATTCTCCCGTCCCCCTCCTCCCCTTCCCCCTCCCCGCTCTTTTCCATCCCCCTCCCTCCCTTCCCCGCCTCTCCGCTCCCGGGCCTCCTCCCTCGCGCCTCCCCTGGTGCGCAAGGAGGAGGAGGAGGAGGAGGAGGAGGAGGACCAGCACTCGGATTGGGGAGGATCCCGCTTGTCTGTGAGCTGACTGCTGCACTATGCAGCGGAGCTCGTCTCGGCCAGCTCTCTCGCCAGCTGTGCCAGCGGGATTGGCTTCTTCACAAGACTATGGGCGAGCTTGCGGATTGCGGAACCTATGGGGTGCCTTCCTTCCCGAGCACGCTGGCGCTGCAACGCACGACCATTGTAGGGGGGATGTCGGAGCAATCTCCTTGTAGCCCTCGGGTTCCCTCTGTAAACGAGCCACACATCCAACACACATTTATGCTCGACGGCCTATCACCACGAGGAGGAGAAGGAGGGCGAGTGGGGGGACGGGGAGGAGGGCGAGGAGGAGAGCGAGGAGGAGGGCGAGGAGGAGGGAAGAGGAGGAGGGGCGATGAGGAGGAGGGGGAGGAGGGTGAGGAGCAGGAGGGCGAGGGGGACGGGGAGGAGGGCGAGGAGGAGGGCGAGGAGGAGGGCGAGGAAAGGAGGGGGAGGAGGATGGCGAGGCGAAGGGGGGAGGAGAGCGAGGAGGAGGGCGAGGAGGAGGAGGAGGAGGAGGAGGAGGAGGGCGAGGGGGACGGGGAGGAGGGCGAGGAGGAGGGCGAGGAGGAGGGCGAGGAGGAAGGAAGAGGAGGGGGACGAGGAGGAGGGGATGAGGAGGGCGAGGAGGAGGAGGAGGGCGATGAGGAGGAAGAGGTCGGTCGGACGCGGCTTTGCGATAATCTGTGCGCCGACCACTGAGTTATTCCTCTTCCCCAGAGACTGGGTACGAACAGGGGTCGCCACCGTGCCCTTCCGCCCCCCTGAAGCGAAGGGGAGCCCCCAGCAGCGACACACCAGGCGGCCCAAAGCACGCAACCGACAGGGCGGGCGGAATGGCGTTGGCCAAGAAAGGAGCAAACAGGACAATGCCAACGTTTTGTCGCAGACACGGGTCCAGGGCTGCACCAACAAGTTCGCTGGAGTACGTAAGGCCGTCACTGCAACAGGCCGCAGACGGGTCTTGTTGCGATGCAAGAGTGTCCGGACACCCGTCGTGAAGCAAGAGTCCTTAGACCCAGGCCGTCGTCGTGAACCGAGAGTGTCCGGACCCAGGTTACCGCGGTGACGCGAGAGTGTTTGAACCCAGGCCCTCGTCGCGAAGCAAGGGTGTCCAGACTCAGGCCCCCGTCGTGCAGCAAGTATGTACAGACCCGAGCTCCCGTCGTGAAGTTAGAGTGTCCAGACCCTCGCCCCCGTCGTGAAGTATGAGGGGCTTCTCGCATCTTCCCTGGCGGCCCGATAAACGATCAGAACATTGCGCTCGAAGTCATCAAGCCGATCGCACTAACTGCCAGATCACGTCACTGATTGCAAAAGTGCGGTACCCAGAAGGTGACCATGATAATGCCACACCAAGAAACAAGGATATCCCAAACATTCCAGAGCTCTTTGCGTAGTCAGCTGACTGGCGATTCCAGATAGCAGAGTGCCAGAGAGAGAGTCAAGACCGCCAAGAGCCCTGGCGCTCGTCGACAAGACATGTGTGCCGCAAATAATGCGGGAGGAAGGTGGGAGAGGGGGTCATGATTTGGATATTGGGGGGGGGAAGGAGAGAGGAGGAGGAGGAGGAGGAAGAGGAGGAGGAAGATGAGGAGGAGGAGGGGGAGGAGGGGGAGGTGGATGAGGAGGAGGAGGGGGAGGAGGGGGAGGAGGAGGAGGAGGAGGAGGAGGAGGAGGAGGAGGAGGAGGAGGAGGAGGAGATAGAGGAGGAGCCAGATAAGCAGCAAGGGCAGAAGTAGGAGGGGAAGGCTGAGAGGAGGAGAGTGAGGCAGAGCAGGGGGAGCGAGTACCCCGTCCTCCTCACACGTGCTACTCCCCAGGCCCGCCAGGGGCGCAGGCCTCAGGTGGACCTGGGTGGGACTTTCGGGGACCCTTCGGGAACCACAGGAGCCCTCTGTAGACCTCTGGCCGTCTCGTCCTTCCTCCAGCCGTGGTTCGTGAGCAGGTGGGCCCTGGAGCGTAAAGGCTCTCGGTCTTGGTCCGATCTCCTGGCGTGTCCCGCCCTCCTTCTGCCCAAGCTTCTCCTCATCCAGGTTTGCAACACCGTTCCAATTACCTCGAAGAGGTATTCCGTGACACTTCTACTGCCGTTGCATGCTTGAGGTCATGTATCGATGTTGGCGAGCGTTTGCGGAGGAAGCGCAAATCTTGCCCAGGCCTTCCCGCAGCAGCCCTGGGCTGCGCTGGCGCACGTGGAGCATCCGCAGCCGCACCCCCAGTTGCTGGCGCTCGCCAGGCGGGGCCCCGGCCACGCGTCGGGCATCACGGCCCATGCAGGGTGGGGGAGAGGCGAGGGGAGAGGCGGAGGAGAGGGAGGAGAGAAGAGAGGAGCAGAGAGGAGAGAACATAATACGTTTCACATGTAGCGAGAGGAGAGAGCACACGGCCATATGGTGATCATGGTCTGATGTAACGGGACGATGATAGCATGTGAGATTCCGTGAGCATGGGGGAGAGTTGAATATAATAACAACATCGTCAATTGGACTACGATCGTGTCGGTGATGATCACGGATCCCTTGAGGATGCCAGAGGATGTCGCAGTGTTCCTTTGGATTCCAGAGGATTCTGGCGCAGTCCATTATTTCACAGGGTTCCTCCAGATTCCCCAGGTCTCTCAGGATCCCGCCAGATCCCCCCAGATTTTTCAGGACTTCTCAGCATCCGTGAGGATGCATCCGGATTCCCGATGATCCCCCAAGCCCAGGATTCCTCAGGTTTCCATCGAGTTCCTCAGGATATTCCAGGGTTCTGAGGTTCCCCAAGGTTTTCGCAGGACTTCCGTGGATTCCCGACAATTCCTCAGCATCCCTCAGCACTCCGCCAGATTTCTGCGTTTTCCCAGGATCCCTCAGGATCCCTTCGCATTCCTGAGGATCCATCCAGACTTTACATGATGTCCCAGGATTCTTTTCTGAATTTCCGAGGATTCCGCAGGATGCCCGAGGAATTCTCAGGATCGCAAAGGACTCCGTGGAATCCCAATGGGCTTCCACGGTTTCTTCACGCTTCCTTTTAGACCCCGCAGAGTTCCCAGAGGAAGGCGGTTCGCTGGTGCAGACCCGCATGCAGCGTGCAGCATCGGCATGGCACACGTATGAGATGAGGTGTTTGTTTTTGTTGGTAGCCTTGTGCTGTGCTGTGTTGCTCCCCCTCACCGGGCGCACCAGTTGAGCCAGCCTGGCCTCATCACCCGCGGAGAGTGCCAGGCAGGCACCCCGAGAGCGGGTGATGATTTTGATGCTTAACATCGCTCGGACAAGTGCATTGTTCCTCGGCGGGAACTGTCGAGGAGCATCTTGGAGCATCTTTTGATACACTTGCACGCACGACATCGAAACATGCACGGTGAATGGACGTCCAAGCGATGGTGAGGATGCTGCTGGTGATGAGTAGGGGAGGGGGGAGGAGAAGAAGGAAGAGGAACAGGAGGAGAAGAGGGAAGAGGAGCGGGAGGAGGAGCGGCCCGGTTGAGCCGAAGGCGCACGGTGACGGCGGTGCCTGCGGATTCGGGCCAGCGTCCGATGGCAAACGCAGAAAGGTCGGGCACATCCGCCACGCACAGTGCCAGCACAAACCATGCATGCCCTTGGGCCACTTTGTTACGTACCTTCTCGGCGTGAGAGAGCCAAATTTGGCACGGCCTCATCTGGCCCTGCCCACACGGCTGCAGGGCCAGCCCAGTGCGCGGGCCCGTGCCGGGCCACAGCCCATCCAGCCATGGGGAGGACGAGAACAAGGACAGGGCGGGCGGACGGCGAGGAGGTCGAAGAGGTCGAGGGCGAGGAGGCGGACGAGCACGAGGAGGACACGGACGAGGAGGAGCAGCAGCTGACGCAGCAGTAGCAGAGGGAGGCTGACTGGTTGGTGACAGGCGCCCGCCGCGGCCCCTCAGCCTCCAGAATCCCCCAAGAGCGCCCAGTGACCTCCGAACCCCACGGAAGATCTGTCCGAGAGGCGCCGAACATGTTTCGGCGTCGTCGGTGCCGTCGCGTCGGCGGCCGGCGGCGCCGGCGCCAGCAGCGTCATGGCAGACGTCGGCGGCGGCGGCGGGGGCAGGCGCCGGCGTGCCTTTTGGTTCACGCCGTGGACCCCCCGGAGGCCCGGGCTCCTTCCCCAGGGCCCGCTCCTCAGCCCGAGTCGTTGCCTGACGGTCCCGGGGCCCCGTGAGAGGCCCCCAGAAGCCGAGGATCGCCAAAGCCGTCCGTCGCGTGCTTTTCGTCACGAGGCGTCGGGGCGGACGTCGGCGGCGGCGTCGTCGGTGCCGCGCTCGCTCGGCGGCGGCGGCGCCGCCGGCTTCCAGGTGGGCGGCGGGGAGCCTCGCGTGGCCCGTGAGCGCCGCGGTGCCGCCCCAGGGCGCGCCCCACGCCGAGGGCGCAGGAGCGCCCGCGGCCCTGCCTCGGCGCGCGCGGCCGCGGCCACGAGCCGAACGGCGGCTGGCACGGCGGCAGAGGAGGAGGAGGAGGAGGAGGAGGAGAAGGACACTGCTGATCATCATCATCATCATCATCATCATCATCATCATCATCATCATCATCATCATCATCATCATCATCATCATCAGCATCATCATCATCATATAGCTCGGCGTTTGGCGGAGGAGGAGGAGGAGGAATTAGGATAATAAAAAGAATAGTAGGAAGAAGAAGGAGAACATTAATAACAATCAGTAGAGGAGGAAGAGGAGGAAAAAGAGGAGGAGGAGGAGGAGCAGGAGCAGGAGCAGGAGGAAGAGCAGGAGGAAGAGTAGGAGGAGGAGAAGGAGGAGGAGGAGGATAAGGAGGAGGAGGTCTCGAGACACCGAATTCCGATGCATTCTTATGGTTTTACCGGGTTCCCAGGGCTTTGCAAGTTTGGGATGCGTTCAGCAGATGCGCCTCGCCGAGAGCTTTCTGGGGGTGCCTGGATCGTCCTGAACGGCCGCCAGGCACCCGAGTTGTGCCACGAAAAACGAGCGGCACATTCTCTGCAGGGACTTCTGCAGAGAGCCATCCACAACCCCGGTGGCTGTTCATCACGAAGATTGCAGGTTTGCTGTGCGCGAGCCTTTGATGAAACCGTCCGAAAACCATCCGCGTTCTCATTTCGTTTCGCGGCGCGGCCGCGTTGACGCAGCATGCGCCAAGCTCACGCATCCGCGCCGGATGGTACAACGCCGGCCACTCGCGCGCGCCGCCACGCGCGCGCGTCGATTCTCTAGCGCAACCAACGGTTTTTCGGCGTATCTCAAGGTATAGCGCTTCATAAAGATGTGAACACACACGTTTCCCAACCAAAGGCACCCCAGGTGTCTTGCATTTGTGCGCGCCCACGTCTTCACCACCCTCGTCAGCGCCACCGCATCGCCGCCTTTTTTCATCGACCTCGTCATTCACCGCCAGCCGCCATCGTCACCACAATCACCGTCGTTGGCGCCACCAGCACCGTCGCCCTCATTGACATTGCCGTCGTCGTCGTCGTCATCGCCACCACCATCGCTGCTGTCATCATCGTTGCCGATGTTGTCGACGCTTCCTCGATGCCCCGCCCGCCCGTGCCGCCGGCCCGCGTTCGAGCGCCCGCATGACCGCGCGGCCTTTGAGACGCGCTGAGAAGTTCCCACCGGTACGCCACCGCGGCCGCACCATCGGGAGCCTTGAGACGTGGGTCAGTGCAGACGGAGGTCAGCCAGAGCGCCGGATCTTGCAGGATCCTGCAGGGACAGGGTCGCATTGACCCGGGCTTGGGCGCAGGATCCTGCAGGATCTTGCAGGATCCTTCGCATTGACCCGGGTTCGGGTGCAGGATCTTGCAGGATTCTGCAAGGCCTGATTGACCCGGGTCTGGATTGACTGGTGTCAGATGATCCCCGACACCAGTTGTACCAAACCAGCTGCCCGTTCTGCGCGCGAGGGCGCGCGCGCCAGCGCGGGTACAGAGATGCGCCAGCCGCCAGCCAGTGCCAAGGAATCACTGCAATCGTGACCGCATGGGCTTTGCAAAGCAAGCTACGCGCAGGAGGCGGGGATGTATGTTTGCAGGAGCGCTGGAGTTGACAATTAGTAATTGACTTGATCGGTACTCTTTGAAAATGAAGAATAGACTCTACCACCTGCTCCCCCTGAACTTACACGCCCCCCCAGGGACACTGCAAAGTACTTATGGATGGACATCATCGTTCATTGTCCATTTGATTTCACACATCCCATTCAGTTCTGGCATCACTCCCCCCACCCCTGTCAAACAAAACGATGCGAGCGCACCCGTCTATCGCAGCAGATCATGGTTCAAGAGTTCCGTTTGCAAAAAGATGAACAAAGCCCACGCGCGCGCACATGTCAAAATCAGACCAAACACGCAAGGTCTGCAGTTCTGCAAGGATCGCAAGGTAAAAACTTCAAGACACCATCGGTTTTTCATCCCAAGTATTGCAAATGTTCTGCACGCGCGCGGTCGTTGAAGTCATAGGAAGACCATCTTAGTTTAGCAATCTCGCCCAGAAGTTGCATTCTCAGATCACCACGCGGCGCATCCGCTTTGATCCAGCATGCGCCCACTTCGCGAGTCAATGTCAAAAAATACAAGGCTGGCTTCACGCGCGCGCCGCTGTGCGATCGTTGGCGAAATCAGTCCAAAACCAGTTGCTTGCAAATAGTTTAGAGATAGGTTTTCAAATGCGCGTGAACAAACAGCCAATGTTTGTGAACACGAAGGTTTGCCAGGTTTCTTGGATTCCCGCTCGCGCGAGTCGGCAACATCACCCTCATCAGTGCCGACGCATCACGTCATCGTCATCGCCAATTGCCGCAATGGCCGCCACCATCACTCAATCACCTTCATCATAGACACATGTACATCATCATTTTCACATTATGGCTGTCTCTGCTAGGTTTCCTGGTGTGTTGCCTCATCTACTTAATCTTCGCATGGGACTTGTTCTGATAGGCCTCGCCACGGTGGGGTCGTTCTTCATCGTTGAGGCCCTCTTGCTGAGGCTCGTGTTGCAGACAGCCTCTCGTCGCTGAGGTCCTCCCGCTGCGGCCCGTGATGCGGGCAGCCGTCGAGGTAAGATTATGCACGCCCTGGTGGTGCACTTTCGCACGTGTTTTGTTTGCCCGTCCGATCTTGGGATGCGTCATCGCAGAATTCAAGGAGAACTCCTTCTGGGGTTCGGCGCCTGGCCGACGGAACCTCTTCTTCTATATATGTGTTTGCTTATTCTCCTCCAGCGCCAAGGCCAGCAGTCACGTGCGGGGCTGGTGCAATCTGTAATCGCACCCCACTCTTCCTCCTCCTCCTCATCATCATCAACAACATCAACATCATCATCATCATCATCATCATCATCATCATCATCATCATCATCATCATCATCATCATCATCATCATCATCATCATCATCATCGTCAATGTATCTCTCGGCGATGGACCCAACCATATGCAGATGTGAACATCGTCGCTGTGGGTGTCGCCCTCGGTGGAGCCCCTCCTGAGGCCACGAAGCGCGTGAGGGGTGTGCCGACAGGGGTGCGGCGCCGCCGTGCGGGCGCTGCCGCTGGGGCACCCACCTCCCCACAGGGCAGCGAGACATGCGAGAGGTGTGCCGACGTGGGCGCGGTGGCGCCGTGGGAAAAAAAAACACACACACACACACACACTGTGGGAAAACACACACAGTCTGTGGAAAAAACACACAGTCTGTGGGAAACACACACACACACACACACACACCGTGTGTGTTTTTCCCCACACACTGTGTGTTTTTGTGTGCGTGTGTGTTTTTTTCCCACAGTGTGTGTTTGTGTTTTTTTCTTACAGTGTGTGTTTTTTCCCGCGGTCGCTGCCATGTGGGCGGTCGGTGGAGCTTCCCGTGGGGCCACGAAGCGCGCGAGGGGGGCGCCGAGGTTGGGTCCGGCGGCGCCACACGGGCGCCGGACCTTCGGCGGAGTTCCCTGTGGAGCCGCGGAGCGTGTGAGGGATGCACTGGGACGCCCAGGCAGAGTGCAGAGGCAGGGATGCGAGTAGGAAGAGGAGGAGGGAGGAAGGGGAGGAGGAGAGGTGAGGACGCGGGGCGCTGCTCATTCAAAACGAGGACCCAACACCATAGGATGGTTGGGACCAAACATGGACATCATCCTCGTCATCGGCATTACCAGCATCGGCGCCGTCATTGGCCTTGCCGTCTTCATCGTCATCATCACCAGAACCGTCGTTATCATTATCATCGTTGCCGCCGCTGTCGACGTCATCATGGTATCGCGCCCGCCCGAGCCACCGACCCGCATTGAAGTGGCCGCGCGCCAGCGCGGCCTTCGACACGCGCTGGGACGTTGCCATCGGTAAGCGCCATCGCGGCCGCATCGGGTGTGCCAAACCAGCTGGCCGCTCTGCGCGCGACAGTGTGCGCGCCAGCGCGGGTGCAGACATGCGCCAGCCTGTGCCAAACAGTCGCTGCTATCGCGGCCGCATGGGTTTTTCAAACCAAGCTGCGGGTGGGAGGGTGGGATGATTGCGCGAGCGGCGGAGTTGGCAACTCATGAGTTGGCAAAAATTAGTTGCATCACATTGTTGATAGCACGTTCGCAGCTTGCACCGCACATTGACTGCCCCGCGCCGCTTGCACAACATGCCTACACCGCACGACTTGCACAGCAGCGCTTGCAACACGCACTGATTCCACCTGCACCGCTTGCAGGAACTCACTGTTTGGGATCCACGTCGGCAATGACATAGGATGAGCAGGTTAGGCTCCGTAGACATTGGGGTAAGTTAGGCCTGGCTGGAGGGCTGCTCAGTCTTGTGTGTTGGCGTCTCTGATTCCTCTCGGTGTTCCTGTTGGGTCCTCTCGGAGGCCTCTTGGCGCCCCGTGGCGTGTTGTCGTCCTGAGGGCTGTCGGGTGCATCGCGATGCACTGGTGAGCCGTCTTGGCGGCTTTCGTGGTCTGCCTGGGCCGTCCTGGAAGCCCTGGAGAAGCCCGGGGAAGCTTCGGGCCGCCAATGGAGGCCCACAGGGGGAGTGCACGCGGCTCAGCGTGTCGAGGAAGAGAGGGGGGGGGGTCGGAAAGCTCATGGAAACCTTACCAGGCAGCTCCTGGCATTCCACCACGCCTCAGTGTGCCATGGGGCAGGGGAGGGGGAGAGGGAGAGGGAGGGAGAGGGAGAGGGAGAGGGAGAGAGAGAGGGAGAGGGAGAGGGAGAGGGAAAGGGTAGAGCACGGGGGAGAGGGAGAGAGAGAGAGAGAGGGAGGGAGAGAGAGAGAGGCCGCGACGAGGCAAGAAGCAGGCGACGCGTGAGGGATGGAGAGGGGCCGCTCTCCACCAGAGGGCCCGCCGCCCCCCGCGCCGGAGGAGAGGTGCAGGCGCACCCGCTGGCCCTCCTGGCCAGCACGAGCGTACCACTGGCGCAGCTGCGGGGCCAGCAGCCCGCCCTGGGCGTCGACGAGTCCCCAGGGCGCGCCCGTCCCAGGGGGGAGGGGGAGGGCAGACGTCCGACGATGCGGTTTTCGAGGGGTCTTTGCGCTTTCCTCCGAGTGCGGCATCCGGGGCCCGCCAGCGAGCCCTGGGGGCAGCAGAAACGGACCCGGGATGAAGGATTGCCCCCAGGGCAGGGGAGGAGGAGGAGGAGGAGGAGGAGGAGGAGGAGGAGGAGGAGGAGGAGGAGGAGGAAGAGGAAGAGGAGGAGGAGGAGGAGGAGGAGGAGGAGGAGGAGGGGCAGGGGTCGGAGCCTCCTTGGCACAGCGTATGGGGAATGCACAGCACCTCGCTGGATGCCCAGGAGAGGAGAGGAGCCTCCGAGGGCCGGCGGGGCACGGCGGGTGACTCCGCGCGGCTCCTCGGGGGTGATCGGTTGTCCCCGAGATCCGACGTGGCGAAACGAATGCCACATCGCGAAGGATCAAGAGTAGAGCCCTAGACCCCATCTGTCTGCGGCATTCTTCGAGCCGCATCGATAGGTGATTCTCGCGGGGCCCCAAAGTGCCGATGGCCCAAGCGTGTGTTTACCCACCTCGGCTCCGCCGATAGCCCGGAGCCTGTTCTGGCCCCCGTTGCACCGCCTGCGTCGCAGTGAAGGGCCTCGGTGGACAGGCACACGTCGGCGCTAACAGACGTGCTGGGGATCATCGCAAGCGGGCAAAAGCGCCCGGTGCGAAGAGATCAACACCCTGATCTCAGGGCCTCGGGAAGTCATGAAGGTGCCCTGGAGGGGCACGGTGGCATGACTCCGCGCGGCGCCCCAGGGCATTCAACCGTCCTCGTTACGGTTCTCGCGGCGCGCGGCGCGGCCTCGGAGAGTCAGGTCGGGGTGGCGCCGGGGCGGGGTCCAGGGATCCTGTCTTCGGCGGGCTGTCGGGCGCACGGCCAGTGTGCGCACCTGCCGCGCTCGAGGGCGCCACCCCCCGGCACGAGGGCGCGGCTTCGACGGGGCACGGGAGCGGGGGGGAAGGGCGCCCGAGGACGAAGAGGGGGTGGGAAGAGGACCGAAGAGTGCGGGGGGGGACGCCGTGCGTCCGCGTCCGCCGAGGCCGCAGGTGGGGCTCCCTGGAGGGCCGCGGCTGCCGTAGGGGGCGTGCCGTGTTCACTAAGGGGAGGTCTACGAAAGGCAGGTTTGTCCACCGCCGACATGCGGGAGACCATGCGGAAGACCGCACGGGAGATCATACGAGGGACCATACCTCACAGCTGTTCTCTAGTATAAGTATGTTGGACAGTAGTGTTGACTTCATCTCTTACGGGAGGCCAAACGGTTGACCATCCAATCGCCCTGAATTCATCAGAGTGTGTAGGCACAGCACACGTGTGGTACTGTGCCTAGGAGGGCTGCAGGGGACCCTCTCGTTTCACGCGCTTGCTATCCCACATGGTGAGATTGTTGCTGATCTGGAGACTGTATGGGGAGGAAAAAACAGCCGTTCCAATGCAACCGCTTGTTTCCGAAGCCATTCCTGCCAAGAGAAAAAACAGGATCGTTATATTTAACTCTATAGAGATGCAGCCCCCCTTACCCCAGCACCAATTCATTGTGCATCTGCCTTTGAGCTCTTCATTCGTACTCTTACTGATCATCCGCATTATTTTCACCCCTGCCTGCTCATCAATATGTTCATTTCTCTGCGGCCTTCTCGTTCTGGAATCTAATTGGAATCAGCTGGATCTGGGGTCTGCGCAATTCTAAGTCAACTCGATTTAGATTTCAACAGAAATCAAATTGGGAACAGATGGATCTGGGATCCGTTCGACCCCAATCAGATCCTAAGTAAATCCCAACAGGAAGCAAGTTGGAATCAGCTGGATCTTGGATCCGCGCAATTCCAATAAGATGTGTACTATATTTCAATTGGAAGTCAATCGGAATCAGCTGGATCCGGGTTACGCTCCATTGCAATTGGGTTTTAATTCGCTTACAAAAGGAGTCACAGTAGAATCAGCTGGATCTGGGGCCTGTCCAATTAGGTTAGATTGTCTAAACACGTTCCAATTGGAACCAACATCGAATCAGCTGGATCTGGTTCTAATATGAATACAACTGACATCCGCTGGACCTGGGACCTGCTCACGTCCACTAGAGTCTAACTAGATCCAAGTATGGGATCCGCCCCATTCGAGTTCGAGTCGCATTCGATTACAGTGGGAATGTAGTATTAATCAGCTGGATCTGGGCTGTTTGGCGCAATCCGAAGTAGATTCGAATCGGATTTCAGCAGGAAACAACTTGGAATCATCTGGATCTGGGATCCGCTCCAACAACATTCGATTCTAGTCCAATCCCAGTAGGAACCAAATTGTAATCAGCTGGACCTGGGATCTGCTCAACTCAAGTTCGGTGTTAACTCTATTCCAGTAGGTATCCAAATGGAACCAGCTGGATCTGTGATCTGCTCCATTCGAACTAGATTCTAAGATCTGTTCAAGCCCAATTAGGTTGTATTTGCGTCCAACCGGACTCAAACTTTGTGAACCAGTTGAATGTGGTACCCAATCCATTTGAATTTGGGAACCTAGAATCTCATTTGAACCAGCTTTACATCTCAGAAAACCCAACCAGCTGAACTGGGGATCGAATCCACTTTTTGATTTCAGAAATCGCAAACATCCCCATGACAGCGCAGGGTTTCCACACCCCTGACATTGCACATCTCGTGGTTTCACGTGTATGTTTTCGTGTTTCTGGGACGAGAAATGAGGAATCAATATGTTTCCGTTTGGATGTTTCAGCTGTTTTGGATTTTGGGGGTCGGAGCTTCTGGGAGGGCTCCTGGGCTTAGTTTCTTTTTGTTGGGAGGAAAATTTTTAAAACCTCAAAATGCACATGAACACGCATTGTTTCCTCACCCTTCATCACAGAAGCCCAACAAGCCAAACGACAACGCACGGTTCCCGCACCCCCGACATCGCCATCTTTGTGGTTTCACAAGGGTTGTACTGAGTGCTTGGTAAATATGTATATAGATAGAGAGAGAACCAACAAAAAGACAATACCACATATACATATATATATACATGTATATATATATATATATATATGTATACATATATATATACACATAAGATTTAGAGAGGCAGAGCGAGAGCGAGAGAGAGAGAGACCCAGAGAAAGAGATGTACCCACTTGTTTTTCACCTCTGGCGCATCGCCTGGCACCGCCGAGCCTTAGGACCTCGGAGCAGGGGATTTACCGCAGCGACCTTCATCGCTAGTGCCTGAGACCGGCTACAAGCAATGACGAAACTGCAATACTACACACTATGAGCATGATGTGCGAAGCAATCATGTCAAGAAACCTGACAAGCACCAAGAGACACATAATTGCACCTGTGAGCAGGACCTGGGCTGTGTTCAAAAGCAAGCTGTGGAGGCTGGGCTCGATATGGAAGCAGATGTCAAAAGAGCGGAAAGAGACAAGGGTGGGGCGGACGAAAAAGGCAAAGAAAGAGGGAGGGAGGGAGAAAGAGAGAGGCCTATCAGATCATCGAGGCGTCTGTACCCGGTGATGGCCACCGCCAGCGAGGTGAGCACAGAGCACGTGCCAGCAACGAATCTGATCTTTCTTTCTCGCCATGGCGTGACGAGGCGTAGGAGCACGACGTACATATCTGCTATGCCGGCAAATGGAATACCCAATATTACCAGCATAATTTCATATGAAAGTTCGAACAACCAAGACATCCATAAAGCAACACGTTGCATTGATAGCATGACTGCGTGAGCGTATGCCCCAACGAGCCCGGAAGCGTGGCAGCGTGCCGGCACGTTGAAGCACAGGGGAACGATGATACTGTTGGATGCTAATCACCACGGGCGAATGCAAGCAGCTGCGCCAACATTTTCGGCTTGGTGTTCTGCTTGGGGGCATCCTCCCCGATATTCTTCTTGATGGCCATCCGCAGGTCTTCAATTTTGCAATTGTCGAGCACTGCCTTTGTCCACTGCTTCTCTTCCCTGAAGATCTGGCTGTCGAGCTGCATGCCGAGTGCTTTGCAGGTCTCCTTCTGGGCCCGCATCTCGACCTCAGCGTTGGTCTCGTCAGCCGTCTCCTCGTCAGGTGCCAGTAGGGTACGGCCCCGCACAGCCTGCGGGCCGCCTGACCCGGTAGCGCCAGAAACGCCATCTGACCCGGCAGCGCCAGAAGAGTTTGATGGGTTATTGCGGCGATCATCACCGCGGCGCTCTTCTGGACGGTTGCCGGAATCGCGGCGTGAGTGCGCGATGTCACCCAATGCTTGCGCAAGGACCTCCAAAGACTCATTGTTACCGGAATTACGGCCACTGCGACGCCGAGAGCCCGATCTTGACCTTGAAGGGTTGCGAGCACGAGTGCGTCTGTCTGAGCGGCTGCCCTGATCCCTGTCGGAGCGCCTGCCACGGCCCCGGTCTGAATAGCCGCCACGGTCCCGGCTCCGCTCTCCCCGGCCGCGACCACGTGAACGGTCACGGGAGCGGCTGCGTCCACGGTTCCGGCCCCGCCGGTCATCACGGCTCTCATCGGACCACCTCCGGCTCAGCATCCTTCCGAGGGTGCGCAGAAATGGGAGAGCTGGCCAGCGCTCCTCTCTCTGGCTGTCGTCCCGGTTCCTGGCCGAGCCTCCGCCGAAGGACTCCCGGAGACGATCGTCGACAAGATCTTGAACTCGTTTCTCTTCTTTCTCACGTGCTTCTTTTTCACGCTGCTCACGGCTTCTCTCCAAGGATTCCTGAGGAAGTTGAGCAGTCGCCCAGTCCTGGCTGCCACCGTTCTCTTTGCCGCCGCCGTAGTTCCTGTTGCTGTTGTCGTACCACCGCCAAGGGCGCCAGCCTCGACCGCCGCCGTCTCTACCCATGGACTCCAACACTGCTTGGAAATCAGCTGGTTCGATATCGGGGGGCTTGAGCAGAGCAGCAGCAGAAATGGTAATGCAATGCTTGGACGTGAGGCTCAGCGCCTTTGCGTACGTTCGTACAGCCACAATAAACGGGGAGCACCACCTTCTCGGAATACTCATTAAAGCGTTCCAGATGTGATGTTTTGGCCATTGTAAGCAGATGCTCAGATGCACTCTTGTACTAGACTATGAACGAAGAAGAACGTGTTAGTGACGTCCCCTTGCATTAGGTTGTCCACCATAAGTATTTGACTAACGAGAAATTGACGAAGATGATGATAAGCGTACGACACCGTCCCCGGATAATGCCCAATCCTCATAACATGTTGTTTATCATGTAAGCCCAAACCGTACATAACATTAGGATTAACAGGAAATAGAGGGATACAATAATGACGGTCGATGTGAACGACAGTTGACAATACTCGCATAGTATGTCCCCTGGCCTCTTCAGAGAAGCCTACATCTCCAGGACAAGTTTTGAGCAGAGCTTGAAGAAGACAATCACAACAATATATGCGTGAAAATGCGACGAGGTCATCTACGTGGAGTATGCCGGTGACGATCTTCCTGAATGGTCTTTTGACGTCTTCGTTCATCCAGCCTGCGTGAGTTGCAAAGTCTCTGTCTGTGTAGCATTTCCATACGTAATGGTTCAAATCCGTCATCGTGCACGGCTCGCTCAATGCAGCCCCCATGGGCCATCCACCCAAGCGTTTCACCACGTGCTGGCCTACGAGAAAACGGCTGCCACCTTCACAATATGTCAATGCTTGGTCAATATCAGAAAAACGAAGAACATGGTGGGGAAGAGGAAAACCTCGTCGACGACGCATGGTACTAATATTGGCAAGCCTGCCCTCGCAACGTGGAGTCTTATTGATGAGAACAGCATTAACGTTCAACTTTCGATGAGCACTTTTCATCATTTCCCGAATGTGCCTCACTCCCCTCGTGATTGATGCTGATTTGAAAAACTGTGCGGCGTCAACCTTGATCATTTGTAGACAACGATCTTTTCGTTGGCCACATGGGCAGCGAGTTCGATATGCGTGAAGAAGAGATAAATGAGATACCCTTTCCTGCAGAGATTCTTTGACATTCGCCTGCCGCCACAAGGTCCATGCGTGCTCCTTCGCATGGAATTGTATGAGTCGTATGGCTCGTGCCACTAGCTTGAAAAACAACGTGTTGGGATTGTGCACGTCGCTCACGATCTCCCTGTCGTGGGCGTGTGTTTTCCCGCATATGATACCCCCATGTTCCCCATGGCATTTGTCTTTGTAGTTGTGGTATGCATACTGAAGATGTCCCTCATGTAGTAAAACATGTTTTTCCATGCTTCGGGGATGCACGAATGGAAAAGCAAGTGCTTCCTCTCCAAGAAAGTGTTCGGGGTCTCATGAACCATCAACTCATAATGGGGGTCGTCGAGATACCCGCGTCCCAGGCGCCACCAATAACCCATGTTGCTTGCAAAGGCGATTTGCTTTGTATTTCTGTTTACGGTGACAGCAACTTGCGAGGAGGATACATCTGGAAAAAGATGAGAAGGATCAGGAGGTTGACCTTTGTTCCAATCAGCACGACGAATAATGTGCGCACACTCCTCACCATTATGTCCAATCTGGAATATGTGTAATACCCGTGCCACCTAGTTCTCTACGTGGCTCTGCAACTCGAGCGGATCATTCGGGATGGGGACGTGCCAGAAATGCGTGGACTTGAAAACGTCGCGCCTGTCTTCAAAATATTTCTGCAAGTGCGCCGGAATATGTTGAAGATGTGTAATATCGAACTGTTTGGCGTGCTGGATATTCTTGTGCAGACGGTCAGTTTGTTGTTGTCATTTCCCATGGATCACCCAGATGCGCTTCCTGAGAAAATACCCAAATTCTCTGTAGTATTGAATACATATCAAGCGGAGCACTGCCTTGATACACCTGCGTACTTGTAAAACAGCTTCTCGGGAATGTGGGGTTACTTATTTTGATAATGTTCACGTTGCAGTTGGAAATACCAGAGCTGTTTAAAAACCGAAATGTTTTACACTGTACCCTTGTCAGCCGGATCGACTCGAAACGTTGTGCGACATGCCATGCGCAGAGCAGCAGCTTTACGGGGCTTGAGTTCTGCCACACGAGCTTGTAGTTTAGCCTGGTGTTAGCATCCCCCAATAAAATTGCCAACCATGATGCGAAACCGCTTGAATACATGCTTTGCTGAATGCGGCTCCGATGAAACCCGCTTTCTCGCTTGCAGTAGACGACTAAGTGTTCGAAATTCATACAATGGTTGCCGTTGTACGCTTCTGCTTGCCAACCCGTGCGCTCGTACCATGTGCGTGAATGCAGAAGATGTCCAACGTTTAATTCTACTTCACGTTCTAGACTAGGATATGAACGAAGCCTGGGCCAGGGCCGGGAGCGTGGACCACGAAGATCCAGACAAAGATGTTCTCTTTGCTGAGTGGGTGCGCGCAAGTGTTGGATCACGAACTTCTCGCACTTCAGAAGCCGACTCTCTGCGTGCCACAATACACATACGAAACGAAAACG
The DNA here is from genome assembly GCA_963575745.1 of Prorocentrum cordatum. Taxonomy (NCBI): domain Eukaryota; class Dinophyceae; order Prorocentrales; family Prorocentraceae; genus Prorocentrum; species Prorocentrum cordatum. Next base: position 309,903 of record CAUYUJ010015399.1, read on the forward strand.
ATAAGGATGATGCTTTTTCCAAATCCCATACCGCTTACAGTAACTGTCCTTCCCGAAGGCCCCAATGAAATTGATGCAGTGCTCCTCAAACCTTTTTACTATTCCGGGTGTGTGTTCTACTGCATGCGCATGTTTGTGTGCGCGTGCGACGTTCGCCTTGCTGACATACCAATGTGGATCGCGCTTCATCCACCCAAAATACAACGCGGTCTGGTATGGGAACTTCTCTGGGACCCACAGCGCACAGTACTGACACGCGACGAAAACTCGCCATATGTGAGAATGGAGACGACAATGCAGAAGGGCTTCTTGGAGACTGCGGGAACAACCACGGAGTATAACGCGAAGATGGTGATGTCTGGCATGTGTGTGCGCTAGATCATGCAGAGACAGCACGTGCGAGATAGATGCGGCGATGCTCCAAACAATCATGTCTGACCGGTGCGTTTTCAAGTGTGCTGCAAAAGACCATTCAAAGCATATCCCAAGACATTGTTGAAGAAGGTCATAGGTGACGGGCGCCTGCGCCAGGAAACCGTCTGCTGCTCACTGGAATATGATACGTCCAATGTCACGGCCAATATCTGCATGTATACGCGTGCGATGTGCATGATGTCCATGACTTACATGAAATACTGTTGCCATACCGTGTACGAGAGTAGGGCCAGACACGTGCTTCATTAACATATTCACGTGTGTTCGCGAGACCATGTAGCGTTGATAGTGTGTGTGTACTGCATAGTATTCGTCTAACTACGTTAGTATAGAACATGTTGGAGAATTCGAACGCGAAGGGAACTTCTGGAAGAAATTGCCAAATACGATCGCCAAATCCTGCCCAGCCTCACGACAGCAAGGAACGTGGACAGTAAGAGAGATGTACCCACTTGTTTTTCACCTCGGGCGCATCGCCTGGCACAGCCGAGCCTTAGGACCTCGGAGCAGGGGGTTTACCGCAGCGACCTTCATCGCTAGTGCCCGATCCCGGCTACAAGCAATGACGAAACTGCAATACTACACACTATGAGCATGATGTGCGAAGCAATCATGTCAAGAAACTTGACAAGCACCAAGAGACACAAAATTACACCTGTGAGCAGGACCTGGACTGTGTTCGAAAGCAAACTGTGCAGGCTGGGCTCGATATGGAAGCAGACGCCAAAAGAGCGGAAAAAGAGACAAGGGTGGGGCGGACGAGAAAGAGGCAATACACACAGAGAGAGCATACAGAGAGTGTGTGTGTGCGTGTGTGTGAAAGACGGGGAGGGGGAGGAAAGGCGGAAGCACCACCGTCGTTAGTGATTTCTGGTAAGCATGGGTGCTGGGGGGCTGTCTACATATACATATGTATGCACGTGCGCGTATGACCCTCACGGACAAGCTGCTGAGGGGAGATGCTTGAAAAGCGGGAGGGTGGGCGCCCCCGTACAACACGGCATCAGGGGAAACAGGGGATTAGAATTCGTGTTGCGTGACTGTGGTGGTGGGGGGAACGGACATGGGGGAGGGGGGGAGGAAGATGAGGAGGAGGAGGAGGAGGAGAATGGGGAGGGTGGGGAGATGGGTTGATGGGGGAGGAAGGAGGAGGTGGAGGAGGAAGAGGAGGAAGGGGCAGAGGATATACACGGCGTTGCAGGTGCCTATCTGTTCATGTGGTTGCGTTGCGGCTCCTCGCACAGGCGGGGGATTTGCACACATGGTGTGTAAAGCCCCTTTTGCCGAGCTTCGTTCGCCACTTGGAGGGGTGAGAGGAGGCGGGGTAGGAGGGCAGGGTCCCCCACATAACATGTTCTTGCCGCACAGATCCAACGCACAGGGTACTCAAGGAAATAGGCGATAGGCCAGATTTCAATATATCTATATAAACATGCAATCATGCATACCTACACCCCTACATACATACAGACGTACATACATGCATCCATACATACACACATACATACATACAAACATGCATACATACATTCATGCATGCATGCAGGCATGCAAGCATACGTACACATACACAGGCACAGACACGTATACATATACCTATACGTATACATATACCTATGCATATACATATTCATATACATGCACCTGAACATACATATATATATGCGACCACATATACATATACATGTACGTTCACAGTTGTATGTGCATAAACATATGTATGTTTATATGCATGTACATGAATCGGCAAGCACCTATACACATACACATACATACGTCAATATACATACATACATATATACGTACACACACGCGAACACGTACATTTTTACATGCATGCATGCACGCATGCATGCATACATACATATATGTGTATACCCATACACGCATACATGCATAAACACACATGCATGCTCATCTATACATGTACGCGCACGTACATACATACATACATACATACATGCATGCATGCATGCATGCATGCATGCATGCATACATATATACATACATACATACATACATATATATATGTGTGTATGTATATATAGATATGTTAGCATCGACGCGGCCTCGCATACCTGTATGCTTTGCTGTCAGCGCCACCTTCGCAAGACAACGCAGACCCTTGTCAGGGTGACAGGGCCATCCACTGGCCGACCGATTCGACGAAGTGTGGCAACGTCTGCGCGTAGCATCGGTCGAGTCGATCATGCACGCCCCAGGAAGGGGGTGACTCCTCTCCTGTGCGGCCGCGGATGAGGCTCGGCTCCGATAGATTCGGCCATGCGGGCGGCCCCGGCAATCTGCGACCAAGGGCAGCCCTTGGACACCGGCGGACGAGCTGGAGGACCCTGCAGACCCAGGGTGCGAGTCAGCTCGTCCCAGAGCCTGGGGGGCGGCTGCGGTGCCCGAGCCAGCGGGCTCCTGGGGATTTCCCAGCCGCCCGCTCCGGCATCGTGGACTTCTCACGCCGCGGGCCTCGGAGCTCTCGCCCCCCTCGCCTGGGCCGGTTGTCGCCGCGGGGCCCTGGGGCCCCAAAGGTGGTCTCGGACGGGCTCGATGTATGTACACCGCGTCGTTTGGTCGGCCAAGGAGCTGCGAAGGAGTTCGGTGTATAGACGCTCCGGCGCCCCACAGGTTGGGAAGCTGGGGCATCTATACACCGAGCTCCTTAGCCGAGCAGACGACTTGGCGTCTACTTCGAGCCCCTCCCATGGCCGGAGGTTGATAAAATCCCCCGACCTGCAACGCTGATTAGCGAATTGCCCGTTTTCGGTTCTTGGGTGGAGGGGGGGCGTTGTGGCCGCATCTGTTGCGGGCCTGCTCGCGCCGGGTCTGGTCCTCGGCCGTTTTCGCGAGTGCGTGTGCGTGTGTGTTGCCGAATTGGGTTTTGTCCACCCCTGAGGTGGCCACAGGAAGCCCAACGCTCGGAATGTTTGGTCTTCGTGTTGTTGGCCCAGCCCTCCTGTGTCGTGCTGTGTCCTCGCTTTGGATCCACCTCGCCGCGCTCTACCTTCATTCCCTCATCCGCGTGTCCGCTTCGACACACTCCTCACACGTTCCGTGGCCCCAGAGCGAGCCCCACTTGCGGTCTCAGTGGGCGCCCGATGTACGGTGCGCGCGCGCCACGAGTGCGGCACACACCTTGCACGCTTCGTGGCCATATAGGAAGCTGCACCGAACGCCCCAGTGGGCGACGGCGCATGGCGCACGCGCCACCAAGTCGGCACACCCCTCACACGCTCCATGGCCCGATAGGGAGCTCCACCTACGTTCTCAGCGGGCACCGACTCATGGCACACGCGACCCGAATATGGCACACCCATCACCCGCTTCGTGGCCCCACAAGGAGCTTCACCTACGTTCTCAGTGGGCACCGACGTATGGCGCACGCGCCCCGCATTCGGCACACCCCTCGTACGCTCCGTGGGCCCATATGGAGCTTCACTTACGGTCTCAGTGGGCGCCAGTGTATGGCGCACGCGCACATCCTTCACACGCTTCGTGACCCCATAGGGAGCTCCATATACGGTATCAGAGGGCGACGGAGTATAGCGCGCACGCCCCGCATTCGGTACACCCCTCACACGCTTCGTGGCCCCATTGGGAGCTCCACCTACGTTCCCAGTGAGCAGCGATGTATGGCGGCGCCGCGCCCATTTCGGCACACCCCTTACACTTTCCGTGCCCCTCAGGGAGATTCACCTCCAGTCTGAGTGGGCTCCACCGCCCCCACTTCGGCACACCTCTCACGCGTTTCGTCCTCCTTGGGCAACTCCATCTACGGCCCCAGAGACAGTCCGTATTTCGGCGCCGCCAATTTCGGCACATCAGATCGTGGTTCCATGGGGAGCTCCACCAACGGCCCCATTTGCAGGGTGCGCATGGCGGCGCAGCCCATACTGGCAAACTCCTCACAAGGATCGTGGCCCCATAGGGAGCTCCACCCACGGCCCTAGCGTGGGGGTCCGCATCGCGGCGCCGCCCATTCCAGCGCACCCATCACGAGGATTGTGGCCTCATATGGAAGCTCCGCAAGCTGCCTCAGTAGGAGGGTCCGCATGGTGGCGCCGTCCATTTCGGCGCACCCTTCGCACCTTTCGCGCCCCATAGGAAGCTCCACCTCTGGCCCCATTTGGCATTTGGGCACACTCGTCACGAGGATCGTCTCCCCACAGGGAGCCCCACCTACGGCCCCAGCGGGAGGGTCCGCATGACAGCGCCGCCTATTCTGGCGCACCTCTCACGAGGATCGCACCCCATAAAGAGTTCCACCTACGGCCTCAGTAGGAAAGTGTGCATGCGTACGTTCCGCCCGTTTCGGCACACCCCTCGCGCGAGTCCCACTTACGACCTCAGTGGGGAAGTCTGCATACGTCTCCCCAAGCATTTCAGTGCACCCCTTGCACATCTCGCGCCCCTGACACGAGCTCCACGGCCGATGTTGGGAAGTTTGCATGCGGCCCCCAACCCATTCGGGTACATCTTTCACAGGCGCCGTACATACGGTGGAAGCGTTTGTTAAGGAATAGTCCCAGGAGGCGCCAGACCCTGGAGGGTTCCTTATCTGATGAGGGCGGCGGTGATATCCATGGCCGATCCACGATTGGAGTTCCACTGACTTCCAGACCCTGGATTTCTGATCGAAGGTTTCCACATCCCGTGCGGCATCTTGCCGAGCGCGGAATGCAGATTTTAAAGCAGTAAAATCGTCGGCTTCGTAGGTCAAGCCACCTCAGGGCTCAACCCGAGGGCAGGTTAGAGGTTTCGCTTTCTCTTGGAGCAACGGTCCCTACCGAGATGCGCTTGCTTTCTGACTCCCCTTTGGACCTGGACCCCATGAGCTAGAAAGGAAAGAGAGATGAGGGCGGCGGTGCTATCCATGGCCGATCCACGATTGGAGTCCCACTGACTGCCAGACCCGGGATCTCTTACCGAAGGCTTCCGCATCCCATTCGCAATCGCCTCACTGGCGAGCGAGTTCAAACATCGTGAACCGGCCCCCTATGCTGCCTATATATATATATATATATATATATATATATATATATATATTATATATAATATATTATATATTATATATATTATATATTATATGTATATATGTGTATAAAAAAAAAAAAAAAAAAAAAAAAAAAAAAAAAAAAAAAAAAAAAAAAAAAAAAAAAAAAAAAAAAAAAAAAAAAAAAAAAAAAAAAACGCATCCCGTGCCCCCCAACCTGGAGAGGCCCACCACCAGCGCCCACACGACGCTGCTCGGGGCTGAGCCCCTCGCCGGGCGACTTGCCCAGCCCGCCCGGGCCTGGGCGCCTGCCCGCCTCGTTCGCGCCTGCCCTCTCCCCTCCTCCCCCCCTTCCCAGTCCTGTTAGGTCGGGCCTGTCCCTCTGCAGGAGGAATCTCCCAAAATAGTCCAGAAATAGTCTGGGAAATATGTTTGACTTCTTCTTATATGGTCCAAAAATAGTCCAAATAGTCCAAAAATAGTCTGGGGACTGTGTTTGACTTCTGTAAAAAAAAATCGGGGGTATTGCTTGACCATCGCTTACTTTGCGTCCAGAACTCGCCTGTAGGGGGACGGGCCCGACCTCACAGTACTGCTCTTCCTCTGATCCTTCCCTCCCACAGCCGCTTCCGACCTCGCCGTGCGCCTCGAAGGGAGCCCACGACCGGAGAGCCCACCCGTGGCTGCGGCAGGCTTCCCCAGAGACCCGGAGCGAGCGGCGAACAGCGTCCAACGGCCTCGAGGTGCGGTGCCGCCTGGGACACCGAGCTGCTCGGCCTGAGGGCCGACCGCCTTCCAAATACACAGAACCCAACAAGATCGGCGAGAACCTCCTCCTCCCACTCCTCCTCCTCCTCCTCCTCCTCCTCCTCCTCCTCCTCCTCCTCCTCCTCCTCCTCCTCCTCCTCCTCCTCCTCCTCCTCCTCCTCCTCCTCCTCCTCCTCCCTCCTCCTCCTCCTCCTCCTCCTCCTCCTCCCCTCCTCCCTCCCCTCCCCTCCCTCCCCTCCCCTCCCTCCCTCCCCCTCCCTCCCTCCTCCCTCCCTCCCTCCCTCCCACTCCCCTACATTTTCTAAATACACAAAACGCTTCTTTTTTGGAAAACAAAACACACTCGAGCTTCGGTCCTCGAGGTTGAGCGAGAGGGCCGCCTGGCCGGCCCCAGGAAGCAGCTGGAAGCGCTCCTCCGCGGCGCGCAGCCAGACACGTACGAGGACTGAGCCAGGGGCCGCCCGCACGCCTTGCGACGACACGGGGAGCTCGGAGGACAAGGGACGGAAGGCCTCCAAGGAGGATGATGTCTCTGGGTAGCTTCTCGTCGTCTTCCTCATCCTCCTCGTTGTCCTCCTCCTCTTCGGAGGAGGAGGAGGAGGAGCACAAGGAGGAGGAAGAGAAGCATGGGGGGCGGAGGAGGAGGCTGAGGGGGAGGAGAGGGAAGCCCGTAGCCACTTTAGATTCGAGTCCGTAGCGGGGGGCTCCGTAATCTAGCATTGCGGCTGGGTGAGTTTTCGCGGCCCCAGGCGTTCTCCATAGTGCAGTGGTGGGGTCTCATGCCCCAAGGCTTTTACGTACCAGCGCTGCGTTTATGGCATCACTGTCTTCTTGTTTATTATGATGGTGGGTGGAATTGTTGAGACCGTTCGACAATTCCGTGGAATCAGGGGAACGAATTATGATTCCACCCTCGCCGTCTCCCGCCGCAGCCGTCGTCATTGGATATCGTTGCTTGTCACTGGACATGCTGCAGCCGTAACTGGCTGCGGGTAGGTATACGAAAGGGGCGCGCCGCCGTCGCCAGTCCTCGCTGGACGGCCGGACCCTTCTCTTACCATACTTACATGTGCGCCTCCGCTTAGCAGGCACACGCATACATACATACATGCATGCATGCATACATACATACCTACGTACGTACGTACGTACGTACGTACATACATACATACATACATACAGACAGACAGACATTACATACATACATACACACCTAGACACATGCATACACACATACATATATACAGTGTATGTGTGTATATGTATGTATGTATGTATGTATGTATGTATGTATGCAATCATGCATGCATGCATGCATGTATTTATGTATATATGTATGTATGTATGTATGTATGTATGTATGCATGTATGTATGTATGTATGTATGTATGTATGCATGTATGTATGTATGTATGCATGTGTATATGTATGTATGTGTGTATGTATGTATGTATGTATGTATGTACGTATGTATGTATGTATGTGTGTATGCATGTATGTGTGTATGTGTGTATGTATGGATGTATGGATGTATGGATGTATGGATGTATGGATGTATGTATGGATGGATTGATGGATGGATGGATGGATGGATGGATGGATGGATGTATACACATGTATACACATATACCTGCACATGAGTGTGTATATATACATATATATATATATACACGGGAGATCCCGGCCCCGGGGCCCCGGGCCAGCCCCCCGCTTACACAGTATTAATACCCCCCCCTCCGGGCGGTTCTCCAGCGAGGCCCCCGCGGCTCCTGGACCGCCCGAGAGCGCTCCAAGAGCGCCTAGGATAGCTTCCAGACCACCCAAGAGGCATCCAGGACGCCCCGACAGGCCCAAGAACGCTCCGAGACGCCCCAGGATTGCTTCGAGAAGACCCAAGAAGCTTCCCAAGAGGGCCTCCAGGAGGCCAACATCGCCCCATTCCCCTCTGGAAGCGTTTTTTTGTTTGTTTGATATGGGTGTGTGTATATATATATAGATACACATGCATTCGTTGTTTGATTTTATCGGAGTCCAAGAGTGCCCAAGAGGCGCCCGAGGGGTCCCCAAGACGGCTCCAGAGGGCCCCAAGACGGCCCGAGAGGGCCCCCAGACGGCCCAATGAACGCCCAATACAGCCCAAGAGAGCCCCAAAAGGGCCCCAAGGGAGCCCAAAAAGGCCCCAAGAGTAGGTCGTGGAGCACTATATTGGGGTGCGTGGCTCCCAACATGCCCTCATGACCCTCCCGGCGGCCTCCAGGACGCGGCCAAGAGGCCCCCACAAGCTCCCGAGAGACCCCCAAGAGGCTCTGTCAGCACATGGAAATGAGCCTCAAGAGGCCGCCAAGAGGGCCCAGAGTCACCGAAATATCGTTCCCACACGCCCAAAATGGCTTCCAGACGGCCCAAAATGCTTTGAACACTGCCCCAGTAGTCTCCAGGAACATTCACAAAAGGGCCACAAGAGGCGACAACCATTGATTATCCGTAGGTTCTTGATGGATGTACGCGTTTCTGCCTTTTCAGCTTTCCGACGCTCTGAGACGGTCCCAGAGGCCCAAAATATCGCCTTAACATTGCCACAGAGGCCCCCAGGACGGCGCCGAGATGGCCCAAGGGGCCCCCCAGACGGCCCAAGAGGGGAGGGAGAAGAGTGGGCAGGAGGAGGAGGAGGAGGACCAGTGGAAACCCAAGAGTCACCAACGATGTTGGAATTGACCCTCTCTCCAAGCTCCCTCTTCATAGGCCCCCACAGCGGTTCATGTCAATTGAGGGAACTGCCTCGTTGGAAGACAACCGTTTGAAGACCCGGAAGCATGCGAAAACATTGTTCTCGGGATTCCAACGCCACGGATCAACCTCATTGTTGCGTACGTATTGACGATCTTGAACCGCGCCAGAACATTATTTTTGAGACTTCAATGAAACGAACCATCATAACTGTTGCACCCTCGTAATCCTGAGTCCGTCCAAAACACCATTTCTGGTACGCTGATCGCGGGAATCCATGAAACTCATACAAATTTTAAAGCGAATGTGCGTGTCCTTAAAGCGAGAACCACAGTTTGAAAGCCACCCGCTCTCAATCCGTGAAGCTTCTGCAACTGTTCAAAACGAATGCGCGCGGCGCGAAAGCGAGAGCCACATTTTGAAAGCCACCCTCCCTCAATCCGCGAAGCTTAAACGAATGCGCGCTGCGCGAAGGCGATAGCCACATGTTGAAAACCACTCGCACTCAATCCGTGAAGCTCTTGCAAATGTTACACCGACTGCGCCCGGCGCTAGGGCGAGAGTCACATGTTGGAAACGACCCGCTCTCAATCCGTGAAGCCCGTGCAATGTTTTAGAACGAATGCTCGCGGCGCTAAGGCGAGAGCCACATTTTGAAAACGACCCGGCCTGGACTTGTGCAATTGCTGTCACCCTTGAGCTTCAAGGTCATCAATGGTGAGGAAGTCTCAGGCGAAACGCCCGGCCCGCCCTAAACACTTGCCTCGGGGTGCGACAGGAAGGAATTATTTATGAGGACAAGAAATGGAGGAGGTGGAGGAAGAGGAGGAGGAGAAAGAGGAGGAGAAGGAAGGAAGGGGAGGAGGAGGAGGGCGAGGAGGAGGATCAGGAGATATGAGGGAACGGTGAGTCAGAGGAGGAGGAGGAGGAGGAGGAGCGGGATGAGGAGGAGGAGTCATAGGTGGAGGAGGAGGTGGCGGAGGAGAAGGAGGAGGAGGAGGAGGAGGGAGGGAGTATGGGGAGAGATATATGATGTTTCGCTCTAGAATTAAGCTCGTCTGGGCGAACGCCTTGAATGCTCACCCAATGGATGGGGTCTTCAGCGGCCTTATTTCTAGATTTCCGCCTCTTCCAGCGGAAGGGGGAGGTTGAAGAAGGAGATAGCGGAGGTGAAGGAGTGGGCAGAGGAGGGGGAGGAGAAGGAGGCAGTGGGGGAAGGGCCGGGCTGGGGGCGGTACTGGAGGATGGGGGCGCTGGAGGTTGAGTGAGGTAGGAGGCGGGAGGGGCGGAGGAGGAAAAAAAAGGCAATGGAGGGGGCGGAGGAGGGGGGGGAGGGTGAGGAGCTCCCCGTGCGATGCCGGGCGCCCGGCAGCCCAGCCCGGGGGCCCGCCTCCGGACTGGACGCGGCGACCCCTCGAGCCGCGGACGCCCCTCGCGGCGTTCGGGGCGGAGAGGCCACGGGGCAGCGATGGCCACCGGGGGAGGGTCGGGCTCGGCGTTCTGCCCCTGATCCCCGTCGCGGCTCCTCAACACCGCCTCGTGCGTTTCCTCACCCTGCCTCCTCCTCCTCCTCCTCCTCCTCCTCCTCCTCCTCCTCCTCCTCCTCCTCCTCCTCCTCCTCCTCCCTCCTGACTCCTCCTCCTCCTCCAACTCCTGCTCCTCCTCCTCCTCTCCTCCCTCCTCCTCCTCCTCCTCCTCCTCCTCCTCCTCCTCCTCTCCGCTCCTCCTCCTCCTCCTCTCCTCTCCTCCTCCTCCTCCTCCTCCTCCTCCTCCTCCTCCTCCTCCTCCTCCTCCTCTCCCTCCTCACACCGCCTCCGCTTCCTTCTCCTCCTCCTCCTCCTCCTCCTCCTCCTCCTCCTCCTCCTCCTCCTCCTCCTCCTCTTCCTCCTCCTTCTCCTCCCCCTCTTCCTCCGCGGCCATTGTGGCTCGAGTCTCCATGTCGCCCAGCGGTCCCATGGAGACCGCTGGGCCGCGGACAGCTGTTGCTGCTCCATTCAAGGGTGTACGGCCACCTGCGCTTCCAACCGCGGGAGTCCATATTCGTTGCGCTGCTGCTGTTTCAGGCGCCGCCGCTGGCATCACATATCCATAAGTTGGCAGTCGAGCGTCTCATGCCTGGCGCCGCGGCGGACAGTGTATCATCGTGTGCTCCTCCTTCGTGGACACCATGCATGGCGTCGCCACAGATGCACCATCCGACGACGACGTCGGAAGTGGTAGATCGCAAACGCCCCTAGTTCAAGAGCGCAGTGCATTTCGCAGTGGAGGAGACCCTCGTTCGCGTCGCAACCATGATTACGATCGATCCGAACCTCATTGGTCAAAGCGGGAAAACTGTAGTGGTGCTTGTGTTCCTCGGCCTGGACGTCTTCGCCACCGCGAGCCTCATCGTGCCGCCCAGCTGGTAGTGTCGCCCTGCCCGTCCTCGTGAGCCCGCTCGACCCGCCGCTTTCTCGCCTGACCTTGCTGATGGCGCCGCACAGCCGCAACATGTACATCCACCTGGAGAGGCCACTGGATTGTTGACGACTGGCGCCGCACTGGCTGTTGCGACGGGAGGATTCGATGATGCCCCCACCTTCCCGTCGGAGGGAAACGACTTGGCGACGCTGCGGGTACAGCAGCAGCAGCCGCAGGTCCTGGTGCAGATCCCCTTCACCCCGCAGATCCTTGGCGTGAGGCACGTGCCGCAGCTGATGTTGGAGCCCGTGCAGCCGCTGCACGTGGCTCCCTCGAGGCAATCACAGAATCGCTCAACGCGCAGTTCACTGCCCACGTCGATGCCGCCATCGACAGCGCAGACAGTCGCAACTTCACTACATCTAGTCCAAGAAGCTCCCAACCGTCGACATGCAGCCACTGCAGGAGAGCTTGCTAACCTACACATACGCACATGAATGGCCAACACCAAGAAAGAGCAGGAGCGTCACCGCTTGGCTCTCGACGAGGTAGACCGTACGCTGGTACTGGCGGAGGCTGCCGTCCCCGTCGTGGACCTGGTCGCTGAGGCAGAGCTCGATCGGCCGACCGACCCCGCTGTCTTCCCGATCGGCTGCCCCGAACTCTTCGCACCGCAATAAATACGTGAAAGTCTTCAACAAGGGTTCCAGGACTCGGGGGCCGACGCTGCTCAGGCCACCATGGTGCGGAATGTCCCCGCCTGGCGTTTCACGGCCAGGCTGCTCGGCGACCGACACGTCTTTCCATTTTGGGGCTCATCAAGCTTCTTGGGGGGCGTTGCGCACGTTTTCCAGTGCCGCTGTTTGTGGCCAACCGGTCCCACTGTGCGCCGGCACCGACCGCAGCGCTCGTCAATTCTGTCGAAGAGTTCAAACAAGATGCCTACACCGTTTTTGCGTCGAAGAACATCAGCAGCACGGCTTCTGCTCCCTACGAGCAGAAGACAAGGCCACCATCGGGGGCGCCCCCATCGCCAAGCTGGAGATTGGCACCACCGCAGACGCCGCCACCAAGATCGAGCGGGGCCGCCCCTTCGCCCGGTCCAAAGGCATCGGCTGCGACGTTGTCGACGGGCGCTTCCACGATTTCTTCACCGAGGACCGAAGTATACCGTGGGGGTGTCGCACTCAGCGGCCTGGGCACTCGGAAGATGGGGCCCAAACGCATCTCCTCGCAGGCACGGAGCCCCCCGCCTTGGACCGTCGCCATCATAAGTCCAATCTCGTGCAGCTTGTCGCGGTCTTGCGCCAGTGCTACGTGATGACCATCCAGGAGGTCCATGGCAGGCAGCTTAGGCTGCAGCGCCTGGTCAGCAGCACCCCGCACAAGCGCACCATCTGCCACCGAAGCAGTGGCGCTTCTCGAGCCGGCGGCGGCGCGTTTTTCTTCGCGCCGCAAGAACATGCCGACTCATTCGACCAGTTTTCTGATGTTGCGCTGGTCCCTGGTGCGCCATCGAGGGGCTCGCCGAGTTCGGCAGAGGCGTCGGATGCGTCCAACTCGCCACTTTTCTACGCCATCTCACCGACCAAGCCCATCCTCTTAATTCTCATCGGTACCCTGCTGGTCATGGCGAGCTGAATTAGGTGAAAGTTTCAGCAGGCACAGCAATCATCGACGTCCAGAACCTCGTTCCCCCATGGGTCGTCGAACATGCCTGCCGCGGGCCGCGTCTTCCCGTCGATCCACCAGCCCCTGCGGCCCCTGGGGGGCTACCTATGCCGGGGCCGCAAAAGCTGTTGCAATTGGATGGCGATGTGCGCGGCGGGATGTTTGATCGGCATGAACCCCGCGGGTTGCGTCGGACCTCCCGGCCAGGGGCGCTGGCAAGCACGCGTTGGAGCAAGCGCTGGCCACAGCGAACTGGCAGCGACCCCAGACGCTAGCCGCGCGAATGACTCTCCGACGCGGGCGCCACCCCCGCCCTAGCACCCCAGTCATCTTCCGACGTATTCGCGGGCGGTCTAGCAACGCCACCCCTCGCCCCCAGGCGGGCGCAAGTCGTCGAGCACTACTCCGGCCGGACCTGCAAGGCGGTCTTCTTCAACGCTCACGACTTCGAGCTCGGCGTCGGGCAGCCAAACGACTTTCGCCGCGCGTGGGTGCGATGCCAGCGCTGGGCCCTGCTGCTCCTGTCCAGCGGATCTTTTCGGTCTCCGGCGAATTCGACGCCCGCGGCGAGCCCGCGGCCTCCGTTGCCGAGCCGCGGCCTCTCGTCCTGAGCAGCGTCGGTGGCGACCAATGCCAGCAGTTTCTCTGGCGGGCGCGCTTCTTCTCGATGGGGGAACCATTGGCGGCGAGCCCGCGCGCTTCGACGCCCGCGGGCTGAAGCAGACCAGGATCGGCCGCGCCTGCTGCGACGTCGCTGGCCGCTGTCGCGCCACCTGCCGCGCAGGGCAACGCGCGGCCGAGCGATCATGCGACCCTTGTTTTTGGAGTTGATCTGACAGCGCCCAGGGCGGAGGGCGCTCAGCCGATCCCAAACTTCTTCTTTAAGCTGCCACTCCACATGATGAATGCGGAGCGGACGCGCCGGTCTGAGCCAACGGGCCGGCGCGATGGCCTGAACCAAGCAGATTGCGCTCAAGGCTGCGCGGCTCGATTCGTTCGCCGCCCTGGGGGCCCGCTTTGCCGGGCAGCTGCCCCTCGTGCGCCGCCCCGTTTCGCGCGCAATCCGGCGCCGGATTTCTCGCCGCGGCCATCGGCGAGGACGCGCTCGCGATGGGGGGCCACGCGATCTCGCTCGCGAGTGAACTCGACCTCCGATTTGCAGAGGGCCCACGTCGCGCCCGCCAGCGGCAACATCGCTCTCGTCAGGGGCGCGCGACTCCAGCCGCCCAGCGCCCTCGCCAGGCAGAGCGCGGCCCGGGGGCCGGGCACCTGCGGCAGCAGTCACGCGGCAGATCGCGGGCCGCATTCAGCCGCGCTGTCCCGCTCGTTTGCGCCCGCACCCCTGGCGGCGCGCACGTCGTTTCCGCCCCCGAGAATCAGGCCGCGGCGACGCGGGCCAATTGGCGCCCCATCTTCGCGCGCAACTAGTCGGGCGCCGATGGCCTCCACTCTTTCGACCCCCAGCGCGCGCCGTCGCGGGCGCCCGCGCCCGAGACCCTCGGACCTGGCGCGGATTTTTTTCGAGAGCGGCGTCGCCCCAGCCACTTTCGAGGGCCCCGTCTTCTTCCTCTCCCCGAAAGGCGCCGCGGGCGGCGACCTGCAGGCGCGCGCGCGAGAGACGGGCAACCCGCGGCCGATCTCGCGCAGGAGCATCGACTCAAAGATCTTCGCCGCAGCCTTTAGCCGGCACTTGCGTTACCTGTCGGGGCCGCGCGCAGCGGGGCTTCTTCCGGGGCCGCAGCCTGCGCGACGAGATTGCACTCGCGGGCGCGCGCGCGGGCGAATGTCGGCGCGGCGGCCCGACGCGGCATCTCAGAGCCCCCCGCCGATGCTCCTCGACATGAACGCCGCCTTCCCGTCGCCGGGGAGACAGCGGCCATTATTCGTGGCGATGCGGCAGTTGCCCTTCGAGGTTGGCTTCCCGAACGCCGTCGCGGCATTCCGCGACGCGTTGTTCGGCTTCGCTGCTCCGCGCGGCCAGCGGCACTTCGCGCGCGCCCTGGGCCCAGGGGCGGCGCGCGGCCGCCCGCTCTCGGGCGCCGTCTGGGCCATGGCCGCGGAAGCGATCGTTCGCGCCGCGCGCCGGGTCTTGCCCATCACCGACGACGGCGCCGCCGCCGCGTGCGCCGACGGCCCGGTCGCCCACTTGCATAAGACTGCGCTCCTCGACCCGCTGGCGGGCAGCTTTCGCAGCGCCGAGACCTGCGGCAACTTGCGCCTCCACGCGGAGGCGCGTTCTGATCCCCCTTATGGGCCGAGCTCACCGACGCGGCGCGCGCGGATGTCGCCGCGTTCCTGATCGACCACCTCCCCGGGCGGGCCCGCCTCCAGGTCGCCGCGGAGGACGCCCGCGTTGGAGCCCATGCGGGCCCGGACGTGGACATAAACATGTGGGCCGTTGCCGGCTCCAAGTCGCGGCAGCTCGCGGCGGCCGCCAGGGCCTCCCCGGCGCCGGTCGATGCAAATGTCCGTCTCTATTAGACCTCCGCGATCTCTGACTTGGGCTACGCCGCGCGACTCTTCGAGCTCCCGAAACACTTGCGTCGTTGAGAATTATGTGCTGCCCGTGAAGCGTTGCGAATGCCGCCCAGAGCTCCCCGTCTGACCGGCGTCCACTCTTCGAGCAATTGGGCGCCTGGCCCGTCGCAGCGCGCCACGCTGCCCCACTCGCCGAGCGCCATGCGTCGCGCCACGTTGCCCCACTCGCCGCGCGCCATGGCGCAGTGCCCTCAGCTCTGCTGGCAGTTCGACGAGCTCGCTGGAATTGATTGCGTCCTCGACGCGCTGGCGGAGAAGCGCTGGTTCTTGCCATTCTTGAAGGAACCCGAGGCCATCGTTCAGCGCCTCGAGGCGCTCTCGCGCGGCCAGGCGAAGAGTGCGCCGCCCCGAAAGCACCGCGATCTCGACCGCGCTGTTGCCGTCGCTAACGACGCGCTGGAGTTAGGCGTCACACCCATGCCGCAGCGCCACTACATCAAGGCCCTCGAGCCCCATTGTATAAAGGGTATTTTTGGGCTGAAGAAGAGGCTCGCGGATTTGTTTGCTGCTGCTGTTCCACCGGATCTCCGAGATCGCTGGCGCAGGCTGAAAAAATGCGTCGGGAGCTGGCGCCCCAGCGAGCGATGGCGGGCGGCTGGCGCGCGAGCTCGAGAATGCACGTCGCGCCTGAGGTCGACGTGCGCAGTTCTGGCTGCCACTGCGAACCCGACTCCATCGGCCATCGCCTCCAGTGCCAGCGCCTCGTCCACTTCGGGCGCCTCCCGCGTTCGCTCGTCCAGAGCTCGGCGCTGGAGAGGTTGGGCCTTGGCGATCGCCATGACAAAGGCGGAGAACATGCGCTGTCGACGACTGTCCATCGCCTCGTCCTCTCGTGCTATTTCGGCAATCGCGAGAAGCACCTGGAGGCCCGCCGCGCGGCCCATCGACTGGTTCGTTCCGATTGACGAATGAAGCTGCGAGCTGGCTCGTGGGCCCGCGGCGCCCTGTCATTATCATCAACATCAGCACCGCCATCATCATCCTCATCCAACCGTGAGTTTCGGTTAAGTCACGTCCGGTATCTTACAAGACGTTTACAAGGCCTGCCAGAGGCATGGTTCGCAGGTGGGACTGGCGAGAGTGACCCAAACGAGTTTACCTGAATGTTCCCGCGACAACAAGATGCATGGAAGTTCCCAGGTGAAGTCATCGAATGCTGATTTCCCACCTGAGCTCTTCAGTGCTTGATTCTCTGTCATATCTGGAAGAACCGCACTGGGCGTCGCTTCATGCAGGCGGTCTGCCTTGCGCGGGGCAAGGGCATCACCTCGCTTTTCTTCGCCGGCAATATGATGCATGCGGGCGTCGCCGATTCGCGCACATATTGTTTTCACCAAAGTCGTGACACAAAGGACGGAGACTGCCGCGGCCACAAATTATGCAGACGTGTGTTGGCCAGTTGCAGGATGAGCGCAAGGATGCTCATATGTTTCGCGGTGTGGGAATTGTTGTCAAGACTTGGTAGATCGAGAGCAAGCCCGAGCTACGGGAGGAGGTTTCTGTTCTTTCCGCCTCGTCTCCCAGGGCCGCATTGTAACGTCGGGACAGAAGAGAACCACCATTTCCAGGTCGTCAGAAACATGCGAAGCACCCAATCTTGAATTTCACCCTGCTCAGATCGATAACGCGATCTAGTTGCATCGAGGTGCCGGAATCGTTTCATGGCTTGCTGCCCTGTACGAGTGGGCTCGGGCTTCGTTCCGCCTCTGACTATAAAATGGTTGGTCGCCCACCTGAGTCCTGATCGTCCTCATCCTCCTCCCGTTCCTCCTCCTCCTCCTCCTCCTCCTCCTCTTCCTCCTCCTCCTCCTCCTCATCATCATCACCATCATCATCATCATCATCACCATCATCACCACCCTGTTTCCTCGTCCTCCCCCTCCTCCTCCCCATCCTTCCTCCTCCTGCACCGCGCCTCCTCCTCATCACCATCGCCATGGTCACCGTCATCACCCCCATCTTCACCATCATCCTCACCACCATCACCAACATGATTGCCACCATCCCCCAAGCATCATTCCTCCGTCGCCCCCTACACATAATCCAGCCGCGGGAGCGACCGGCTCGCGGCGTCAGCCCCCCCCCCTTCCAGCAGGTGCCCCATGGAAATTCAATGTCCGCCCGCCTTGGCACCCACAGAAGTTATTGGGCGCCTTCCGTTCGTACCGTGCGTGGCTACTGCACCTCCTCCAGAGCCTCGAAGCATCGGGGTTAGGGGCGGTCAAGTCTGCGCCTCGGGGGCCCGAACCAGAGCTTCCCTGGACCGCAGCCCTCCCGGACAGTTTGGGCGTCCACTCCTCCCGAAGCGTCAGGGTTGGGGGCACGCCGGGGTGATTGCAGCTTCGCGCCTGGGGGGCCCCAACGGGAGCTACCCTGGACCCCAGCCATCCCGGAGAATTCGGGCGTGCGGTCCTCCCGGAGAATCAGGGCCGTGCGGGCCTGCTCTCCCCTTGTCGCCGTCGCCCGTTTGTGCCGCGGAAGCGAGAGATGCGCAGGGAGGTGGCGCGCGGGGCCGAGAGGCACCGCGGACGGCCGTGACGGCGTCGTGCCCGTGCCCAGCGGATGTCGAGGGAGGGAGGGCCTTGGAGAGCGGGGGGAGGGAAGGGGATGAGAAGAGCGAGGGGGAGGAGGAGGGGGAGGAGGAGGAGGAGGAGGAGGAGGAGGAGGAGGAGAGGATGAGGATTAGGATGAGGATGAGGCTGAGGCTGAGGCTGAGGCTGAGGCTGAGGCTGAGGCTGAGGATGAGGATGACGATGGTGATGCTGATGTTGATGATGATGATGATGAGGAGGAGGAGGATGAAGATAGTGCTGATAGTGATGATGCTGATGATGATGACGACAGTGGTGATGGTGATGATGATGATGATGATAATGATGATGGTGATGCTGATGATGGTGATGATGATGATGATGCTGATGATGATGATGATGATGATGATGGTGGTGATGGTGATGGTGCTGATGCTGATGCTGATGCTGATGATGATGATGATGATGATGATGATGATGTTGATGGTGATGGTGATGGTGATGGTGGTGATGATGCTGATGATGATGCCGATGATGGTGGTGATGATGATGATACTGATGATGCTCAGGTTGATTATGATGATGTTGATGATGAAGAGGAGGAGGATGATGGTGATGATGATGGTGATGATGATGATGCTGATGATGTTGATGTTGATGATGATGATGAGGAGGAGGAGGAGGAGGAGGAGGATAAGCAGGAGGAGTAGCAGGAGGGGGACGGGAAGGACGAGGGGGAAAGACGGGGAGAAGAGGAGGACGAGGAAGAGGAGGAGGAGGAGGAGGAGGTGGGAGGACATCGAGGGGAACAGGACGGAGGAGGTGGGAGGGGGAGGAGATGGAGAAGGAGGAGCAGGAGGAGGAAGAGAAGCAGCAGCAACAGAGGGAATAAGAGAATAAGCAGCGTGCGCAGGAGGAGGAGGAGGAGGAGGAGCAGGAGCGGACGCGAGGCATGCAGGGGAGAGCAGACGGGGCAGCAGAGGCACGAGGAGCAGGAGCATGAGGAGGAGGAGGAGGGGGGAGGTAGCATCTAGGAGAGGACGGGTCCTCGTCCCTCTTCCTCTTCCTCCTCCTCCTCCACCAGCTTCGACGCCACGTGGCCCCTTCGGGCCTACACCAGCACCGACGCCAGCACCGAGGCCAGCACGCTCCAGCGAGACGGCGGCCACCATGTGTTCGACGAGTAGTTTTGGCATCTGTTGCTCTGGTGCCAGAGGTGCAACCCAGCTGGACGGCAGCGACACGACGCCCACTCCAACTCCTGCGGTGGCTCCGGCTTGAGCCCTGGATCCAACTCCGACCTTGGCTTCGACTCCACCTCTGACGCCGTGCGACGAGCACCGCATCACCGTTCAGCTCCACATCAGCGGGAGCCAGATTGCCAGCATCGACGCCAATATCAGTACGCCCGCGCCTACGCGGGCACCAACACCAGCGACTACACCAGCGCTGGCGCCAGCACCAATGTCGACGCCTACGCCAGCGCCGACGCCAGTATCATCAGCGCCTGGCATCTTCCTCGGCGAGGAGGCGACCACCTGAGAGACGGAGACACTTGGAGCGGCCTCGAGCGTCTCACGGACTCTGTGCGGTAGTGCCTGGGTCAGGGGCTATTGCAGACTTTTCAGTGGTCTCGAGGCTGGCTACCATACCTGCGGCACGACAGTACCGTTCCCGGAGCCTTCACCGTCACCAGCGGCATCAATGACACAGAACGACGAGTCCTGAGTTCTGAGGGCGCCTGCTCGCCACTCCTCTGCGTTCCCCATCCTCTCGCTTGGCACGTGCTCCTGTAATTGGCGTTTGGTTTAACATTCGCTTGCATCGGGGACTGGCCGGCGCGCCCCCGGCCGCCCGACTTGGGACGCCGTGTTCGTTGGGCGCCGCTCCCGGCTCGCGCGGTCGCGGCTGCTCGACGCCAGAATCAGGCTTTTGGGGGCCTGGCCGTTATTTCAAAATGTGTGGGTGATGGTCTTTGTTTGTACCTTTCTTGTTAGGCTGCATTATACTCTCTTTCTCGCTCTCTCTCTCTCTCTCTGTCTCTCTCTCTCTCTCTCTCTCTCTCTCTCTCTCCGTCGTCCAGGTGCGCCAAGCAGTCTCCCTGCGGATCCACGGTCTGCACTGAGGCCCTCCCCAGGCTCAAGTCGTCCGCGGTGCCAACCGCGTAGAAGCCAGGGCTCATGGGGCACCCCTGGTACAGCCCACGGATCTGGGCGACCAGCTGGGCTGGTCGCGCCCCGCCTCCCGCCGCGTGGTTGGTGCAGTCCTGCAGCCAGGCCTCAGCTAGAGGGCGAAGGCCTGGGATCTTCGTGCGGATCCCTGGGGATATTGCTGAAGGCATCCCCCAGGTCCACCGCCACGACCCATCGGCCTGGTTGGGCGTTGGCCATCGTACACAGGCGACGGTGCAGCGCACCGCACCCGTCCTTGGCGAGGCCGAACTGCTGGCCCCCCACTGCTGCGCGCATATCAGCATGGAAGATCTTAGCCGCACTGCGCCCCACCGTCTGCCTTGTGACACCCCCACAGCCCAAGGCACGCACGTCTCCAGGAGTGGCCTTCGGGATGCCCGCGAGACGGGCGGCAGCGAGCGCTGCGAGAGCCCCTTGGGGGAGGTCGCAAGTGGCGAGGCGCTCGCAGCGTCCGCCCCCGGTGCGAGGCCACTCGGCGGCGCAGCGTGGCGGCCCCTGGCCGCCCTTCAGGCGCGAGGCGGACCTCGCCGCCTTCCGCGGGGGCCATGGCCGCATCCCCTCCCCTGGGGGGGCCTCTCCCGCCAGGCATGCGCGGGGCTGCCCCGGCGCCTGGCGGGGGGCCCCCAGCGGCAGGCCGGGGTGGGTCAGGCACCTGCGCAGCACGAAACTTACGGACCACCGCCGCGGCATCTGCCATGTCACCCTGCGGCCAACTTGCCGCCGCAGCTCGGGACATTTCACTCGCCTGCGCGAGCTCTGTGATTCGGCGCACTCGGGCTTCAGGCTTGTCCTCTCGGCCACGGCCCGTCGCGGGGCCCTGACTTGCCTGGTCTTCCATAGACCACCAGGCCGCGTCTCATTGGCCTGCAAGGATTCAGGGGCTCCCACGAGGGCGCGAAGTTATTCGCGCTTCGCGCTTCGCGGTCCTCGTTCCTTCTCCCCCTCCTCCTCGTCCTCCTTTTCTCCCTTTGGGGGGGCGGCGCGAGGGCGCGAAGTTATTCGCGCTTCGCGCTTCGCGGAGCGCGAAGCGCGAACTTAGGAGCCCTTGAGGACTCACCTTAGGCGCCCCCGGAGCCGCTCGCGCCGCGCGCTCGGCGCGGGCGCCGAGCCTTCGCTGAAGAGGAGGCCGTCCAACGCGACGGACACCTTCCAGGGGCGCTCTGGCGTGGTTGGCGGCATGCCATGCCAGCTCGCGCGGGCCTGCTCCTGGGCCAGACCTGCCTTCACCTCGACGTGGCTGGCCGCTGCAACCGTGCCGTCAGGGATCATGGCCGTCGCGGGGGCCCCCTGGAGCCAGATGCGCCCCCAGCTCACAGTGTCCCACCATTCCAGGCTCGCGAGCCCGATCTCGCGGTAAGCATCTTCCGCGCTCAGATTCTCATCAAGGTTGTCATCGCACTGCCCGTCCTCCTCCTCCTCTTTACCAGGCCCCCCTGGCTGCGCATCCAGGGGGGGCTGTAGGATAGCCGCAGGGGGCGGCGGGTCGGCCTCAGCGACCGTAGGCCGTAGGCGTGCGTGGGCGCCGCCAGTGGGAGGGCCGGCGGGGGCCTCAGGGCTTCCCGGGATCCCACTCCCACCCCGCCCACCTGCGGCGCCTGGTCCGCCACCGACTCCTGGGTCGGGAGGATCGGGCCTGCGCGTGCCTCAAGGGCCGCCTCGTGCATATCCCTCGATGCCCGAGGCTGGAGGCAATGGACCATCCGCACATACCAGGTGGAGCCACTTGTTGCCCGTGTGGGACGTTGAGCCCACGGGGCGGGTGACAGCCGCCGCAGCCCGCCATTCCCCTGCGTCAAACCCCGCCATGCATCGCGAGCAGTGGGCCTGCTTTCCGCGGGCAGGCTGAGTGCTGATGCACCAGCGGGTGCTCCTGCCTCCAGTTGTGCGTCGGCGCCGCCGCGCGGGCTGGCCCTAGGCGTCGCGCATGGTCACAGCGGCTGCCGCGCCCGCCGCGGCGCCTACGTCGAGAGCAAGGGGGCTACCCCAGCGCTCCCGACGTTGGCCACGGTGGCAGCAGCGCGTGCCCGCTCCGGTGTTGTCACGTTCACCTGCACCTACGTCCACAGCGCCACCGGCGGCCGCCGCCATGTCCCTAGGCCTCCCTTCAGGGGCCAAAAAAGTTGTGTATGTAACAAGTGGACAACGTGGAAATAGGGTGTCTGCCACCCGCGGCTTGAGGGTAGTAGCAGCAGTAGGACCCCCCCCCCACCCGCAGGCTCCCCAGAACCTCGGAGGGGTTATACCTACACGACCACCCTGCGGGTGATAAGGAGGTGAGGGGGGAGGGGGAACCAACGTCTCACTCAATCGATCTCGCTATCGATCTCACATTCGATCTCATTACCGATATCACTATCGATCTCGCTATCGATCTCACTATCGATCTCACAATCGATCTCACATTCGATCTCACATTCGGTCTCACATTCGGTCTCACTGTCGATCTCACAATCGATCTCACAATCGATCTCACAGTCGATCTCACATTCGGTCTCACATTCGGTCTGACTATCGATCTCACTATCGATCTCACAATCGATCTCACTATCGATCTCACATTCGGTTTCACATTCGGTCTCACTATCGATCTCACAATCGATCTCATTATCGATCTCACAGTCGATCTCACTATCGATATCACAATCGAACTCCCAATCGATCTCACAATCGACGCCATCATCATCATCATCATCATCATCATCATCATCATCATCATCATCATCACCATCATCATCATCATCATCATCATCATTACCATCATCACCATCATCACCATCATCATCTCACAATCGATCTGACTATCGATCTCACAATCGATCTCACTATCGATCTCACAATCGATCTCACATTCGGTCTCACTATCGATGTCACAATCGATCTCACAATCGACGTCATCATCATCATCAACAACAACACCATCATCATCATCATCATCATCATCATCATCATCATCATCATCATCATCATCGCCATCATCACCATCATCATCACCATCATCATCATAATCATCCACATCATCATCGGGACACCGACGGGACACCGACGGGACACCAGCGGGACACCGGCGGGACACCGCGCGCCACCGCCGCCCAGAAGAGACACATTTGGTCCGGCCGCGCCTCAGCCACAGGGACACCGACGGGACACCAGCGGGACACCGGCGGGACACCGCGCGCCACCGGCCGCCCGGCGGAGAATCATTTGGTAGGCCGCGCCTCAGCCACAGGGGACTTTCTCTCGCCCGCCCACGCAGCTTCGCCTCGCCCGCACGCACGGCACGCACGAACACGAAACCGAAATCGATTTCCCGGTAGGGGGGCTCTCCGTTCCACTTCGATCTCACCCCCTCACCTCCGACTTCTGCTGCTGCTGCTGACTACTACTACTACTACTACTACTACTACTACTACTACTACTACTACTACTACTACTACTACTACTACTACTACTACTACTACTACTACTACTACTACTACTACTACTACTACTACTACTAACTAACTACACTATTACTACTACTACTACTACTACTGCTGCTGCTGCTGCCTGCTGCTGCTGCTGCTACGACTACTACAACTACTACTTACTACTACTAACTACTACTACTACTACTATTACTACTACTACTACACGAACTACTACTACTACTATATACTACTACTACTACAACTACTACTCTACTACTACTCCTATACTACTACTACAACTACTACTACTACTACTACTAACCACACTACTACTACTACTACTACTACTACTACTACTACTACTACTGCTACGACTACGACTACTACTACTACTAGTACTACTACTACTACTACTACTACTACTACTACTACTACTACTACTACTACTACTACTACTACTACTACTACTACTACTACTACTACTACTACTACTACTACTACTACTACTACTACTACTACTACTACTACTACTACTACTACTACTACTACTACTACTACTACTACTACTACTATTACTACCTATACAACCACCCTGCGGGTGATAAGGAGGTGAGGGGGGAGGGGGAACCAACGCCTCACTCAATCGATCTCGCTATCGATCTCACATTCGGTCTCACATTCGGTCTCACATTCGGTCTCACATTCGGTCTCACATCGGGACACCATCATCATCATCGACATCATCATCATCATCAACGTCATCATCATCATCATCATCATCATCATCATCATCGGGACACCATCATCATCATCATCATCAACATCCTCATCATCATCACCATCATCAACATCATCATCAACATCCTCGTCATCGGGACACCATCTTCATCAACATCATCAACGTCATCATCATCACCACCATCATCATCACCATCATCACCATCATCACCATCATCACCATCATCATCTCACAATCGATCTGACGATCGATCTCACAGTCGATCTCACTATCGATCTCACAATCGATCTCACATTCGGTCTCACTACCGATATCACAATCGATCTCGCAATCGACGTCATCAACATCAACATCATCAACATCATCATCATCGCCATCATCAACATCATCATCATCATCATCATTACCATCATCATCACCATCATCATCATCATCATAATCATCATCATCAACATCATGATCGGGACACCGACGGGACACCGACGGGACACCGGCGGGACACTGGCGGGACACCGCGCGCCACCGGCCGCCCGGTGGAGAATCATTTGGTCCGGCCGCGCCTCAGCCACAGAGGACACCACGGGACACCGGCGGGACACCGCGCGCCACCGGCCGCCCGGTGGAGAAACATTTGGTCCGGCCGCGCCTCAGCCACAGGAGACTTTCCTCTCGCCCGCCCACGCAGCTTCGCCTCGCCCGCACGCACGGCACGCACGAACACGAAACCGAAATCGATTTCCCGGTAGGGGGGCTCTCCGTTCCACTTCGATGGGCTCTCCGTTCCACTTCGATCTCACCCCCTCACCTCCGATAGCCTACTACTACCCTACTACTACTACTACAACTACTACTACTAGTCCCCTATAGCCCTACAGCCCTATAGCCCTATAGCCCTATAGCCCTTTAGCCCTATGGTCCTAGCCCTATAGCCGTATATAGCCGTATATAGCCCTATAGCCCGAATAGCCTTATAGCCCTTAGCCCTATAGCCCTATAGCCCTGCAGCCCTACAGCCCCATAGCCCTAAAGGCTTCTAGCCCTATATCCCTATGGCCACATCGCCCTATAGCCCTATAGCCCCATAGCCCTAAAGCCCTAAAGCCCTATAGCCCCCCCCCCAAATTCTGATTGGGGTTTTTCTCTGGAATCATTTTATCTCTCGCTTGCCGTCGTCTTTTCATATGCGGCCACGTCTCTCAGAGGAGACACTGGGTCTCGGGAGTGCAGAAAGTGCGCAAGCGACACTCAATTGACGTGCCCTGGTCGCCCTTTCATAGAACTGTCCGTTTACAGAACTAGCCTGTCGGCTACCCGATTCCTCCTGATGGTTTGGGATTTGGTCTACGTTGGTTGGGATCGCGTGCTCATCACGGTGTGTGTGTGTGTGTGTGCGCGTGTGTGTGTGTGTGTGTGTGTGTGTGTGTGGGTGTGCGTGTGCGTGTGCGTGTGCGTGTGCGTGTGTGTGTGCGTGTGTGTGTGTGTGTTTGTGTGTGTGTGCGCTTGCGTGTGTGTGGTGTGGCGGTGGTGCGGGTGCGTTGCGTGTGCGTGGGCCGGTGCGTGTGCGTGTGCGTGTGGGTGTGGCGTGTTGCGGTGGTTGGTGTGTGCGTGTGTGTGTTGTGGTTGGTTTGTGTTTTTGTGCGCCTTGCGTGGGTGGTGTGTTGCTTGCGTGGTGTGCGTGCGTTGGGTTGGCGCGCGTTGTTGTGCGGTGCGTGCGTGCCGGTGCGTGCGTGCGGTTTGCGTTGGCCGTGCGTTGTGTGGTGTGTGTGGTGGTGTGCGGTGTGTGTGGCGTGTGTGCGTGCGTGGTTGGTGTATGTGTATGTGTATGTTGAGTGGTGTGTGTGTGTGTGTGGTGTGTGGGCTTCTTGCGTGTGTGTGTGTGTGTGTGTGTGCTTGCGTGTGTGTGTGTGTGCTTGCGTGTGTTTGTGTGTGTGTGAGCGCGTGGTGGCGCGCGCGCCCCTCTCCGGGGCAGGCCCGGGCCCCCCCGCCGTGCCCGCCCGACGTCCTGGATCCGCGCCACCAGCCGCCGCCCCGTGGCGTCCAGGACCGCCTGCGCGTCGGGGCGCAGCGAGGTGTCCACCTGGCTCCCGCGCCGCGCAGCGGAGGAGGAGGAGGAGGAGGAGGAGGAGGAGGAGGAGGAGGAGGAGGAGGAGGAGGAGGAGGAGGAGGAGGAGTAGGAGGAGGAG
>CAUYUJ010015400.1:0-20000 GCA_963575745.1 Prorocentrum cordatum
AGGAGGAAGAGGAGGAGGAGGAGGAGGAGG
This sequence comes from Prorocentrum cordatum, assembly GCA_963575745.1. Classification (NCBI taxonomy): domain Eukaryota; class Dinophyceae; order Prorocentrales; family Prorocentraceae; genus Prorocentrum; species Prorocentrum cordatum. The sequence continues at coordinate 31 of CAUYUJ010015400.1, forward strand.
AGGAGGAGGAGGAGGAGGAGGAGGGCTGCACACCGGGGTCCCCTCCATTGGGCAGCGCGGCGCGGCGACGGGCGGGAGCGGGGCCGCCGGGCGGGGCCGCATTCCCGAGCGCGGGCCCCGAGGAGAGACAAACCTCACCGAGCGCAGGCACTGCTCGGGGGAGGAGGGCCGGCGCGCCTGCCGAGGCCGGGGTGAGCGGGACCCCTCCGCGCACGGCTCTCGCACGCACGCGTCGTTCACTTCTCATCGTGCTCGCTTCTGATTGTGCTCGTTTCTACTTGTGCCTCGCCCCCAAGTGGCCAGGAAGAGGCCCCGGATAGAACAGTTCGACATGAGAGGATCTTGGCCCCCCAAAAGTCCATAAACTTTCGAAGAATTAGACATGAACAACGTGTACGTGTTCTGCACGATCGGTCGTCCAGGGCCCAGTGTCGACATCCTCCCCGCATCCCTGTCAACCAATACTGTGCGGTGCAGGCGAACTTGCACGAGAAGCGCTCTCTTTTTTTGTTTCTCTCTCTCTCTCTCTCTCCTAATCCCTTGCGGGACATATTCTGCGGGGCACGTGCGCGCGCCGCCACGCGCGCATGGTAGAATCGTGGCAGCACGCATCTGTCCAACAACTCCGAAGGACGAAATCCGTCTTTCAAGAGGCAGCGTCAGAGCTCTGCACGCGCGCGCGCTCGCTAAAACCAAACGAACACCATAGGTTGTTAGCAACTTTGTCAGAGGAGAGCACGCGTGCCACACGCGCGCGTGCATCTCGAACATGCTCGAGAACAGTCGCGCCCGCCAACTCGGTCAAATGATATAATGCGGGGCCACACGTCGACGTCCCTGCGCGCACACGACGGAGTCCTCAGTAGGTGCAGTTGTTTTCTACGAGCGTCATCGCAGATGTGTTCACCATCATAAGAAGGGCAACTGGCCTTTTCGATAAACATACGCAACGCACTCTGAATTGTGCGAGCGCGCAACTTCTCATTATCATCATCATCCTTCTTCTCCTTATCATCATCATCCTCCTGCTCAGGATCATGCTCATCATCATCATCATCATCATCATCATCATCATCATCAGCAGCAGCAGCAGCAGCATCATAACCATCAACATCCTCATCCTCATCCTCACCCTCGTCCTCATCCTCATTATCATCATCACAATCATCAGCATCGCCAGCGTCATATTCGCCTTCGTCATCGTCATCGTCATCATCGTGCTCATCACCATCATCGTTGTCATCACCACCCCCGTCATCATCGTCATCGTCGATGTCGTCGCCGTCGTTATTTTTTTGAGCGCGCGATCTTCAGCATCCTCACTAGCACCATCGTCATCATCATCGCCAGCGTCGTCATTGCCACCGTCATTAGCATCGCCACCAGTTTTATCCCAATCACCTTCTTCGTCGGCATCGTCCGAACAGTCGTCACCACACCATCACCATCACCATCACCATCACCATCACCATCACCATCACCATCACCATCACCATCACCATCACCATCACCACCACCCGCCACCACCACCACCATCATCATCACCATCATCATCATCATCATCGTCATCATCATCGTCATCATCATCATTATCATCACTACCTTCAACATCATCATCATCATCATCATCATCATCATCATCATCATCATCATCATCATCATCATCATCATCATCACCACCCTGGTCACCCCCATCATCATAATCACGCGAAATCACCATTACCCTCACTATCACTATCATCATCACCATTACCATCACCATCACAAACACCATCATCGTCACATCGTCATCGGCATCGTCGCTGTCGCCGCTCAATTGAGTTTTGCCAGCAGGTTGGGGGAGGGTGGCTGGGATGCTTGCGCGAGCATCGGAGGTGGTCACGCGCGGAGGCGGCCGCCTTCTTCTAAGAAGACAATGAATTCTGCCCCCCGCCCCCTGCCGAGGCCAGGGGTAAACGAACCCCTCCCCGTATTGCCTGTTCCATGAGAAGACTGCACGGTCGCTCCTCCGAAATATCCCACATTTGCACGCCAGCCGGGCCCAGCATCGAGACCCGACCTCATCCCTGTGAAGGAACACTATGCGGTGCACACGCGATGCTGTAACAAGTGCTTTCTCCATGACTCCCTCGCAAGAGAGACCATGCGGAGCACACTCGCGCGCCGCCGCACGCGCATGCCGAAATCACTCAGGAACCATGTTCTAACCATCCCAGAACATAGCCAGTCAAAAACAGTAAAACACAACTTACACAAGGAACACCACAAGAAGCAAACACAGCCCTGAAGCCCGAAGAGGATATGCGATTGTTGTCTTCTCGCCTGTTCGCTCATGTTTGCTCTTAATGGGCCTCTGAGACCTCAAGGTAGCCCCAAGATGGCCCAAGATAGCTCCAAGATGGGCCCAAAAAGGCTCCCACAGCGCCCCAGAGCATCCCAAGAGGGTCCCAAGGGGGCCCCTAGAGGCAATCGTTCGGCCACCAGGGTGACCCTAATTGACGCCGCCCTCTTCTTAGATCGGCGGCGAGCCTGGGGGGGGGAGTCAGGAGGGGCGGGCCTTCTCAGAAGGCTCGGAAGTTCCCTGGCCTTGTGAAAAACGTTCTAAGCCTTCCCCGAAGGCACAGAAAACTTCTCGGAAGGCCGTAGGGTTTCTGAGAAGCCCGCCGCCTTCTGAGAGGGCCTTCTCCTTCTCACTCCCCCCCCCCCCTCGCTCCGCGCCGATTAAAGCCATGTGCTCTAACATGGCTCTGAGAGGGCCCCAAGATCCCACCAAAAAAATCAGCTCAAGAGGGCCCCACGATCACCCTCCCCCCCACAACAAACATATCGAGAATAAGATTCAAAAAAGGCCCCGGGAGAGCCCTAAGAGGACCCCAGGAGGGCCCGAACAAGACCCCCAAATCCTTCAAGAGCCTTCTCAGCCTCTTTCTAATGATAATCAGGTCGACACCAAATCGACCTGAGGTCTCTAGTTTCACCCGTGTTGGCACCCCTGCTTCACTATATGCTGACCTACTCCACTCCACCAGACAACTCTCATGGGCATCGTTTCCGGATAGGCCGGTGGGTAGATGCCAAGCTTAACAGAATGTATCAGCAACTGTTGTTTGTTTGTTTGACAGGTTCTTGTACGCGATTACTCGATGAAAAAACCACATTACACCAGGGAAAAACCCATTCAATGGATGGTTTTCGCTGAGGAGATCGACTGGGACCCACCGAAATCGGCTCGGAAGCAATAACAGGGAACCCGGGAACCCGGAACCGGTAACCCAGAAACCCAGCCTGCTACCAAAATCGGCGGGAAACTTTCGCCAAATACTTCAATTACAACGGAGAAAAAACCCAATCAGTGGATGGTTTCGCTGAGGAGATCGACCGAGAACCCGGGAGTCCGGGAACCCAGAACCCACCGAAATCGGTTCGGAACCAATAACCGGGAACCCGGGAACCCAGAACTGGGAACCCGGGAACCCAGCCTGCAACCAAAATCGGCGGGAAACTTTCGCCAAATCTTTCAACTTCCGCTAGGACCCCTTCAGTGCAAGCACTGATTGGGGAACTTCTGCTAGGACCCCTTCATTGCAAGCACTGATTGGGGAACAACAGTAGTATGTTTTGTTGTTGTGCCATTAACATCATGTACAGTGCGACCATGCGGGCCACACGCGTGCGCATGCCGAACTCATTTAATAGCCAATGCGCACCCGCAAGCTCGGTCAGATAAGGGCCTCGCGCGCGTCCCCACGCACGCAGGTCGAACTCATTGCAAAGCCATGGTTGTCTAGGGATTTCAAGATAGAGGTGTCCAGCAACACATGACAAGCAAGTTATGTTCATCAACCACTGTGTCAGAGACTCCGCGCGCATACTTCTCCATTATCCGCATCATCACCGTTGTCATCATCATCATCATCATCATCATCATCATCATCATCATCATCATCATCATCATCATCATCATTATCATCATTATCATCATCATCACCGTTGTCGTCATCATCATCATCATCATCATCATCATCATCATCATCATTATCATCATCATCGCAAGCGCCTCCGGTGCCATCTTAGTGAGCATCACCTTCATCTTGATTACCATCACCCACGCTGCCATCATCCTCACCGCAGTCGTCATCACTATCGTCATCGTCCTCGTAGTTGTCGTCACCCTCCGCGTCACCGCCACCACCGTCACCATCATCACCATCATCACCATCATCACCATCACCATCATCATCACCATCACCATCATCATCATCATCATCATCATCATCATCATCATCATCATCATCATCACCATCGTCCTCATCATCATCACCATCATCATCACCATCTCCATCTTCATCATCACCATCATCATCACCAGCATCGTCATCATCATAATCATTACCATCACCATCACCATCACCATCACCATCACCACCATCAGCATGGTCGTCATAACCATCGTCATCATCATCATCATCATCATCATCATCATCATCATCATCAGCATCATCATCATAATCATCCCCATCATCCTCATCATCCTCATCATCATCATCATCAGCATCATTATCCTCCTCCTCCTCTTCCTCCTCCTCCTCCTCATCATCATCGTTGCCTTCACCGATGTCGTCGTCATCATCACCACTCGCCCGCCAGAGTCGTGGATCTGCATGAAAAGGGTCCCCGCGTCATTGCGCCAGTTGAGTTTTACCAGCAAGTTGCGGGCGGTGGGTGGGATGTCTGCTCGAACACTGGGGCTGGCGACTCAAAATTCTTCAAACATGAACTGCGCCGCACAGACTGCACGATCCGCATTTCGACACATAGGTTGCACCGTGCATGGATTGCACCACACATATTGCACATCGAGTGCAAGCACCCACTGTTTGGGGTCCCCGCTGGCAAGTATGGTCCGGCAAACTGCCACTCCCGCCCTGCCTCGATCCGAAGTGGCTCCGCCCACGAGCTAGTCGGGGGGCTCCGCGTGCCCACGGGCTTCGGGGAGGCCCCTTCGAGCCTGCACTGTCGAGGCTGTCGCAGGGTCGACCTTCCTGGCGCTCCGTGTCCGCGGTCCCGGGTGCGGTGATTTTGGAGGGCGACCCGGAAGGCATGCGCAGACTCCGCCAGACAGGGCGCGGGACCTCGAGCGGCTGGAAAGCCTGTCCAGGGGCGTGAGCTTCCCTGCCCGCCCGTGGCACTGCTGCCCTTCTGCGTTCGGATCTCCCGAGACTTGGGGGGGACTGTGCCGCGCAACTCCGTGTCCAGACCGCCGACGCCAGATCCTGGAACTCTCGGCTGCGCGGCTCGAAGAGATCTCGCGCCGATCATGCTGGCTCCTGCGAGCCCTGGGGCCCAGCACGGGCCTCCTCCGGAAGCCACCTCTGTCAGCGTGCCAGCGGTCTGGACGGGTGGGCCGACTGGAGCGTCGGGGGCGGACAGGCGCACCCTCCCTCAAGACAGGTCCTGCCGTCGCAGCGGCGCGAGCCCTGGCCGCGCTCTGAGGCAGGCGTGGGGTGCACGTGGCCGAACTGGGCACGGCGGGCGCGCGGCAGGGGCAAGGGGCGCGCGGGGGGGGCGGGAGGAGCACGCTCCGAGCACGTGGCCCTTGTGGCTCCAGGCGCCCTCGAGTGAAGACGGGCCCGGGACCAGACCCGGCGGGCGCAGCCCCACCAAGCCGCAGGGCCCAGTCGAGGAGCGGAGAGGGACACTTCGCGAGTCGACTCTGGCAGGGTGGGGGTTCGGTGGCATGTCGCGACGGCGGCCCCAGCGAAGCGCTGTGCCTTGCAAGCGGATGTCGCGTCGCTCGGACCCGCGTGGCGGGAGGCTGGGACGAGCTCGGCATGTGGACGCCCGGGGGGACCGCGAAGTGGATAACGTGTCGCGCCGAGGCGTGGTGGGCCAGCACCAGTGAAGCGACATGCTAACCACAAGTTGCTGACAGTATACACTCCCGACCCATGACGTCGGCCCCTCCTGTTGCCTGCACGCAGGAGTGACCCTGGGTGAGAGTGACCTCTGGTGTGTGCGGCTTCTGGTGGGCCGCAGGGGGTGCAGACAAAAGCGCGCAAGACGCCAATTACTGTCGCATCGCGTTGGGCCCGCACACGATGGCCTCTCCGGCGCAGGGCCACTCTCACGTGGAGCCGACTCTGCTCCCGAGCGCGATCCGGCGGCATATCCCGGGACGAAACCGCACCTCGAGGGCTTCGGGTGCACGCCCAGGCCGACGAGCCCACCAAAAGTTCCCGAGCGTACAGCCTCCGAGAGAGAGAGAGAGAGGCCCGGGTCCGCGTGGCCGCCTCGCACGCCATCCCGGCGGCGGCCAGGGCGCGCGCGCGCACCCTCCGCGGCGCGCCCCGCGCGCGCGCGCGCCGCTGCGCGCGAAGGCTGCACGCTGCGGCGGCGCGCGGGCACGCACTGCGCCAGAGGATGGCCCTCGGAGCCAGGCCGCGGCCTCCTCTGGGCAGGCCGCGACCGAGGAGCCCCCGAAGCCCTGAGCGATCTACATGTTGTGTTGCCGTGTGTCTTGCTTCCGGCTGCTTGCGTTGCTGCTGCCCCTGCCTGCCTCCTTGCGGGTGCCCACCTGATTCCTTGCAAGCGTCTGAGGGATGCCCTTACTAGCAGGGCGATGTTGCCCCCAACCTGATCCCAAAAGAATATGGGCTCTCTTGGCGGCGCCCCTTTTGTGCTTCCGCCGTCTTCCGCCGCGGAAGAGCTGCCGGCTCCTTCGACCCTCGAAGGCGAGGCCCGTCCTGGCACCCACTGCTTGTCAGGAAGAGGGAAAGTCGCTCGGAAGTTCACCCGGGCCGCAAATTGCAGCGCGGCAGGGGTGGCGTTGATCCTCCCCGCCCTCCCCCGCACCTCCGGCGCGCCACACAGATCTGCTCTACCTTGCCGTCGCTCGGACGTCCATTCCCCGTGCAGTTCTCGGTTTCGTACGAGGTTTTTGCTCGATGATCCAGGGTGGTGCTCCTCGATGGTCCTCGCCGAAAAAATGCAAACGTCCGAGCGGTGCCAAGCTACCCCTCCCCCTCTCCCTGGCGTTTCCGCGCCCTCCCCCGCCCTCGAGAAGTGGCGGGGCGGAATGACGCAGGAATGGGAAGAGATCATGGACTGGCAGCGGGAAGATCCTTTCCCCTCTCCGTGACACAAGAGTAAGCGAGGATGGGGCGGGGAAGAGGTGCGAGAGGCAAGCTGGGCGCGCTCGCGCAATATTCGACATCCTACTCCTCCCGCCCATTCCTTCCCATTGTGCGAAAACGTTGTTCTGTCCGCTGGCCCGTGGGTCCTAGAGAACCTTGATCCCCAAATGCCGATTGCAGGATCTGGCCCATAAAGAAGAGGGAGGAGGAGGAGGAGGAGGAGGAGGAGGAGGAGGAGGACGAGGAGGAGTACGAGGCAATGGAGGAGGAGGAGGAAAAGGAGAAAGAGGAGGAGGAGGAAAAGGAGAAAGAGGAGGAGGAGGAGGAGGAGGAGGAGGAGGAGGAGGAGGAGGAGGAGGAGGAGAACGAGGACGAGGAGCGGAGGAGAAGTACGAGGGAGAGGAGGAGGAGGAGAAGGAGGAGGAGGAGGAGGAGGAGGAGGAGGAGGAGGAGGAGGAGGAGGAGGAGGAGGCGGGAGGAGGAGGAGGAGGAGAGAGGAGGAGGGAGGATGGGGGGGAGGGGGAGGCTAGAGGCGGAGAGGGGGAGGGGAGGGGGAGGGATGGGGGGAGGCGGGAGGAGGAGGAGGAGGAGGAGGAGGAGGAGGAGGGAGGAGGAGGAGGAGGAGGAGGAGGAGGAGGAGGAGGAGGAGGAGGAGGAAGAGGATGAGTTTTTTCCCACAAGCGCGGCGACTAGCGTGCAGGCACGGCTAGGCGACTCGGGCGCGGGCCCGACAACGAGAAGGATGCCCGAACACCTCCTGACGGGAGTGCCAGCAGGCCAGGGGCCTACACGCCGTCGGCGTCGTCCACGTCGACCAAGTCTCCGACCAGGGCGTCGAGGACGAAGTCCGCGAACGGCTGTGGCCGAACCTGGCCGCTGGCCGAGGGCATCAGCGGCAGGCCAATGCGCGGGCGCTGCCCAGCCCACAGGCGCCCCAAGCGGGGGCGCGTCTGTGGGGGGACAACCCCAAGGCAAGGCTGCGCGAGGAGCTGGGCGTTCGCGCTCGAGTGCGCCCCGCGCCTCGCGCAGAAAAGATCAGAAAAGGAAGGGGCCCAAGCTCCACGCGCGATGGCCTCCTCCAAGGGCGTGCGCTGCGGGGGAGAAGGCGTCGCGCGCCCTCGCGACGCGGTAGCAACGAACGCATCGGAAGCTCCTGCCGCGCGGCGCGGGCTCGCGGGAGCCGTCGGGCGGCGCCGTGTCCGCCGTCAGCTCGGGGATGCGCCCCCGCTGCTGCGCGCGCCGTAGGAAGCCGTGCCGCGGCGCATTTTGCTGGCTCGGGCCCGCTGTCCGCATGGCCCGAGCCAGGAACTTGGCCACGAACGTCGCGAGGCGGAAGGCGCGCTCCACGCGCTCCGTCGCCGCCCCGTCGACAGGGTAGAGGGAAGCGCCCTCTCGGGCAGCGCGGTCGGCAAAGTGATTGCCCCAGCGCTTGACCATGCCTCGCTCGACGTCGCCATCTTGGCCGCGGCGAGCATGGCCTTTTGACCTTGAGCACCTCCACCCCGCCACCAAGGTCGTTCACCCGATCCTATATCCGAGACCAGAGATCCGCGGCCTCGCACTGCGCGCCCGTCGTCTCGGCGCGCCCACGCGCTCAGCTCGAGGCGACCCGCGCGCAGTCCGAGTGGAAGCGGAAAAGGCCCCAACGCCGCATGCGTCAAGCACATGGGGAGGGCGAAGGCCTCCGCGAGGTCCAACGCCCGATGCGGGCCTGGAAGCAGGCCGCGCAAGGAAGCGACCAAGGAGCCAATGGCATCAACCTGGACCACAGACCAATCCGCTTTAGCGAGTCGGGGGCCGCCCTGCACCAAAGACGCGCATGGGCCGGCACCGAAGGCCTCGCCTTCGATGTTACCTTGCGCAGGGCGCATGGGCCAGCTGACGAGGAGGGAAGGCGCGGGGCAGAGCACGGAGGGCCGATGATCGGGGGCCAGGGCGTGCCACCGGAGGATCTAGGCCGAGCGAGCCTCGAGGTCAACTCGAAGAGAGGGAGGAAAGTCGCAATCCCGCACGAAGGCCCAGGTAGCCGAACACTGAGCCGACACACAGGCCGAAAGGGGGGGGGGAGGAGGAGGACGAGGAGGAGGAGGAGGAGGAAGAGGAGGAGGCGGAAGAGGAGGAGGAGGAGGAGGAGGAGGAGGTGGAAGACAAATCGGGGAAGAGGCCATCGCGCGACCCTCTTCCCGCACGCCGTCAAACGCGCGGGAGCACAAGTCCACGCTGGGGCAAATGCCCCAGTCTACCTCCATGCGGTAGTTGCGGCAGCATGGTGAGCGAGGAGCTTGGCACTTCGCAGTTTCGACAACGCACGGGGTCAGCTCGGCGCCGATGCCAATCCCGCGTAGCCTCGTCGGCCGCCTCGTGCGACCCCTCACTCTCGCACCCCCGAGCGACGCCGCCGTGGGAAAGGCATTGCTCGGAAGCGCACTGGGATTATGCGCTGCCAGAACGTCTGCAAAATCATTCGATGGCCCGTCTCGCCGCGGCGACAAGCCAACGCCAGAACACGACTAGGAGCTTCGGATACTTCGGTGATCGCCAAGCAGCGGAACTCGAGCAATGAGACGGAGCGGGCCGCACCACCTCCGGTCTCAGCCCCAGGCTAGTGCGAGCAGTCTACCAAAACACATCGCCTACTGCGCCGCACACATTCGGAAGCAACGCCAACATCGCCGCGAACCCCCCGGAGAGCGAGACTACAGGTCTTGGAGAAAACTTTGCACATCGCAGCCATGCCCTTGGGCGTGTCCGCGGGCAGGCAGCGACGCAACAAGCGGCAAGCCCACGTCGGCTGCACCGTGCATGCCCCTCCCATCCGAGCATTGCCCACCCCGCGCCACCAGGTTCTTCTTGACGGCGCCCAGCGGGGCCCGATCCTGTCGCGTGTCCGACGGCCTCGCATTGTTCCAGCGTAGCCCAGGGGGCGCCGCTGGGCCCACCTCCACGCGCAGCAGCGGCCCCCGCAGGTGGTTGAGGACCCCCGCCTCGCAGTCACCGAAGATGCGAGTGCCCAGCTTCTCGGCGAGGGCCACCTGAATCAAGGGCGCCTAACTTCGCGCTTCGCGCTGCGCGCAGCGCGAATAACTTCGCGCTTTCGCGCCGCCCACCAGGGCAAAGGAGGAGGGCGATGAGGAATCGGAGCCGATGCGCGAAGCGCGACTCACATCGCGCCCTGGGGAACGCCCTTGCTGAATGCGCTCGACGGCCATCTCGCGACCCTGACCCCTCCGAGTCTTGCCCAAGCCGAGGGAGGGCTGGGCCGCGCGACCAGGGGCAGGGGCGCCTCGATGCGCCTCCCAGATGCCGCGGCCATCCCGCGGGGCCTCAAGGCCTGGCGCACGCGGGATTCTACCGTGGCCTCCATCTCGGCCCTAAGTCGCGCAATGAAGCGTCTGCCAATTGAGTCGCAACCAACACTTGTGATCCAGGGTTCTAGCGAACTCCGCAGCGACTCGAAGGGGTTGCCCTCTTCGGCAGTGACCACGAAGACGGCGCGGACGACGGCTGTCCCAGTTCGCAGTACGTACCACAGGCTGTCGCGGGTTCGTCGGGGCCAGGTATTGCTGCCGCTCGCGGTGGGCCAGGCGCGTCTCCACGGCCTGGGCGGCGGCGCCCTGCACGCCCATGCGCAGCAGGGCTTCCTAGAAGCGACGATCCGCATCAGCGAGCCGTCTAGTGCAACTCTCTTCGATGCGACGGGGGCAATGCCCATGTCAATGGAGACAGCAATACCACGCGGCTTTTGGAGCGCTTCGAGAGGAGCCGTCCGCCTGCGCAACAAATTGCGCCGCCGTCTGAAAAGAGCGAGAGATTTTAGCAACCCACTTTCTACTTATCGTGCCCATCTCGCGCTGCACCTGCGCCGAGCCGCCCATGGGCCCGCTGGGGCACCAACCGTTCCGAACCCAACCGCGCCGGCAAGAGCACGCCAGCGGCCGGCGCAAATTGCGTCGCCCTCTCCAACACCGCCGCGGCGTCCTACTGGAAGAGTCCAGGGTGGAGGCTGCTGTGGTTAAATGTCCCGGGAAGCGCCCGTGCCGCGGGGCGACAAATTGCGGGCTAGCTTGAACGCGGCCTCCTGGGGCGGAAAAGATGAGAAAGCTTCGAGGAGGGCCAATCATTCAGTCTGATCTGGCCCAGCGGCTCCTGCAGCGGCAGCAGGAGGGCTGCTGGAGAAGATCCTCGGCTGCTGCGTTATCGCACGTTGGAACCCACGTGCCAAGCTCCTCTCGGTTCCGACAGCGACCTCTGTCTCTGCCTCCGTCGCGTTCGCGGCCTCGCTCACGGTCAGGGCGACGCGGCGTAGCTGGTGGCGTAAATATTCTAGACATCGCACATCGTGATCAGCATGAGCATCATCATCATTGCCATAGTCATCAAAAGCAACAGAATCAGCATCATCCTCATAATATCTCATAATCGTCGATATCATCGTCGCCCGCAGCCTCTCCATCACAACCCCCATAATCATCATTACCATCATCATCCACCATCATCATCCTCATAATCATCATCACCATCCTCAGCATCATCGTCATCATCGTCATCATTAATGTCACCGTCATCGCAATCCACAATAATATCAGCATAACCACTATCACTGCCATTACAAGTACCATTTGTAGAAGCTGTAATAACAAATTCATCAATCACATGTCTATGTGTCGTGCTATCCTGACTACTACCCGTACTACTAATAGTATTCGTGTCATTCTTTGTATAAATATTACTAGTTGCGTTGCCACCGTCATCATCACCATCCAACTCAGCATCGTCATCATCGTCGTCGTCGATATGGCCATCATCGCCATATTCTTCAAAGACACCATCACCGTCACCATCATCATCACCATCAGCACCACCACCAACAGCACCATCATCATGATCAACAGCAACAGTACCACCACCATCACCATCCGAATCATCATCAACATCATCGCCAACATCGCCATCATCCGAATCATCACCACCATCGGCATCATCATCGAAGCATACCCATCCCGAGCACATGCATGGTTTTCTTTATCATATTGTCATTTCTGTTTCGATGTGAGCCACCTGCGGTTGGCGCAACTCTACCCGCCACTGTTCAGGAGAAAGAACAACTGATCAATACTGAACTCTGCTGCCAGAGCTTCGGGGATCTTCTGACCCGGGTCAATCCAGACCCGGGTCAGCAGGAAACCAAAAACTGCACTGCAGGAAAAAAACTGCAATGCTGATCGTCGCAAACCCAGGTCAGCCAATATGCGCGGCCGCCTCGCGGCCACGAGCGGCTCGCTAACCTGGGTCAGCCAGAGGCGGTCTTCGCAGGATCCTGCAGGATCTGGTGCCCTGGCTGACCCCCGTTTGCATTGACCCCCGTCTCAAGGCTCCCGAGGCTAAGAACGCAGATCGCAGCCGGCCCGGCAACCGAATTACCTGCTCGGAACAAGAATTCTCTCTCGCCAGGTGGATAGCAGGCGACGAGCGCCGCCCGCGCCGCTGAATCGCCCTCGCCCCGCCGGGCCCCGTCGAAGCAGAGGCGAAAATTGATCTGGGCACATGCCTCTAAAACTCTGCGAGCGTTGCCGTCGCGAGTGCATGCCCAATCGGTGCCGCGATCGAGGGCCTGGTTCGCTGCATCGTCTGCCAACCCATTGATGTCGGGCGAATCTCGACGTATACACTTACCTGTGTCCTCGGCATCGATGAACTGTCGTGCATCCGCGACAAGAGTCTGGATACTCTTACAAACGACGGTCGCATCCGATCATCCCGCAAATATGATGGCCCCCCAAAACTTCAACAAGTTGTTCGTTATCGGTCTGAACCCACAGCTTTTTGCCAAAACGTGTCCAGCGCTGTTCCCGCGGGCTGGGTTTCAGAAAGTTCGCCGGGTCAATGGGGAGCTTCGCCGTGCATGGAGGTGAACGTGGCGCAGCGCCCGGTTCGGCCACAGGGAGCCCCCATTGTTCCCTGAGCGCCCCGAAAAACCGTAGAATTTACCCGTGCACTCCTGCTGGGAACCGCAACGATTTCTGACCATCCGCCAATCTTGTCCACCGAGCTCGCCCATGACTTGGCTGGTTGACCAAGCGTCGTCGTTTCGCCTGGGTTGCCAGCGCCTGGACGCCCTGCCGCCACAGCAGCAACTGGTCCTCCCGCGCAGTCTTCACAGGGCACTCGTTGGACTCCAGTCGCCACTCTGTCATAGCCCATGCCTCTCGATACGCAAGCCGCACGGCCCTTTCATAGATGAAGCCAAGGCCCGCGCGCGCGAACCATTGGGGGGGCACGCTGGCCGCGCGCACGTTGAACTCCGTGGCCGATGATCCAGGACGCCAGCACGCGCGGAACAGGCGGCGCCACATCTGGAGCTCCGGTAAGGGGACAAAAAAAGTGAACCCCTTCGTCTTCGGCCCTGCATTCGCCCCCCCCCCCGGCCTCTCGGAGGCCCTGGGGGTTCCACTTTTTCTGTCCTCTAACGCCTGTGCTGCCAAATTCTTGAGGCCAACTTTGAAATTGGGGGGAGGGGGGGCGTGGTGTCAAGGGTTCCACTTTTTTGTCCATCTACGGTCCCACGTCCTCAACTTCCGCAGCAGTCCTGGTGACAAACGGCACGTCCCTGCGCAGTGTAGGTGCAGTCGCCGCCGGGCCGCGCACCCAAGGTCGCAGGCGCTCGGTGACAGGCGCACGCGGGCTCTGCAAGGCTGCCTGGTGACGGGCACCACACTTCTCTGCCCGCCCAAGGCTGTACTCTACGCTGTCGTTCGTGCTGCCGTCTGACCCCCAGCGACAGCAGGACTTGTCCAGTGCAGTTGTGGGGGGAGGAAGAAAACTGAGAGGAATGAAGCGCGACGACCCTCTGCAGAGCCGAAGGCAAAAACCTGCAACGGGTCTGGACTCGAGACTCGTGCCGAGGGGGAAATAGGAAGAGGGGGAAGAGGACGAGAAGGAGGACGAGGAGGGAGAGCGGGCAGCGTGGTTGCCAAAAACGGCAATCCCGCAAATCGGCTGCTGGCAACTCTGGCCCATGCCAGAAGTTAAACAACAACGGCAACAGAAGGGTAGAGGCAGAGGGGACGGCGATGAGAGGAGGACGACGCAAACGAGGAGGGAGGAGGAGGAGGGGGAGGAGGAGGATGAGGAGGAGGAGGAGGAGGAGGAGGAGGAGGAGGAGAGGAGGATAACTGGACTGGAACGCTTACGACCCTGGCGAGCACCTCCTGAATGCAACTCGTTGCAACCGAGCCATGCATATGTATGAGGATATGCGGATAGCATGGGGCTATCGCCTGCAACCTTGCCGGGGGATATCGCCGGCCCTACGCAGGGCCGTCCTATGGGAAAAGGGGCCCATGACGACCCACAAGAGCACCATCCTCCAGCGGCAGGCTCGCGCTGGGGAAAATCAGAAGGCTCTCCCAAATCAATCCTAGGCCACAGCCCAACAAAGACACGACAAGGGAGCGAGGGGGAACGACGGGCGGGAAGGAACAGGATACCACCGACACCGCACACGCACACGCACACCCGCGCACGCAAGCCAGTGCCACGACCCTGGGAGAGAAGGAGACAGGACTGGAAGGAGGCGGAGGACGGACGCGTTTCCCGGGCCCAACGTACACGTCGTTCATTTCTAATCGTGCTCATTTCTAATGGTGCTCGTTTCTAACTGTTCCTGGCCCCCTAGTGGCCAGGAAGAGGCCCAGGATAGAACAATTAGAAATGAATGGATCTTGGCTCCCAGAAATCACAGAACCTTTGATGAGGAATTAGAGATGAACAATGTGTACTTGTAACAGAGAAAGGCTGTGAGGTACGGCTGGGAGCTTTTGCTTGGCGTGTCGCGGCGGCGGCAACGGAGACCCGCTACATGCCCTGCGAGCGGATGGCGTGTCGCTGCCCCCAAGACGGCCTAAGAGTGCGCTCAGAGGGCCGCCAAGAGCACCCCAAGAGGCAAACATCGTGTCCCACTCCCTCGTCCCAAGAGGGAGTTCGCCAGGGTGGGGGTGGGGGACGTAAAGCCTCTCGACACCCTCGTCCCAAGACGGCCCATGAGGCCCTCAAGAGGGACCCAAGACGGCCCTTGAGAGCCCCAAGACGGCCCCAGGGGCCCCTAAGACAGCCCAGGAGGGCCCCACGAGAGGCCCAAGAGGGCCAAGAGGGGCAATACCAACTGACATCTCGAGTCTTTCCCGCCGTGATGGCCCCAAGCGCCTCCCAGTGACCCCAGGGGCGCCCCCAAGAGGCCCCAAGAGGCCCCCAAGAGGCTCCCAAGAGGCACACAAGACGCACCCACGAGGCCCCCGAGAGGCCCCCCAAAGCCAACCAGATGCCCCCTAAGAGCCCTCCAGGAGGCCCCCTGAGAGGCTTTCCAGGAGGCCCTCATATGCACCTCCGAGGCCCCTGCCCCACAGGCCAAGAACGGTGGCACGACTCTTGACGAATTCACTGTTATGGGGGCCGGCGGGACGACGTAAGCATTTTGAATAATCCGAATGGTGCCAGTCAGGAGGTGGAGGAGGAGGAGGAGGAGGAGGAGGAAAAGAAGGAAGAGGAGGACCTCCTCCTGCTCCTGCTCTTCTCCTCCTCATCTTCGCTGGCCTTCTTCGTAGCATCGTCATCCCAACGATACCCACACTAAGAGAAGAACCTTCTCCTGTACACGCCACCTCCACGTTCCCCTGCCCGTCGTCGTCGTCGTCGTCGTCGTCGTCGTCGTCAACGTCGTCCTCCTCCTCCTCCTCCTCCTACTCCTCCTCCTCCTCCTCCTCCTCCTCCTCCTCCTCCTCCTCCTCCTCCTCCTTCTCTACATCCCTCCTCCTCCTCCTCCTCCTCCTCCTCCTCCTGATCTTCGTCCTCCCCCTCGTCCATATCCCCTCTGCTGCTCCTACATCCTCCTCCTCCTCCTCCTCCTCCTCCTCCTCCTCCTCGGCCGCCGCCTCCTCCTCCTCCGCCGCCTGTTACTCCTACTCCTACTCCTCCTACTCCTCCTTGTCCTCCTCCTCCTCCTTTACATCCCTCCTTCCCCTCAACCAGATCCCTCCTCCTCCTGCTCCTTCTCCTCCTCGGTCGCCGCCTCCTCCTCCGCCGCCAGTTCCTCCTCCTCCTCCTCCTCCTCCTCCTCCGCCGCCTCCTCCTCCTCCTCCTCTTCATCCCTCTGCCTCCTCCTCCTCCTCTTCCTCCTCTTCCTCCTCTTCCGCCTCCTCCCCCTGCTCCTGCTCCTCCTCCTCCTCCTTCTGCTCCTCCTCCTCCTCCTCCTTCTCCTCCTCCTCCTCCCTAGAGCTGGCGACGGTGATGACGGCGGCGCCGACGACGAGGGGGGCGAGGGCGGCGGGTGCGCGCCGCAGAGCGCGGGCTCTGCAGGATGCCGCGTGAGTGGACGAGCGAGTGTCAGATGGCCTGGCGGGCGCCGCCAAGGAGCGCGCCGCGGGGGCGAGCGGCGGGGCGGAGGCGCTGCGGCGATGGGCCCGTGATAACGGCGACGACGACGACGACGACGACGACGACGAGTATGACGTGGATGACGAGGACGAGGACGAGGACGACGACGATGACGAGGACATGGACGAGTACGACGATGACGACGACGACGACGACGAAGACGAGAACGACGACGACGACGGTGGCCTCAGCGGGAGCGCTGAGAAGGTGAGGAAGGGGCAGGGGGGGGGGGGGGGCAAAGAACGAGGAATAGAGAGCACGAGGACGAGCAGGAAGGCAGGCTTACGAAGAAGGAAGGAGGAGGAAAAGGAGGAGGAGGAGGAGGAGGAGGAGGAGGAGGAGGACTCGTGGCCCAGGAGGCCCGTCCAAGGGCCGACGATGGAGATCACGAGGGGTTCGACGGGCGACGCTGTAGCAGGTGGCCTTCGGCCTCGCTAATTCGACCTGCATTCAAGCGGAGTGGAGGCCACGCGGTCGGCTGCCGAATCACGTGGCTCACGCCCTCTGGAAATTCCGCCGGCCCCCCTTGTGGGGCCACCAGGCTGCGCGGATGAGGTTTCCTGCGCCCTGCGCCAGTTCCAGTTTCCAGTCTCCAGTGCTGTGACTCAACTGTCTGCTTCCAACTCTAAACTGTTGCTGTCCGCGCGAGGGGGGGGACCAAGACCCGGCATGTTTTATCGGAATTCCCTTCGGGGGGAGATGGGCGGGGAGCTGCCGTGCGAACTCTGCAATCTGGGCCGCCCGTGGAGCCGGCCGATGGGGACGCGCGACGTGCGAGGAGCGTGCCGACAATGGGCGGGGGAGCGCAAACAGCAGCCCAGAGACGAGATATGGGCTGGGGGGTGTCATGAAGGGGCCCTGGGACACACAAACAAATACACACAAATAAGAAGATTCCCCATATTTTCCCATATTTTCTGGGTTTTTTATCTTCCCCCACACTTCCCATATTTTCCCCTATCTTCTGGGGAATCGCCGATGAATTGTGTCTGTGTGTTTTTCTCCTCCTGATGTTAGCCTCAAGCCAGGAACAAACACCCGCAAAACTCAACGCAATGTCTCCCACATTTCCCCCAGATCAAGGTCTGAATATTGGGTGGCCCGCGCAACGTGCCCCCCCCCCCGATTCGGAGATGCACGTGAGGCCCTCAACACTGCGTGAGCCTTGCCATTGGGGTCCCGGGTGCCGGCGTGCTGGTCCAAGACTTCGATTACGCTTCGCGGAGGGATGCGCCGTCTCACAGGGTCATAGGCTCGAGGACGCGCGCTTTTCTGCTGAGGAGTGGCGGCGATGCGCAACTATCTGTCCTCCTCAGGTGCAGGAAGCGCAGCGGGAAGAATGGAGAGAGACAAGGGGAGGAGAGGAGGGACGTTGGGGCAAAGAGCGGGCGAGCGAGAGAACGAGAGAGCGAGAAATAGAGAAAGAGAGAGAGAGAGAGAGCGAGTTCCTCAGCGGAATGGGAAGCCACCGCCCTCGTCCTTCTCTCTCTGGTGTTCTTCGTCGTGCACCTCGTCGATGACCACCGCCATGGCCAGGACCATGGCAGCGTCAACCTGGGGGCCCACGATGCAGTGGTACCTGTTCTCGCTGTCACTCTGGTAGTAGCCACGGCCTACAGCTGCAACAACGGCGCCGGAGGGGTTCTTGAACGTGTACTTTCGTTCGCTAAACGTACCCTCGGCCCTCAGCGCAGCGCTTGCCTGGCCCTCTAAGAAAAACTCGAAGAACTCGCTGAAGCCAAACATGCCCTTATTGATCTTGCCGAATCTCGATCCGTCTGGCCTGTAGACGTCGTAAGTCGGTGTCATTGCGATCATCTCGCGGTCCAGAGTCGCCAACTTCGTGCCTGCGGCAGTCGAGACCTCCAGCTTGTCCCAGACGGGCATGCCACGGACGGGGAGGCGGTCACCACCGCTGATCTTGAGGACCAGCTCGCCGGCGGGACTCTTCACCTCAAAGTCCTCCCCGGTCATGCTGAGAGCCTTCTCCTCCAGCTCATAGGCGGTGGTCGTGCCGTGGACCAGGGCCGCGTCCAGCGGGGGAACGTGCGAGGGAACGGGTGGCGAGGATGCAACTGGCAGTGGGAGGCCCTGCGCGTCCTCGAGCATATCCTTGAGCCCCTCGCCGCCCACAGCGCTTGGGTTCTCCTCGTCGTGGGCCTCGTCGATGACCACGGCCATCGCGAGTGCGAGGCTGGCGTCCACCTGTGGCCCGACCACCACAGTGTACGTGTCGACGTTGCCGCCGCTGAAGCCTGGGAGCCGAGCCACGGTGGCCACCACGTCACCGCTGTGGCTCTTCAGCGTGTAGCTCTTCTCACTGAAGGACCCCTCCGCGCGCAGCAGCGGCCCTGGCTGCCCGTCGCCTTCCTGCCAGAGCTCAAAAGTTGGAGTGAGCGCCACCATGGCTTTGGCGATTCTGCCGAACTTCGAGCCGTCCGGCCGCTGGAGGTCGTACGAGGTAGTCAGGGCGAAAGCCTGCCTGTCCAGGAACGCCACGTTTGCCCCCGAAGGCGTGGAGATCGTCAGCTTGTCCCACACGGGCATCCCTGGGATTGGGACTCGGTTTCCCCCGCCAATCTTCAGGATGACCTCTCCAGTGTCGGGGTCCTTGACGTCGAAGTCCTCGCCGCCCACCGATATCGCCTTCTCTTCCAGCGTGTAGGCGCGCATCTCGCCCCGGACCAGTGCTGCGTCCAGGGGCACGCCCGGGATCGGTGGCGTTGCGGCCACTGGCTTTGGCAGGCCTACCTGGTCTTCGAGCAGCTCTAGCGGAAGAAGGAACAACGGCATAAACATAAGCCTTTGGCGCTCCGCGCAGGTTTCTTGGATCTGCGCTGGGCCCCCCTCCCTGCTGCCAGGGGCGGCGCCGGAGGCGCCGCAGGGAGCGGGGCCCCCCGCGCGGATCCAAGAAACCCGCGCGGAGCGCCAAAGGCTTATCTTTGTGCCGTTTTTTCTTCTTCGATCTAGCCAGCTGGACCGCAGCGCTGTGCGCCAGGACCTGCCGGCGGCCGACGCAGATGCTGTCACTGTCGACCCGCCCAGCGGCGCCCGACCCTGACCGCCACTGGGCGCCCTCGTGGCGGGGCGTGCCAGCAGCCACGCGGGCGCCCCGCGGCAGGCGGCCAGTGCGCCTGCGGCCGAGAGCGCCAGTGCGAGGCTCCGCCGCCGCGAGAGATCACTTCTCGGGTGAACGCTCGCACGGCCCGGCGCGGGCCTGGCAACCATCGAGCGGCACGCCCCGCGATGCGCCGAAAAAACAAAAAATCCGATTAAGCCAACAAAAATGCTATACGGCCTCACTCATGTCCACGCGCCGCCGCGGGGGAGAGGGTCGCATGCCGGCTAGGGTCCGCTCGAGACCAGCCGCCAGGTTCCTGCAGCACCGTCGGGGGCAGCTCTCTGAGC
>CAUYUJ010015400.1:25000-30000 GCA_963575745.1 Prorocentrum cordatum
GGAACTGCTGCGTAGGCCTAGGCGACTTGGTTAGGGGGCTCGGCTGAGCCGAAGGAATACAGCTGCGGCCAGAGCAGGGCCGGTGCATTCGCAAGCTGGGCTGATGCCTCCCAGGTCTCCAGGAGACCCGCTGAACGTGGCGCCCCCCCCAAAGCTGCCACGCCTTCTGCCACCTGAGAGAATGCCGGCAGGCAGCGCGGCAAGGCATACGGCGACATAGAGAGCGATACCGGGCCAACGACATCAAAAAGCTCAGGGATCGCTGCCGGAGCCGTGCGTAAGCAGTGGTACCGAGTGTGCTGCCAATTCCCGAGTCCACGCGCAGGGGCAGCGCCGGAGAGTGCGCAACGATGGCCAACCGGGGCAGGCAGGGATGCTCTGGGGCCCCCGGCAGGATCGTCAGCCCGCCCCCTGTGCCCAGCCTTGGCTGTCAGGGGGTGGGCTGTGTGGGCCGAGAGCCCGTGGCGCCGCTGTGCCCCACCGAGCCGGAGGCCAAGCGGCAGAGCCGAAAGAGCAGGCCAGGAGGGCAGGGCCAGAGGGCGGAGACAGGAGAGCAGGGCCAGATGGCGGGCCAGCGGCTTTCGGTCTGGCCCGTGTGCGCGGCCTGCCTCGGACCAAGGATTCTCCTGGCGGCTAGCCGTGTCAGTAAACGGTACCGCGTGACGGGTCGATAGGCCGATGGCGCCAAGGCGCCCTTCGCTCCTCAAAGTAATGCAGGCGCACGCGCAAACACCAGCCATTTTTCAGCCTGCGTCCAACAGGGACGCTCTCCAAGACGTCCCAGGGAAGGGCGACGCTCAGAAACTGCCCACAGAGGGCCCCACGACGGGCCGACATTGCCCCAAAACGCCCTCCAGAAGCATTCAAACTGTGACCCCCCGAGACAACGATTCGTGGCATGGTGGCCCGAGGAACCCCCCAGAGGCCGTCAAAAGGCGCCAGGGACGTCTCAAGAGGCGCCCAAGGAGCCCTAAAAAACTTTCGAGAAGTCCTCTAGAAGCTCGCCTCGGAAAAGCCTCCGCAATCACAAGACAGCTCGCCGCCTGGGCCTCACCGCCAGCCCAAACGGCGAGCATAAATCGGGCGTACCCCCGCACGCATTCGAATGCCCACACTTCGTCCTCGTACTACTCGTATTCCTCACCGTCCTCCTCCCCATCCTGATCGTCGTCGTCCTCCTCCTCGTCCTCGTCCTCCTCACCCTCATCGTCTTCCTCCTGCTCCAGCTCCTCCTCGTCGTCCTCGTCTAAGACCTCGTCCTCGCTTTTCCTCTTCCTCCTCCTGCTCATCCTCCTTCTCCCGGCACCTCTGCGGCCGATAAGAAGCCCGTCTCCGATCGGTTGCGCCATAGGTTGCACCCTCGGCGGCCGAGAATAAAACCGTCTCCTATCGGTTGCGCAATAGGTTGCGCCCTCGGTGGCCGAGAATAAAACCGTCTCCTATCGGTTGCGCCATAGGTTGCGCCTTCGGCGGCCGAGAATAAAACCGTCTCCTATCGGTTGCGCCATAGGTTGCGCCTTCAGCGGCCGAGAATAAAACCGTCTCCGATCGTTTGCGCCATAGGTTGCGCCCTTTGGCGGCCGAGAATAAAACCGTCGCGTAAAGGGTGCGACCAATCTGTTCAGTTCAGTTCGTTCAGCTCAGCTCAACTCAGTTCAGTTCAGTTCTGTTCAGTTCAGCTCAGTCAGTTTATCTCGCGAGAAAAATTCGTGCTAAGCCCGAAAACAAATCTGAGGAGGACGGGGAAGAGTTCGCTGGGCAATGAAAGCGTGAACGAGGAAGACGAAGACGCAGAGGACACATGAGGGAAGGAGAAACACAATCATCTAATAACGGTGTCGGCGAAAACTGCAACCAACAGCGGCCGCTGTTTGGCATATATATATATATACACGATATACGTCTCTCTCGTGATGCTTGCATGTTAGACGTGACTGCAATGGCACGAGGCGTCAATGCAGTCTTGTATGTACAGATGCATGCGTGCATGCATGCGTATAGGTATGTATGTAAGTGGGTACGTTTATATGTATGAACTTATGTGCATGTACGCATGTAAATGTATGTATGCATGTGTGTATGTATGGATGTTTGTATGGGTGTATGTATGTGTGTGCATGCATGTAGGTATGCATGTATGCATGTATGTACGCGCATGTATACTGTATACATACGCCTATGTTGTGCATATGTATACGTATACATATCAGCATGTGCATGTGTATACGTGTATGTGTATGTATGTATGTCGGTCAGTATGCTTGTATATATGTCTGCCTGCCTGTCTTTTTGTATGTGCGTATATGTGTATGCGTGTATATATAGATATGTTTATGTATATGTGTAGGTGTGTGCAGGCATGCATGCGTCCATGCATGCATGCACGTATTCATGCATGAATTCATGTACGTGTGTAAGTAGGTACGTATGTGTGTACATATGTGTGTATGCATGTATGTGTGTATGTATGTATGTATGTACGTACGTACGTATGTATGTATGTATGCATTCCCAATCATGGAAATATTTCTCTATTATCTGGGACCACCCCACACCCCTCCCGAAACCGAACCACGGGGGGGGGGCGGCGAGGTCCCGCTCAGGTCTGCGCGGTGCCTCACTCCGCTGGACCCACCAGCAGCCCTCGAAAGTGGCAACAGTGTCGCAGATCGCAGCCCCCCTTCCAGGGACGGCGAGGTCTCGCGGGAGACAGGCGGCGGGAGGCAGGAGGCGGGGGGCGGGAGAAGGACGCGACCGCAGTGCTCTGTTCAAAACGAATACTCAACCAAGGAGGGTTGGAAATAAATCCAAACAGTATCCAGCCCGCCCAACAATAGAAGGAAACCAATCCCATGTCGCCGCGCGCGCCGACCAGGCGCCAGCAGGAGTTCTTCCAGCGGTGCTAGGCAAGCGAGCTTGAGCAAACTCGCGAATCAAAACGAAGAGCAAACTCGCGAATCAAAACGAAGAGCAAACTTGCGAATCAAAACGAAGTACGTTCGCATTGCAATCCTCATGAGAAGATGCTCACAAATCCTCCCGCGTGCAGGGCATCCCACAATGGACTTTTCCGCTGGAGAAATACTTACGCAGGGGGAAAGATTTTCCTCTTGAGGTGAAAATGGCCATAAAGAATTCGCGAGACAACGTCGGCGCCGCCGAACGGACGGCGACCGGACGAGCTGTCTGCAGCAACCGGGAGGGGAGGGATGTATGTATTCATGTTGAATGGGGCCCGCCCGCGCGGGGAGTTGATGGGAGTGCGCGAGACGACGCAGGGCCCATCGTGGAAAATTGATTACCGAACCCCCCTCCCCCATAGAAAACAGGGTAGAAATCGGATCCGCCGTAAAAAAAAAGACCGGACACGGATCCAACTAATCCGAAATCGGATCCTTACGGACGGACATCGGATCCACCGAAACAAACATCAAAGCCACATTTGGATCCGCGCGATTTTCATGGGATCTGACGGCGGTTATCTCATACGGGTCTGCTCAAGACTTCATACCGTCGTTCCGAGCCCAAGAGGAAAAAAACACTTTCGTCCTGGGGATGAGCTTTTTAGCCTTCGGACACGTTGGTTACCATCTAGCCGACACACCACATCTCACAGGCAATCCGTTGTTGGTAACAACATAGCCGACACACCACATCAAGAGGACAACACTTTCGTTTTGGGGATGGGCGTTTTGGCCTTCGGACTCGTTGGTTACCATATAGCCGACAAACCACATCTCACAAGCAGTCCGTTGTTGGTAACAACATAGCCGACACACCACATCTCACAGGTAGTCCGTGAGGAGACGCAGGGCCGAAACGCACTTGGCGTTTGGGCCTCCAGACTTCTTGGTTACCACATAGCCGACACACCACATCTCACAGGCAGTCCGTTGTCGGTTACCACACAGCCGACACCCCACATCTCACAGGCAGTCCGTTGGGTGAGGAAACGCAGGGCCGAAACGCACTGAGCGTTTTGGCCTTCAGACTCGTTGGTTACCATCTAGCCGACAAACCACATCTCACAGGCAATCCGTTGTTGGTAACACCATAGCCGACACACCACATCAAGAGGACAAAACTTTCGTTTCGGGGATGGGCGTTTTGGCCTTCGGACTCGTTGGTTACCATCTAGCCGACACACCACATCTCACAGGCAGTCCGCTGTTGGTAACAACATAGCCGACACACCACATCTCACAGGCAGTCCGTGAGGAGACGCAGGGCCGAAACGCACTTGGCGTTTTGGCCTTCGGACTTCTTGGTTACCACATAGCCGACACACCACATCTCACAGGCAGTCCGTTGTTGGTTACCACACAGCCGGCACCCCACATCTCACAGGCAGTCCGTTGGGTGAGGAAACGCAGGGCCGAAACGCACTTACGCAGGACGAAAGATTTTCCTCTTGAGGTGAAAATGGCCATAAAGAGTTCGCGAGACAACGTCGGCGTCGCCGAACGGACGGCGACCAGACGAGCTGTCTGCAGCAACCGGGAGGGGAGGGATGTATGTATTCATGTTGAATGGGGCCCGCCCGCGCGGGGAGTTGATGGGAGTGCGCGAGACGACGCAGGGCCCATCGTGGAAAGTTGACTACCGAACCCCCCTCCCCCATAGAATCTTAACACGGGCGGTTTGCGGGGTCCGCGGATCCGATTTCTTCCGGCGCCCTGGTTTAATTTAATAATATAAATCTAAAACAAGGTAGAAATCGGATCCGCCGTAAAAAATAAGACCGGACACGGATCCAACTAATCCGAAATCGGATCCGTACGGACGGACATCGGATCCACCGAAACAAACATCAAAGCCACATTTGGATCCGCGCGAATTTCATGGGATCTGACGGCGGTTATCTCATACGGGTCTGCTCAAGACTTCACACCGTCGTTCCGAGCCCAAGAGGAAAAACTTTCGTCCTGGGGATGTAACACCCAAACATTACCCAGCCCGCCCAGCAATACTGGCAATAGAGGGAAAAGATAATCTCCGCC
>CAUYUJ010015400.1:35000-47500 GCA_963575745.1 Prorocentrum cordatum
TTATTTTTTGCAAGGGAAAACCGATCGTAACAACACAACCGGATCCGGACCAACCCGTTTTGCCTGAGACTTCCTCACGAAAATGATGAAAATGAGGCTGCGGCCTAGGCGCGGCGGGGGGGTCGCGCACCAGGGGTCCCAACAATAATTATTCTTAAGAAGAAATAATGTTCAACAACAACAACAACAACAACAACAACAACAACAACAACAACAACAACAACAACAACAACGCTCCCGCTCGAGACTTCCTCCTTTTTGTTACTCAGGGCTGGTGTTCTTGATCGCCGCCGAAAGCCGCCGTCCTAACAAAACCAGCGCTCCCGCTCGAGACTTCCTCCCGTTTTACCTTGGACTGGCGCGCTAGTTTTTCTCTCATCGGCGTCGCCCCCAGCAAAAACAACGCTCCCGCTCGAGGCTTCCTCCCTTTGTTACTCAAGGCGGTGCTCCTCCTCGCCGCCGAAAGCCGCCGCCCCGACAGAACCAGCGCTCCCTCCCGAGACTTCCTTACGTTTCACGCTGGACTGGCGCCCAACTCTCTTTTGAATTGGCGCCGCTCCCAGCAAGAACAACGCTCCCGCTCGAGGCTTCCTCCCATTTCCTGAACACGGTGCTGTTCCTCGCCGCCGACAACCCCCGTCCCGACAAAACCATGGCTCCCGCTCGATGCTGCCTCCCTTCTTACTCAAGGCGGTGTTCCCCCTCGCCGCCGAAAGCCGCCGCCCCGACAAAACCAGCGCTCCCTCCCGAGACTTCCTTACGTTTCACGCTGGACTGGCGCCCTACTCTCTTTTGAATTGGCGCCGCTCCCAGCAAGAACGACGCTCCCGCTCGAGATTTCCTCTCTGTTTTCCTGGGACGGTGCTGTTCCTCGCCGCCGACAGCGCCCGTCCCGACAAAACCACGGCTCCCGTTCGATGCTTCCTCCCTTCTTACTCAAGGCGGTGTTCCTCCTCGCCGCCGAAAGCCGCCGTCCCAACAAAACCAGCGTTCCCGCTCGAGACTTCGTCTTGTTTTACGCTGGACTAGCGCCCCACTGTCTTCAGCATTGGCGCCGCTCCCAGCAACAACAGCAGCCCTGCTCGAGACTTCCTCCCTGTCTATTCAGGGCCACGTCTTTGCCTCACCGCCGACAGCACCCATCCCCACCAAGGCAATCCTGCCGTTCGATACTTCCTTGTGCCTTACCCTTCGCTGGGGTTCCACTGGCGGTCCCGCATCGGCGCAGCAAGGCGCGGGCATGTGTTTCCGAGGCGGTATATGTTGAAACTCCTGAGGAGGTGTTTGCAAGACCTCATTGGGCGGGAGATGTGGGAATGGGGATAACCGACCCCGCTATAGAACAAGAGTCCCCCACGATGTGGATGGTTATCATGATGGTCGCATGCTTCGTGTGGAATCATCATCACCAGGTCGACGCTCGAGAAAAAGTATTCACCAGAATTCCCACGGCGGCGACGACAAAAACAAAAAACACTATGCAGGGGGGGTCCCAAATCTGGCGGCCAATGCTCCAGACCCTAAGTAAGAGTTACAAAAAATTGGCGGCGGCCGCGCGCAAAAGCCAAACCGACAATATCAAGACGAGGGCGGCGGACTCTGCGCACACTATATGTACAACGTGACATGAGCATGGAAAGATATCGGTGCAGATAATGTATGTAGGCGTGCTTATCTCGCGCGCATGCGTGCGTACATTCTTACCACATATACTTTGATTTGAAGATGGTCGGGCCGCGAAATACGAGCCGGAATCCGACGCCGCAACCAATCCAAAAATACCTCCGTTCTCTTATCCGAAGGCGCCCGCAATCGCTTCCCAAATCAAGCGAAACCTTCAACCCACGAACGCGCACCGAAAACAGAAGTAACAAAACATGTCCAAGAAATGTATGGAAATATTACGCTTCGCCGTCGTTTACCCCCCCTAGGCCGGAACTCTCCATGCCACGTCGACGAATTACACAACATAGTTCTTCTGAACCCCCCCCAGGCCCGAAACACCCACACAAAAGGAACAACCGCGCAACCGCGACGAATTGCACAACATAATTCTGTTTCGAAGGGAGCAAACGCGCAACCGCGACGAGGCCTCTGGCCCACGGCCCAGGCGCGGTAGCGGGGTGGGCTGAAGGCAGTTTTACAAACAGCCGGTGCAAATTCGCGGCGGCGGCGGCGGTCCCGAACATTAGGTGAACATTGCAAAAGACGGATTCGGCGACGGCGGCCCGCCCAGAGACTGGGTGGCGCGGAGGCTGAGTGAACCAGGTGATGAATCATCGCGCATGAGGGTACACTGTTTGTTGTTGTTGGTGCTGTTGTTGTTGTTGCTGTTGTTGTTGTTGTTGTCGTTGTTGCTGTTGTTGTTGTTGTTGTTGCTGTTGTTAGTGTTATTGTTATTGTTATTGTTGTTGTTATTGTTGTTATTGTTCTTGCTATGGTTGTTGTTGTTGCTGCTGTTGTCGTTGTTGTTGTTGTTGGTGTTGTTGCTGCTGCTGTTGTTGTTGTTGTTGCTGTTGTTGTTGTTGTTGTTGTTGTTGTTGTTGTTGTTGTTGTTGTTGTTGTTGTTGTTGTTGTTGTTGTTTGTTGTCGTCGTCGTCCCGCCCGTGACCCGGCCCGCGACCCACCCGCGACCCACCCGCGACCCACCCGCGACCCACCCGCGACCCACCCCGCGACCCACCCGCGCCCTACCCGCGACTCATCTGCGACCCACCCGCAACTCACCCGCGACCCACCCCGCGACCCGCTCGCGACCCACCCCGCGACCCACCCGCGACTCACCCGCGACCCACCCCAGACCCACCCCGCGCCCGCCCCACCGCTCTTATCCGCAACTGCGGGGTGCTACAGTAGTGGAACAAAAAACCAGGCCTCAGCCCTCCCTACCCTACCCTGGGTTTCAAGGTCTGGATTCCGGGGCGTGATCCCCGCGAAAAAGCGCCCATATCAACGGGGCCGCGGTCCAGGGGCCCAGCCCGCCAGGCCGTGGACCTGGACATGCTTTCCGCCCAGGCACCGCTGCACGCAGACCATCGGAGCTGTGGCAGCGGAAGCACGCCGACGGCGCCCGTTTTACGCTCGGCGATGCGTCGGCAGCGGCACGGCAGGGGCCGCGCGAGGCCCCCGGCCGCGCCGCCAGCGGGCGCCGACCGCCAGGGCAGACACCCCGGCCAGCGCCGCCAAGGCCGCCAGGCAGCGGCACACTCGCCGCCGGCTGCCCGCCTGCGCAGCGGGAGGGGCGCCCGAGCATGCGGGGCGAGGGTGTCCGACGCGCCGCCCAGACCGGCTCGGACCTCCTGTCTTGGGCAGGGTGCGGCACGCGCTCGCTCCCCTGCGAGGCGGAAAAGGTGGGCGAGCCATCGTAGGCTTTTTTGCCGGGGGGGGGGGCTGCGGAGCCTTCGGCCCGAACACTCCACCACCACCACCACCACCACCACCACCACCACCACCACACCCGCAGGGCCACGACCACAGGGGCGCGGCGGGGCACCCACTGCGCGGGGGTGGGCCCGAAGGCATCAGCATGAGAGGGGGGTGGGAAGGGGCCCGGAGCCCTGGATCATATAGGATCCCGAGTCGAGGGTTCGCGGCCCCCCCCCGCAGATGGGATGGGCCCCAGGACCCCACACGGGCCGCGGTGGCGGTGGCCGCGGCGGCGGTGGCCTCAGCGGCGGCTTCGAGCGGCGCTGGCCACGACGACGACGACGACGACGACGACGACGACGACGACGACGACGACGACGACGACGACGACGACGGCGGCAGCGGCGGCGGTGGCGGCGGCGGCGACGACGACAGCGGCAGCGGCGGCGGCCGCGGCGGCGTTGGCCACGGCGGCGGCTTCGAGCGGCCCCGGAGGGCGGCAGCGCGGCCCCGGAGCGGCGGGGGCCCCGCGGCGTGGCGGCGCCCGAGGCGGCGCGGGAGGCGGCGCGGGAGGCGGCGCGGGAGGCCGCGGTGGCCCAGCTCCTCGGGGCGGTGGGCGCGGGGCTGCAGAAGGAAGAGGGAGAAGGAGAAGAAAGAAGAAGAAGACGAATTAGAATAAGGAGAATAATAACAAAGAAGGAGAGGGAGAAGGAGAATAATGAGAAGGAGACAAAGAAGAATAACAATAAGAAGGAGAAGAAGAAGGAGAAGGATAATAAGAATAGCAAGAAGAATAATAACAATGATGATAATAATGGTAGTACACAAGAATAAGAATAACAAACATAAGAGTACGTCGTCGCGGTGGTGGTGGTGGTGGTGGTGGTGGTGGTGGTGGTGGTGGTGGTGGTGGTGGTGGTGGTGGTGGTGGTGGTGGTGGTGGTGGTGGTGGTGGTGGTGGTCGTCGTCGTCATCGTCGGCGTCGTCGTCGACTTCGTCGTCGTCGTCCTCGTCCTCGTCGTCGTCGTCGTCCCCCTTCAGGGTCGGCGGCGCTGGCCTGTAAGACTTTCGCAATAAGAAAAACAAAATTAAACATAACTGTAACAGTGACAAGCATCGAGGAACAAACAGTGACAGAAACATAAACTAGAACCGCGTGCGCGCGCTTCGCGCGCGCTTGGGTTCTAGCGCAAGCCATGGCGATGTTAGCTGTGAGTGCTTTTCGGACCGGCTCATTCCATGCCTTGCCCCTTCACTCTCTAAGATGCCTCATACGTCCTTTCTCGTTAACCATCCAGTCTCTCTCGGTTGTCCTCGCTTTTCGTTTCTCATTCTATGGACGGCCTCCTCTTGCTTGGGATCATGTGGGGCCTTAGAGCTGTTCAGGGCCGGCGTGGGGAGATATTGAATATGAAGTGGAATGGCTTGGAGTGTAGGGGTCTCTTGGGGATCTTCCTGTTCGGGCTGCCTTGAAAGCCTTGTGATCCGCTTGGGGCACTCTTGGGCTCTTCTTCGAAGTTGTGGGGCCGTTTCGAGCCTCGGGGCCATGTGAAGCTCTCCCGACGCCATCCGAATGAGAAGAGCGCGAGCTTTACTGAGTATGGAGAAACCTGAATGGCTTTTGCGTTTAGGGCTCTCTGGGGTCATTTGGGGGAGCCTTTAGGGAGCTCCACTGGGGCATCTTGTGGCCCCTGGGGGCCGCCTTTAAACATCTTGGAGCGTCTTGGGCCACCGAGGGGCCATCTTGGCGCCCAGCGGGCGTCCTCCTGAAACAGCTGGGAACCCTCTTCAGGCAGAAAAAGTCGCCTAAACATCCCAAGGCGGATCCCGGATCCCAGGGGGGCCAAGTGGGTTGCGACGGGGGGAGTTTGAGAAAAGCGGGCCACCCCAGGGCCAGAAACCCGGTCGTCGGTGCACAGATCAAGGTGGAGTTATAGTACACTGGTTGGTCCATGAATGCACGAACTGAAAAGGTAGCGGGGGGGTACGCCGCATTCGACTCGCAAAGACATACATTATGAGAACTGATTGCGCACTCCCCATGGGAAAGGCGAGTAACGCGAGGAGGAGGAGGAGGAGGAGGAATTGGAGGAGGGAGGAGGGATGTGAGAGGAGCAAGGCGGGAAGAAGAGGAAGGAACGGAGGAGAAGTGGGAGCAACAGGCGCTGGACGTTCCAGCGAAACCCCTTGAACCACGGGGGGGGGGCAAAGTCGAGATGATGACGCCAAACCCCACATCGCTGTCATCCTCCTCCACTTCCGTTTCCTCTCCTGTTCCTCCTGCTCCTCATCATCCTAGTTCACCCTGCTTAAAAAGGCCTGAATAGCCAACCTGATTCCACGCAGCATGGGGTGACGAATAAAATTATACAACAAGGGCAACCCATTTGCAACGGAGCCAGCTCGAAAAAGACTCACTTCTCTTCTTCACAAGTCGCCTTCTCCCATTAAATTCAGCACCTCTCGACCTCTCCACCATCTTCTTGCTCCACTCTCTATTATCTGAGGGGACGGCCGTTCGCCGTTCGACACGCCACACACGTACAACGTACCAACCTGACTCTTTAGGTCCGAGAAGCGAACATTGACGAGGTATCCTGGTAGAGACGCATCGCTTGGCGCATACTTGCGTGGTCAGTAATTCAAGGGTGCGCGAACAAGGCGTAGCGAAACTCCTCGAAACTCCGCCGCTCCTCCTCATGACTCATGCTCGCAGCCGCGAGCGGGAGGATGCCATGGCTGTTCGGTGCTCCAGGGACCGGGGTCAGTGCAAACGGGGGTCAGTCAGAGCGCCGAATCTTGAAGGATCCTGCAGAGCCAGAAGTGCATTGACTGGGGTTTGGGTGCAGGATGCTGCAGGATCCTGCGGGATCTTGTCGGATCCTCTATGGCCTGACTGACCCGGGCTTGGATTGACCCGGGTCAGTGGGAGCCCGAGCTGTCCAACAAGGGCTGCTGCCAGTGATCGCAGATCAGTCGATTCGCTCACAGAATCGAACTGATCGGGCCAGAACTCGTCCAGGGATGACATGAGTTGGACTCTCAGGGGTGTGTATAATCGAATCGAGCGCGCGAAGAGCCGCCGAATACCCATGCTCTACGCGTTTCGGACGTGCACCCCGCGGAGCACGAGGAATGCGTAAGCCAATGGATCGAATCGAGCGCGCGCAAATACAAGTGTATCGCTACGACGGGGTGCACCGCCTGGGAAGAGCACGCCACAAAAGAGGAGGCATGTGCCACTCATCAGCAAGTCTGCGGAGTATGCCAGCATGGCTCGGCGCAGGAAGATATGGAGAGATGGAGCGAGAGGGAGGCAGAAAAAGATAGAGAGAGAGAGAGAAGACCGAAAGACGGACAAGCAGACAGACAGACATAAATCAAGAAAGACCGGAAGACCTACAGGCAGGCACACATACATGTGTTCTGAGAAGAGCCTGCTGCACTTCAGGCCCCTACGCTGCCAGCAAGTCTTTACAATGTCCAAAGAAGCAAAGGAAGGACCGCCAGAAACTCTTGCCAGGTCGGGCCGAAACAAGTCAACAGGAGCTATCCCAAAAAATTCAACGGGAGCTATATTTTTCTTTACCAAAAAATCAGCAGGAGCCATCTTAAGAAAAAAACGGCACTTGCAGGCCAGCGGGCGAGAACGCCAAGCGCGCTTCAACAAACTGGAAAAACGCGCCGAACGCGCGCTCAAGCACACGGCATGCAAACGGAAATGAGTGCGCCGGATCACACACATGCACAAGTTTGGCCAATGTGACGGCTACGCGGAGGACACGTTAACAAACATCCGCATGCATCAAGGAAGCGGCGTCTGAGCAACCATCGAGGACAGTATACCTTCCCAGTAGCATGCACCGATATGAGGAGCACACCAACAGTGCGCACACCGAATTCAAAACCGCTGCGTACACGCAAGACTCGCAGCGATGCCACCTCTTCTCCAGTCGTCCACAGCCCCGACCAGCGCTGTGGGGCCCAAGACCTGTCAGCAATTCAGGCTAGCCGTCGCGCTTGTCAAGCAGTCCACACGACAAGCAGCTCCGCAGGCGATGGAGCTCACAGTGCCAGCCTCGGCGGTGGACAAACCTCCCTTTAGCAAACCTCCCCTTAGTGAAAGCGGCCTGGGACCGAGACCGACGGACCTGGACCCGCAAAAATGACGGCCGCGACGCCCTCTCGCGAGCCGAAAACGGCGAATTCGCGAATCGACGTTTCAGGGTAGGAGGCCTGTCCGCCTCCGACGGCCGTCCAAGTCAAAGAGCGGGCCGCCAGGGCGCAGCGTCGACCGAAATCGCTCCGCCCAGCCGGGGCGTGCGCACCACCTGCAGGCGAACGGACGCGACGCTGCGTGGCCCGGGCCGCAGGCGATGAGCGCCAGCCAGCGCCCCCCCGTTGGGCCTGCGCGGCCCGCTGCGGACTGCCGCCGGCACTGCCACGCCTGCGAACGGGGCACCTGCTGTGCAGGCGAGCGCCGGCGCGCTGGATCTTTCCAAGGGGCCGAAGGGAGCGCTGCGCCATGTCGGGTGTCGCCTCAAAGTGGGACGCTTCCGAGAGAGGAGGAGCGATCCCAGTGGTGGCAAGACGCCATTCCTCGGCCGTGGCCCTATGCAGTCCGTCTGTCGTTGAGGCTGCGCAAGCCCGAGCTCTTGTTGAGGCAGATGCGAGGGCCTGCAAAGGTAGATGCGACAGGCAGACGAGCAGGCAGACAAGCAGACCAACAGAGGCACGTGTGCAGGCAGAGGCAAGCACAGAGGCCAAGGCACAGCCGCAGGCATGGGGGGTGCCGGCGAAGACGGAGGCAGAGGGCGAAGGAGAGCCAGCACCGCGACCAGGCCCCAGCCCACGGCGTGGACTCGGCTCCCGCTCCGAGCCGAGGGGGGAGCCGAGCCGAGGGCGGGGGCCGCAGGCAGGCGCGCGGACGGGGCGGTCCTGGCCGTGACGAAGGAGTCGTCGCTGAGGCAGTCCGACTCGTCGTCCCCACGGCCTGGGGCCCGCGCTCCGCGCCCCTTGGCGTCTCTGGCGCTCGGCCCTCCTCGACGGGGCTGCGGTTGAGCTGCTACAGTCAAAACGTACATTAAGGACGCGTGGCAAGGACGCAAGACCCTTGGAGGCCGAAGTTGGGATTTTTGGGGGGGCGGCGGCGACCAGTGAAAACGGCAAAGGACGGGCCTCAGAGGCAAGGACGCAAGGGTATCCTAGACGAAGGCGCGCGTCCTTACTAGGCGCGTTGACTGTACCGCGAGGAGCGCCGAGTGGCGCTAGGGGGCCGAGCCCGGTGTGGCCCCACGGGCGCCGGGGTGCAGGAGGAGCGCCAGCGCCAGGGGAAGAACCTGCCGAACAGCGAGCCCCTTCCCGACCCCCAGATGCTCCTTGCTTCAGCGTCTTGACTGCGTCCCCGCCTCAGACGTCGAAGCGACACACAACTGTGACATTTTGGCTCGAAACTGGAACAGGCCTGCGCTGGTCTGCATAAAAATCAGCGTGGGGAGAGCCCGAGCGGTCTTACGTTATCCCTGCACGCGCGTGGGCGGAGTAGGGACGGCGACCGACGGCGCAGGGCGCGCTGGGAGGGCGCGCTGGGGAGGCGGACTGCCTGAAGACACGCCCGGTCGCAGCTCCCCTTCCCGCTTCCCTTCCTCCACCTCCTGGCCCCCCTCACTCCTACATGTCTCCAAAATTTCGGGGTGCTGCGTCTCAAGCAGCCCGGCCAGCCAGGCTGGGCTGTAAACTGGCGATGCAAGAAGCCCGAATATCGTGGGCGTGCCGCTCACGGTCTTGGTATCGGCATTGCCGGCGCGAGTGCGCACCGGAGAGTCCAAGAGCCGAGCGGGCCCTCACAGCGATGAACTGATAGATGCTCAATCCCAAAGAGTGCCAAAAATATTACACCATGCACAAGCGATAGTCTTTCAAGCTAAGGAACGGTGCCCCAGACGATCGGACTCGCAACGAGCCCTCCAGGGTCAAGGTTGTGCAGCTTCAAGCCGCATCAAAACGTTTCAGAGGAAGTCCGACACCGACCTGCAACTTCGTTGCCACCTCGGCAAGAGATCTGGGGCCCAACTCGAATCGCGACATATTCATCACAGGGCGCGGGTGAGTACGTCACTCCTCCCTCCTGGTCTCCGCTTCCAACAATGGTTCGCGTGAGGGGAGTCGGTGGGGGATGGAGATGAGGAGGAGGAGGAGGAGGAGGAGGAGGAGGAGGAGGAGGAGGGAAGAGGAGGAGGAGGAGGAGGAGGAGGAGAAGGGAAGAGGAGGGCGGTAGCGGTCATAGCTTGTTCGCTTTTCTCTTTACATTGGAAGGTGGACCGGGACGGAGGCGGACGGTAGCCTCCACTGAAAAAACGCCTGCGTGAGAGGGGCGCCAGATTGCGGGTTCGAAATGCAAGATCGCGGCCTGCGGGGGTCCGTCAACCACGACCTCCCGCGCGGGCAAGCCCAGCACGACAGATCCTCTTCCTCCTCTCGCACTTTCCTCCTTTTTGCTCTGGCCCGTCGCTGGGCGGGCGATGCTGTCAGCCAACTCTCTCGCCCAAGCCCGGTTGGGGGAAAGAGCTCACGCAGCTGATGGGCGGAAATACGAGTTGAGATGAACATGGCCAGGAAAACCACGAAGAAGGCGCGCCTTGTGGCGAGCAGGAACCAAGTTTCTGCACGCATGCCCAAGACGCCGAAAGTTCGTGAAACAAGCGAGATCGGAAGACGAGCTTCCGCGAGATGAGCCAGAACCCAGATCGTGCCTCCGCAGAGCTTCTTCAAGGACAGTGCCGAAGCTCTGCGGTCCGTCACTAGATGCGCACACTACTAAACAAGTATATTGAGAGTTGACACAAGCCAGGCACCCAGAGCTAAAGACTCAGAGAGCTGAGATGAGGCGAGAAAGGAGGTCGCAAGCGGTCAAGATACAGAGCTCTACATCAGTGCGGGTGGGCCACTCTGTCGAAAGCTGGTCGACGGCACCGTTGAGTGCAGCGGCCACTTCAGCATGAGGCTTGATGGAACTGCTGGCTTAACCAAGTGATCCGATGGGGCCCTGCTGCCCGTGTTCTGGATTCTCAGGGTTCAGGGGCAGTCGGCGAGGGCAACCTCTGGAGGCGGCGTGGACGCTGAACCGTCGCCAGAGGGACCTGCCGAGCTGGTGACAACTTGACTGGCGCGTTGGCACAACCTGGCAGACATCTGGGCTGGAAGGCCCAATTCGTACCAGTGCAGGGCCAGGAGGCAGTCGTGCCCCAACAGCGTCGAAGTGCCAGCACCATCTGAGATGCGCTGTCGTGCGGGGCCTGTCTGTTGCCGTTCGTGTGGCTGGCTGATGCCAGCAAGTTGCCCATGTTACCGGACGTACTCGAAGGGGATTGTTTGGACGTGTCCCAGTGGCGGTGGAAGTGGAAGGCTCGAGCGCGAGACCAGCGAGGGACGAGAGAAGATAACGAAGCGTGGCGACATGTAAAGCAGGCTGCACAGCGAGCACGAGCATAGACACTCAAAACCCATGCTGCATTCCTGCTGGGCACCACGCATTACCATGCTGGCCCGTTTTCCCCGAAACGTAACCCAGCCGTGGCGACGAGGGGGGGAGGCCCAAAGGTCCAAACAAGGAGGAGGCTTTCTCCCTCCCACCACCTCCCTCCTCCTCAGTGAGGGTTGGGGTCGGGGGCAGTGCCTGCCGCTCGACCTTGCGAAGCGCCTCTCGCGGCCCCTCCCCCGACACCTCGGAGCCGGCCCTAATTAGGCACCCCGCCGGACGTCATCCTGCCTCGGGCGCCTCGGCGGGACTCTGGCCGCGACGGGGTGGGGGAGGTTGGCGCACCATGGCCCCAGGCATGTGCGCGGACGGCAGGCGGGGGCAGGGAGCGCTCTGCTGTGAAAGGACAGTGAAGACGAAGGCGGGGCCGTGACGTCGGGGTGATCTCATGGCCCTGGCCATGAGATCCCCACGCGCACACACCGGGCGACACGCGAGAGCGACCCCCCAGGCAAGAGCGACCCCTGTAGTGCGCGGGTTCAGGGGGCACGAGGTGGCCAAATCCAAGCGCGCAAGCAGCCATTATCGCATCGCGCTCAGCGATCGGGGGAGCCCCGGTGAGCCCGCACCAACTTGGGACACCAACAGGTACCGATACCGCTACTCCCTGGACCTCTGCTGGGGTGCGTTCTGACCATAATTTCAAGGCGAATCCAGTGGAGGCGACGACGGAGGTCCAGGAGGCCCAAGAAGGGGAAAACGAGGAGAGGGTGGAGGTATGGGTGCCTTGTCCTCCTCTGACCAACGTGCAGTCGAACACACCCCGTGCCCACACGCCTCTCAGACGCCCACGAGGGTGCTGCCCGCAGGCTGTTCGTGTGACCTCGCCTTCCTCGGGGGGGGGGCTCCTGTGGTGCGAGGCGCCCGGCTCGTGGAGCACGCCGCCGCAAGAGCCACTCCAGGAGTTGGCCCAGGGCCACGGGACCCGTCGCCCGCCCAGTGAGGAGGAGGAGTCGGGAGGAGGATGAGGAGGGGGAGGATGAGGATGACGATGAGGAGCAGGGAGGAGGAGGAGGAGGAGGCGGAGGAGGAGGAGGAGGAGAGTGATGATGATGATGATAAGGAGGAGGATGAGGAGGAGGAGGAGGAGGGGGATGATGCTGATGCAGATGATGATGTAGTTGATGATGATGATGATGATGATGATGATGATGATGATGATGATGATGATGATGATGATGATGATGATGATGATGGTGATGGTAGTGGTGATGATGATGCTGATGGTGATGGTGATGATGACGATTATGATGCTGCTAATGATGATGATGATGATGATGATGATGATGATGGTGGTGATGATGGTGGTGGTGATGATGATGACGATGATAACGATGATGATGATGATGATGATGATGAGATTATGATGATGACGATGCTGATGCTGTTGATGATGATGATGATGATGATGCTGATGCTGATGATGATGCAGATGACGACGATGATAATGATGATGATGGCGATGGCGATAATGATGGTCCTCATTATGGTGATGATGAGGATGAGGGTGATAATGATGGTGGTGGTGATGGTGGTGGTGGTGATGACTATGACGATGATGATGATGCTGATGATGATGATGATGGTGATGATGATG
>CAUYUJ010015400.1:50000-102500 GCA_963575745.1 Prorocentrum cordatum
CTGCGACCGTGTGCCCCGCGGGATCGCGCCCCCGAAGCCATGCCGCGAGGGCGCGGACACGGATGCGCTCGCCGCTCGTGAGGAGCGTCCTGGCCCAGCCGGCGAAGCGACCGGGGCCCCGGCCCCGCTGGCGAGCAAGCAGACTGTCGTGCTGGGATGATACGTGGCACGCCTGTTTTTTTTTTTTGTTCTGTTTCCTTTTTCCTTTTTTTTTTTTTGTTTCCTTTTTCCTTTTTTTTTTGTTTTTTTTTTTTTGTTGTTTCCTTTTTTTTGTTTTTTTTTTTGTTGTTCCTTTTTTTGTTGTTTCCTTTTTCCTTTTTCCTTGTGGCACGCCGTTCTGTTTCTTTTTTTTCTTTTTTTTTGTTGTTTCCTTCTTCCTCAAGCAAATGACTTGTGTATCACTTGCACAACCTCAGCCGCCATGTGATGGAAAGACTCGCCAGGCAAACCAAGAGCACCCCAAGAGCCGACCTGCGATAGGCAACCCAGTTTCGCTGATCGTATCCTCTGGCCTGCGGCCAGCGCAGGGGGAGGGGGAAATACTTTTCTTGTAGCGTGAGCAGGCTCCCTTTCATACGTGGCACGCCTGTGTGATAAGCACCTTCAGCATACGCGGTGCATGGATGGTCTGGTCGTTGTTCCCGACCCCACGCTCATAACCCGACCGATGCAGTCGGACCTAGGCCAGAAGAACACTCTTCAAGAACGTGAGACGCTCCGTCGGCCAAAACGCACAGAACATCCAAGGGTGCCCTCCCCAGGATGCACAAAAGCATCCAACAATCACGAAGAACATTCCGGCACCCTCCCCGAACCGGCCTCGATCTTATACCTCGGTCCGACTGTGCTCCCGACATCATCCTCCCGACCCGATAACTGCTTTTCTGAGTTGGGCCTTCCTCGAAGGGTAACTGGCGATGACGATGACGATGACGATCACCCACGGGCTAAAGCAGAGTCCCGTGCGAGCCAGCCCTTTGGTCACAAGGTGTTCGCACTTCAGCATTCGGAGAACAACATCGTCATCGTCATCGTCATCGTCATCGTCGTCGTCATCGTCATCGCCTCCTTGAGGAGGGCGGGTGCTCGGGGCTCGAGGTGCCGGCCGTGCAGCGGCGGCAGCAGAGGGCCGGCCGCTCGGAGGGCACCAGGCCTCCCCACTCGCCGGGGGCAGCCAGGGCCACGCGCGGGTCCTCCGGGATGCGGGGCTCGGGCCCAGGCCAGAGTGGACGCCCAACAGTGTAACAGACTGGCCCAGGCTAGACTGGACCAGACTGGACGCCCAGCAGTGGACTGGACTGGCGGGGCTCGGGCCCAGGGCTAGACTGGACTAGACTGGCTAGACTGGACAAGAAAAATGGGTACGATTGCGCAACAACGTTCTCTTTGCCGCCCAGGCCACGGCCACGGTTCATAGCATGAGCCTGCCTATTGCAAGTCGGCTTGTGCGGTGCTCCCGCTTTGTCGAGCGACGTCTTGTATCGCGATGTGGTTTTGTCACCACTGATGTTCTGCGGAAAAAATGCCCAACAACAAATGTAGTCCAAAGCCGACAGCGACGGCTGCTGGGCAGGCGAATTTATGTCAAATGGACAACGAGTGCGGTGATGCCGACAGCGAATCCTGTTCAGAATGAACAAGAACTGCTGTTGGACTTTGTACACCCGTTTCGATCCCCCCGAACTCGGCCTCGGGCTCGGGCAGGCGCTCCAATCGAGGCGTGTTGCGCCCAGGCGACCGCATCAGGCCATGTCTGCGCGCTCCCACTGCGCGTCCAGAGCGCGCATCGGTCACGAGCGCCAACGCCGTGCGCCTGCCCCGCGCACCAGCACCGCGCGGCCTAGCCTGTGGCATCGTGTCTGTTTGCTTGCCCTTCGAGCTGGCATCTTAGGCTGCATTTTAGCTGCCTCGGCAAGTGCCCACACACACGGGTTAGCTGTCTCGGGCCTTCGCACACGCCACTGCTAAAACTGTGGCGGCGTAGTGATCGTACCATCGGCGAGACCTTGAGACCTTGGAAGCAACCTTGCACCTGGGTCCACCGCCACGGGATTCCAAGATCCACAGAGCCCGGAGCCCAGGACCCCGTCACTTGGCCTCAACCACACGCCCACTAGAGAAGCAAGACGAGGCCCAGGCGCGAGCGCATCACGGGGACAAACTAGGCGAACGGACCAAGGAATGCTTTCACGCACTGGCTGCGCGTGGGCTGCTCCTACGATACAGTGGAGGCCAGCCCACAAGAGACCTTCCACAAGAAACTCGACCCTGAGACCCCAGGACGTCTATAGAGTTTTGTAGGAACGTCATGCTTTTGACCGAGAAACCATCAAAACCCACGAAACCCAGGGCACCCTGGAGGCAAGCAGGATGCGTCTTGGCATGGGCTTCCACTGTACATCTCCTGGAGCGCGTGCTCCCTGATGGACTCTCGGGCTCGCGCTCCAGAAGAGGCTGCGAGCTCCTCGTTGGGAGTTGAGGTGTCGCGTGCGAGCTCCGCCAGCCTGCCACGTGGAGCACGCGTCGGTGAATGGGGCCCTGGGACACACAAATAGATAGACACGAATCCCAGGATCCCCCCAAATTTTCATATCTTCTGGGTTATCGTGTTCCCCATCCCCCCACTCCCTATGTTTTCCCGTCTCTTCCTGGGGATCGACGATTATTGAGTCTGTGTGTTTTCCCCTCCCGAGTATTTTTTTTGACGCGGGATTGGGGAAGGCGCGGCAGCTACAGTATTCAGTACGTGCATTGCAGGCAGCCGCATGAGCCGCCTCATCTAGCCGAAGGGATACCCCAGATAGGGGGCCTGGACACCGCGTGGACTGCGTGGACTGCGCGCACAAGCAGCCGCACTGCCGCCGCGGGCTGCAGCCTTGCTGCTGCTGCGCTGGCGGGCGGCGCGGGGCGTTGCAGGCGCTCTCGGTTCAGGGCCCGGGAGCCGCCAGGTGAATTTGTGATTCTGGCAACCTGCGTGCAGACTGCGTGCCCCCCGCCCCACCCCGCCCCTCCCCCCCCTCCTTCTTCGGCCGCCTCTCTCTCTGCCGCTGGGCTTCTTCGCTGGGTAGATGAGGGGCATGCGTGACCAACCGAGGTCAAGGAGTGACGTACTTCGGCTACTTCGGCTACGGAGGTTTTGTAATATCTGCAATATTCTAAGGCGAAAGCTTCAGCCTGCCAGGGCGTCTTTGCGCCTTCGTTGAAGCAGCCAGCCATGGCTATGACCTGGGAGGCCTTATCACCAGCGTTCAGCCACTGAGCTTCGAGGATTCATGCAGACGCCAACTCACGTCTTCTCAGTGGCCTCCGTCGCGATCCACCTCCAGATTCGCTTTCCGAAGCTGGCGCCGAGAAAGCAACGGGAAAACTGTCCGCCACGGTTTTGGGACATCTAGGGTGTGATTCGCAGTAGCTGGCCTTGACATTGAAAGCCCGCCTCTTCCACACCACAAGGTCACGGTGAAGTTGTGGGGCAATAGCCCCCTGGAGACCAGCATCCCGAAAGTTACATTTCGTATAAAAAGTTAGAGATTATGCGCGCTCAAGTTCTAGCTAGGCTTCATAGGCTCATGCTATCTCATGTGGTCGCTTCTTGCGTCCAGGGACTCCCTTGGAGGCCCTGCGCAAGCCTCGGAATCGTATAGAAGGGGAAGTGCGGAAACGCAGAAATCAGGAATTTCCTTTAGGTGTTCACCGATTTGGTGCCCTCAAAGGCTTCCTGGGTTCTTTTTGGAGAGGTGAGGGGGGTCTGAGTTGTGGTCTGTCTTGCAAGAGTACACCGGGGGCCAAACTTGACAAAAAAAGAAATTGTGGGATTTCCATTTTTTTCCAGATCGTCGGCGCTGTTCGGCGCTGTTTTTTGTTTGTGCCTCGCGGGTTTTGTTAGCCGGGCCCTCACGGGTGTGGCATCTTCCAGGCCCCCTGGGGGTTCTGGAGGCCTCCTGGAGGCCTGGAGAGTCGTCGGAACGTGTCTCGGGATGCGCGGGAGCGTGTTGGGCCGTTCTTTACGTTCTCTGGGGGCTCCTTGGGGTCGTCTTGGGCTGTCCTTGGGCGTCTTGGGGCCCCCCGGGAAGCCAGGAGGCGCGGCACCGGCCAGATGTCAGGGGATGTGCGTGGGATCTCCGAATAGGAGTCCACTCTGAAAAAAAGGAAGGGAAACAATCCTCGATCTTCGAAGGTTGGAAGCGGGAAAATGTGAGAAGGCGAAAAACATTAGAACAACCATTGGAAATCAACGATTTTACCCTCTTTGGGCTCTCTCGGGGCGGCTCTCGCAGCTCTCTTGGGCCGTTCTTGGGGCCTCGTCGGAGCCCTTTTGGGGCCTCTCAGGGATCGGGGGTGTGTCGGGGGCCTCTGGGGGTCCGGGAGGCCTTTCGGAGGTCTCTGGAAGCCTCCTGCTCCTGCTCTTGGGCCCATCTTGGGCCTGTTTTGGGGTGGTCTGGGGCTATCCTGGGCGCCTCTTCGGCAGTCTTGGAGCCTTCTTGGTCCGTTTCGGGGCCATTCTGAGGGCTTCTTGGGCTCCTGGGTGGTCTTGGGGCGGTTTTGGGCGGTTCGTTGGAAGTTCGAAAACGCGAGAAGCCAAAAACATGGACAAAAACAATGGAAATCTACGATTTGGGCCTCTTCGGGCCGTCCCAGGACGCCTCTCGGACCTCTCTTGGGGTCTCTTGAACTGTCGGAAGGCTGAAACGAGCTGCTTGGGAGCGTCTTGGGCCATCATTTTGCATTCTGGGGCTCCTGGGCGGCGTCGTGGGCCCTCCTGGAGCGCTGTGGAGGCTCCCCAGAAAAGGCCGGG
Organism: Prorocentrum cordatum; assembly: GCA_963575745.1. Taxonomy (NCBI): domain Eukaryota; class Dinophyceae; order Prorocentrales; family Prorocentraceae; genus Prorocentrum; species Prorocentrum cordatum. Next base: position 54,796 of record CAUYUJ010015400.1, read on the forward strand.
GGAGCGGTACCGGGAGCGTTCCCGCGATGTGGCGGGGAGGTGTGGGACCCGGGGCCAGGGGGCGGTATGTATATGTGTAGGTATATATGTATGCATGTATGTATATATATGTGTATGTATGTATGTATGTATGTATGTATGTATGTATGTATGTATGTATGTATGTATGCATGCATGCATGTATGTATGTATGTATGTATGTATGTATGTATGTATGTATGTATGTATGTGTGTGTGTATGTATGTATGTATGTATGTATGTATGTATGTATGTATGTATATATATATATACATACATACATACATACATGCATGCATACATACATACATACATACATACACACATACACGCATGCATACACACATACACACATACACATACACATACACAAACACATATCCATATACGTATATGTATACATATACCTATACAAATACATATACATACACATATACATATACATATGCTGCTGCACTAAAATTTACATGTACACTTACATAATTGCATACAGTTACATATGCATACATATACATACTAGAACCATCGCGCGCGCTTCGCGCGCGCTCAGATTCTAGCAAGCCCCAGGCCTTGACGAGTTCCCTGCTCCACTGAAGTAATGGACCACAGATGGTTTGAACGGGAAGTGAAGAAACGTCCATAACGCTGAACGCATTATTGGCAGTGGAATGTCCACGCATATCAATCCGCATTCCGGAAGGCTTTTGGGAAAGATGGCTGCGTAGGGGGGCGGAGGCCTGATGAACCGGGTTCCCAAAAGGCCTTCTGGGAACATGGGTTTGGGGGGGGCGTCTTGGGGGGTCTGTTGGGGCGTGCCGTCGTCGTCGTCGTCGTCGTCGTCGTCGTCGTAATGTCGTCGTCGCCTCTTGGGGCGCGCCGTCGTCGCCATCGTCCTCGTCTTCATCGTTTCGTCGTCTTCGTCGTCGTCGGTTCAAGAGGGCACTCGGGGCAACTTTGTGCGAGACGATCCGTGGAGGGCCACGAGAAGGCGATCAATCACGTTCCTAATCAACTTCCCAGACTCTCCGGCAGCGCGATGGTACTTCGGAGCCTCCGGACTCTCGGGCCCACGATAAACCATGTCCCCGGAAGGCTTTCGGGGACATGATTTGTTGGGGTGTGCTGGGGGGCCTCTTGGGCGTTCCCTGATGGCCCCTTGGGGGCCTCTTGGGCTTCCTGGGCCTAGTCGGGCCTCACTGGGTTTCGTGGGAGCCTTTTGGTGGCCTCCGGACGCCTACTGGGAGCCTCCAGGGCCAGAGACCTCGAGATATCAGTTCGCGGTCCCCCTCTGGGCCCCTCTTGGGGTGCTGTTGGGGTGCACTTGGGTTGTCCGGGGAGCCTCCTGTTCCGTCTTGGGGCCCTCTTCGGGGCCCCGTGGGCCGCCTGGGAGCGATCTGACGGGCCTCCGAGGCCGTGAGGGAGCGCTGGGAAGCGGGAGAAGCGAGAACGCACAAATCCTCTACACCAGAAAATCTGAAAATAAACAAGTGGCACGCGTGCCCTGGCTCTTGCACAAAGGAGCTGCGAAGGACAGGAGGCCCTCGCCTCCTTCCTCCAGGAGGGGTTTAGGAGGATCCAGGAAGAAAGCGGAGGAGGAGGACGACGACGACGACGATTTCTGGGGCCTGGCCTGGTTTTGTTTCTAGGCCTCGGCCAAGAGTGCCTCAGTGGTTCCCCAAGAGCCGGGGGGCTACCCTGGGAAGCGTGGACAGGGGGGGGGGGGGGGGGGCGACGGGGCGGGGAGGGGGCGAGGGGGACGAACGATGCGACGAACGACGAAAGTAAAGGGTTCCGTGGCCCAGGGGGGCTACCCTCGGAAGCGAGGACAGGGGAGGGGGCGAGGGGCACCCTGGGAAGCGTGGACAGGGGGGGGGGGCGAGGGGGGCGGGGGGGGGCGAGGGGGGCGAACGACGCGACGAACGACGAAAATAAAGGGTTCCGTGGCCCAGGGGGGCTACCCTGGGAAGCGTGGACAGGGGGGGGAGCGAGGGGGGCGAACGACACGACGAACGACGAAAATAAAAATGTCCGAGCTCTCGAGCACAGCTGTGCAAGAGAATAAGGCGATCGGGGCGGAGGGGGCGGTGTGCTGGGATGCTGGTGAGAGTGGGAGGGAGGGGGGGGGGCGACGACGACGCCGAAATGAAGTGGTCGGGGCGGAGGGGGCGGTGCGACGCCGAAGCGCACTGGGCAGCTGGGGAGGGGGGGGGAGGGGGCGACGACGCCATGGCGAGGGCTGCGTCCCGCCGGGCCCAGGGGCTGCCCGCGGGCACCTCTGACGGGGACGGACCCTGCAGGGAGAGATCGGCGGCCCGCTGCGCCCGCAACGCGGCCAGCGTCTTGCCCAGGTGCGTGAGCATGTTGGCGGACGGCGTGGCGCGGTAAGCCCACTGGTGCACCAGCACGGCCTGCTCCACCGCCTGAGTCAGGGACGTGTTGACGCCGCGGTGGGAGCCGCCCCGCCGCAGGTTCCGCCAATGCCCGTCGACGGTCTGCGTGCCCCCTACGCGCCACGTCCACTCAGGGCCGCCCCACTGCCCCGCGCGCGGGTCCACCTCCTCGACAGCCGACACGTCGTCTGGGTGGACGTGGACGAGTCGCATGGCGGTGAACTCCCGCTCCACGCGCCCCGCCACCTTGCGCGAGTGGCACACGGAAGTGTGGCAGAGGCGCAGATGGCGGTACTTCGCCGCCCACTCCTCCCGGCGGTCCCGCCAGTCCCGCCGCTCCGCCGCGCACCGCGCCAAGCACTCCCGGAAGGTCTCCCGCCTCCACTCCCCGGGACAGAGGTTGGCGGCCCCCACGACGTCCTCCTCGGAAGCCGGAAGCGGCGCGTCGTGCGCCGTCCGCCAATCCAGGTTCCGGTACGCCTTCGCGCCGTCAGTGTGCACCATGGTCCCAGGGCGCAGCAGGGGCGGGCCGCCGGACTTCGGCCGGAGGATGAAGTCGTGGAGCTCCTCGTGCGAGAGAGCCCCGCCACCTCCCTGGCCCTGGCCCGAGGCGTACCTGGGGGGGAGCGCCATCAGGACCAACTTGCCGCCGTGGCGCTCGTGGGCCGCGATGTACCGGTGCCACTCGCGGCCCCATGTGCCATCGGCGCCCTCGGCCCAGCGGGCGCGGAAGCAGACCTCGTCGATCTCGACCTCCGCGCCCGGCCCGCCCAGCTGCTCGGTGCAGTTTTGCCAGAGCTGGTACTCGGCAACGGTGGCCCGGGCGCCCTGGACCCAGCCCTCCACAAGGCGCTTGTGGTCGAGCCAGCAGTCCAGAGCCAGCTCCTCCGTCGACGGCTCCAAGCTCTTGGACCACCGGCAGAAGAGCGACGCGTTCTGGCGCAGGGAATACTTCCCGCACCAGATCTCGGCGTCCAGCCCAACGGCGCGCTTGCCCCCGCAACGCCCGCACCGGTAGTACGCCGTCTCCTTCCGCACGGCGACCTCGCGCCCCCCGATGCGCACGGCCTGCGGCCCTCTGTGCAGCGCGGCCCTCTGCCCCGCGCCCCTCTGGGCTGAACGGGCCGCGTGCTCGCTCTCCAAGACGCGCACGTCCTGCGCGGCGCCCGGCGCGCCACAACCCGGCGCATCGCACGCGGCCCTCTGCGGGAGGATGCCGCAGTCCTCCAGGACGGCCACGACGTCCCGGCCGTCGACCATGTCCGAGAGGACCTGCGCGCAGAGGGGGCGGCCAGCCTTCCCCGCCCGCGCCAAATGCCCGTGGCGCACTCGGCCCGCGGCCGTCGGCCCGCCGTGCGGCACTTTGGCCGCGTACGGGCGCATGAGCCGGCGGGGTCCGATGGACGCGCGGGCGCGCGCCACCGCGTCCCGCCGCGGCTCGGGCACATCCGCGTCTGCCGCGTCCAGCAACGCCACCACCTCGAAGGGGATGGCGTCGTCTGGGTGGGGAGCGGCGGGCTCCTCCGCGTCCTCCAGCCCTTCGGCCTCGTCCCCCACGGGCGCCACCCGCCGCTTGCGGCCCCCCCGCCAGCCGCCCTGGCCGCCTCGACGAGGCAATTGCAACTCGGCGGCGGCCTCCGCCCACGCGCTGGCAAGGTCAGCCATGGCGTCGTCGCCGCTACCGTCGCCGTCGGGGCTGGCCGCCGCTTCCCCCGCCGCTGCCTCCTCGCGAGCGGTCGGGCCGAACTCGACGCCCGAGTCCTCGACGGCGGCGCCCCCGCCCGCCGGCCGCTCCACAGGCCTCCGCCCGCTCGCAGCCCCGCGGGCTCGACACTTCTCGGCGCGGCGGACGCCGCGGCCGAGCAGCCCCCGATGCGGCGGGCCAGGAGCCGCCTGGCCCTTGGCCCTGGCCTTGGCCTCGCCCTGGCTCTTGGCCGTGGCCTTCCCCTTGGCCTTCGCCTTGGCTTTGCCCTTCGGCGCCGCCGCGCTCGGCGGCGCTGCGTCCGGGTCGTCCGAGGAGCTGAAGTCGCCGAAGAGGTCAGCCATCGGATCGGCCTCCGCCACGGCGGCGGCCGCCGCCGCCACGTCCACGGCCGACGGCCGGCCCTCCAGGTCATCCGCCGCCTCGTCCTCCGTGCTTGCTTGGGGCGTGGGGTCCTCGGCCATGTCGATGGCCTCCTGCACCGCCAGCGGCAGCAACGGGCTGTCGCTGTCGCTGGCCACGGGCGCGGCGCCGGGCGGCGCGGCGGCGGCAGCACCCGCGGCGGCGGCCGCGCATCTGTGGCACATCAGCGCCCCGCAGGGCTCGCAGTGCTGCAGCCAGCCGCCCTTGGCCCTCTCGTGGCACTTGCCGCAGGTCTCCCGGGCGAGGGTCCGCACTGCGCGGAGCGGGCGTCGGCATCCCGGGCAAGCCAGCGAGGCCCCCGAGGCCGCTGAACTCTCCCGAGCGCGCTGGTGGCCAGACATGAGGGCCAAGAGCACAGCTTGCGAGATCACCGAGAGCGCAAGTGGGAAGAGGCCCCCCCACTGCGCGAACCCTGAGCCAAAATGGGGACGGCAAAGCGACGGTGATGGCGATCGTCAAGACGGCTGCGCGATGCAAAGGATCGCGCAGCATCGCCCAGCAATTTTACGCCGTGCAAAGGAATGCAAGGCAATCACGACTACTACTACTACTAGAGGCCAGGGTCTTCCAGGGCTCGGGGCGCCTGGGCGCTCCCACGGCCCCCAGGGCCCCAGGCGCCAGGGCCTCGGAGCCTTCAAGGACCTTGAGGCATGCTGTGCACGGGGCGTCCTTGGCCCCTTGCAGCAGGCTTTCCTGGGCTCCTCACACGAGGCCATGGTCGGCCCTATCCACAGGTCGCCCAGGCTTTTCTGGAAGCCACAGAGGGGTTCCGCTCAGCATCGTTGCGCGTGAGGAGGGGGATGAGGAGGAGGAGGAGGAGGAGGAGAACGAGGGGGAGGAGGAGGAGGAGGAGGAGGAGGAAGAGGAATGCGAGGAACGGGGGAAGCAGGAGGCCAAGGAGGAGGAGGAGGATGACGATGAGGAGGCGGAGGAAAAGGAGGAGGTGGAGGAGGAGGAGGAGGAGCAGGAAAAGGATGAGGAAAAGGAAGGGGAACAGGAGGAAAGGGGGGAAACAGGAGGCGGAGCAGGAGGAGGAGGAGGGCGAGGAGGAAGAGGCGGTGGAGGAGCGAGAGGTAGAGGAGGAAGATGATATTCGGAGCAGGAGGAGGAGGAGGAGGAGGAGGAGGAGGAGGAGGAGGAGCAGGAGCAGGAGCAGAAGCAGGAGCAGGCGCAGGAGCAGGAGCAGGAATATGAATGCGAGGAAAAGGAGGAAGCAGGAGGCGGAGGGGGAGGAGGAGGCGGAGGAGGAGGAGGTGGGTGGTGGCGCACGTGCGTGCGGGCGGGCGTGCGTGTGTGCGTGGTTGTGGTGGTGCTGGTGCTGGTGCTGGTGCTGGTGCTGGTGCTGGTGCTCGTGCTTGTGCTCGTGCTGGTGGTGGTGCTGGTGCTGCTGGTGGTGGTGGTGGTGGTGGTGGTGGTGGTGGCGGTGGTGCGGCGCGGTGGTGGCGGGCGGATGGGCGCGGGAGAAAGGGGCCCGCGCTGGGGCGAGAGCGCCATCCTGAACGACGGAGGCCAAACACACGGGCCTGCGAGCCCTCGCGCAGCCCCAGGCGAGGGGCGCCCGCAGCAGCGGTGCCCCCAGCAGCGCTGCCCCCAGCCATCCCGGGCTGGCTCGCACGGGCGCGCCTTCTGTGGAGGCAGGGGTCGCCTCCACAGGGGCCAGGGCCACAAAATGAACGATATCGGCGGGGCGATCAGATCTTCTCGACTGCATGGCCTGACCGATAAGGCGTTAGGACAGAATCTGCACTTCACAGGTTCAAATCCCAGTAGTACTTCTTGCAGGTCTCAGTTGGAAAAACATATATTCGGAAAATTTTTCTGGCCCCTTGAGCTAATCTCCTTGAAAAACTGCGGGCATTTTTTTGTCTGCCCGCACTTCGAAGGGGGGCGGGCATTTTTTGTCCGGCCCGCAGAGCTAATCTCGTTGAAAAACTGCGGGCAGTTTTTTTCCTGCCCGCATTTCGATTGCCCAGAGGTGGCAGGGGGGCGCGGGCACTTTTTTTCCGGCCCGCAGAGCTAATCTCCTTGAAAATTGCGGGCATTTTTTTTTCGCGCCCGCAGTTCCGATGCCCCGAGGGGAAACTGTCGAGGGGATTGGGGCGTCTGCGCCCCTGTAGCCTCCATAGAGCCAAGGCCTTGGCGGATTTGAGGCTTGCGAGGAGGCCCTGGCACGATGGCGCCAGGGCGCTTAGGGCCTCATGGCCTTCACTCCTGGGAAGTTGCCGGGAGCCTGTTTCTCGGAATCTGCTGGTAATGTAGTGAAATGACACAATTCAGTGGAATGGAGCAGGCGAAATATGCCCAACCCTCCAGGTAAAATAATGTTAATGTAGTGAAATGGGGCATCCATGTTCTCACAATCTGTCCTTTTTGGGTTCAATTCCTGGTGGGGCCCGAGCAGCCTACATGAAGGGATGTGTTCTAGGGATGCCATTGTCATTGCGGGGGAAATCACTGTAGAAAGGATTCTGTGCAAGTAAGGCCGTTCACGTGTACTTAGAGCTTTGCATACTCAGGAATTCTGAAATTTAGAATTGCCACCGCCCCCATTGCGAAAGCCACCGCCACCGCTGCCGCCGCGGCCGCCATGCCAGCCCTGCCGCTGCCTCTGGCATTGCCAACCAGGCCCACCACCGCCGCTGCTGCTGCGCCGACAGCCACCACCCCCCCACCCCCACCCCAGCGCGACCCAGCCATCCGCCGCCACTATCCAGCAAGCAAGCAAACGCGCCTGCCCCAGGCACGCCGCAGCCAATACCATCACCGCGGCCACCGCCCCCCCCCCCCTCCCGCCCCCCACCACTATCGCTGTCCCCGCCGCTGCTGTTGCCGCCCCAACCAAAGGCACCGCCGCCCACACCGCGATCGCTCCCACTGCCACTGGCTGCCCAGCCGCCACCACCTCGGCCGCCGCTTGTTTGAAGCACCCAGCGCCGCGGCTCCCAGTACCTTTTCAGCCCGAACAGCGGCCGCGCTCGCCGCAGCCGCTGTTGTCGCCACTGCCACCGCCCATGCAAAGCCACTACCAACACTGCGGCTACCACAGCCGCCCCCCCCCCCCCCCCCTCACGGCTGCGCTCACCGTTGCCGCCGCACTGCCACCGCGCACACCACCGCTACCCCCGCCACCGCTGCCACCGCCAACCCTGCCGCTACCTCTGGCATTTCCAACCGGGCCCACCACCGCCGCCGCTGCTGCGCCGACAGCCACCACCCCCCGCCGCACCCCCACCCCCCCCCACCACCACCACAACGACGACGACGACCACCACCACCACTACTAGAATAGGGGACGTGCCATAGAATAGGGCAATCATATGCCCTCCTTCCCCTGTATGTGCCGAATTGTAGTTAAATGGGGAATATTTCTTCCCATAATCTGACCTTCTTGGGTTCAATTCCTAATGGTGCCTTTGGGGCCTGCTTGGGGGTAGGGTTTCCAGCGAGCTGCGGATTGCCCGTGCACCTCCCACCCCCTGGGGGAAACCGGAGCTTCGTGGGGGCTGGGCTGGCTCTGGTGGGGCGGGGCCTGCAGGGGCTGGGCGCGGCCCTGAGGCAGGCGCGGGGCCACGCATCTGGAAGCGGAAGCGGGGGCAACGCAAACAAAAGACAAAAAACCATCGAACAGCCGGGCTTGTAAGACCACGCCCGGCAAAAGAGCAAACCAAAACGTCGACCTCCCGGCCTTGTAAGACCACGCCCGGCTAATAAAATGCTCGGGGCGGAAGGAGCTGTGCGACGCCGAAGGGCGCTGGGCAGCTGGGGAGGGGGGGGGGGGGGGGGCGACGACGCCGAAATAAATTGGTCGGGGCGGACCAGCAGCGGCACCAGCACCAGCGCCAGCACCAGCACCAGCAGCACCAGCAGCGGCACACAGCACCAGCACCAGCACCAGCACTGGGAGCTGGGGAGGGGGGGGGGGGGGGGCGACGACGCCGAAATAAAGTGGTCGGAGCTCTAGACACCCTGTGCAAGAGAATAAACGTTGCCTACTAAGGCCCTCTTGGGGAGCCTCTTGAATCCGTCCTGGGGCGCGTCGGGGTCCCCGTCGGCCGCCTTGAGGGCATCTCGGGCGTCTTCGGGGCCTCTCGGGACAGTTTTGGGCCCCCTCTCGGACCCCCATCGGCATGTCGTGGCCTGTTTCGGGGAGGGCCCAGGCCGTCTCGGGGCCTCCTGAGGAGCTTTCAAAGCGGAAAGAATACAATTTGACTTCTTGTTCCCCCTCGTGGGCCCCTCTGAAAGCCTTCGCGGAGCCGTCCTGGGTTTTCTAAGGCCCTCTGAGGCGCCTCTTGGGCTGTGTTGGGGCCATCCAGGGTCGTCTTCAAGCCGTTTGGGGGGCCTCCTGGGCAGTCTTGGGGCGCTCTTGAGGACCTGTTGGGCCGTGTTGGAGCGTCGGAAAGGTAAAAAAGCCATCAAAACCAAAAACATCGAAAAGCACAACGGAAAATCATAAAATTTGGCCTCTCGGGGCTCTCTTGGGGCGCTTCTTTGGAGCCTCTTGGGGCGGCTTCGGGGCTTCTTGGGTTGTCTCGGGGCCATCTTGGGCGTCTTCGGGGCCTCTTGAAGCTTTCTTGACCAGCTGTGCGGCCCGCGTGGCCTGTCGTGGGCAATTTGGAAGCGGCACGGGGCAACCCCGGGGGGTCTGTGATCCCCCAAGGGTCCCGGGGGGCGCCCATGGGGGAAGGTGGCGCCGGCCCGCCCCCCCCCCCTTGGCCTACTTCCTCCCCCTCTTCCTGTGGATCGCTCTCGGGGGGCAGCGCGAGCTCTGCTCGAGTGGCCATGCGGGCCATGCAGCAGAAACGTCGTACAGAAATGTCGCGACGGCGACGCTCAGGAGCCTTCAGTAGCACGGCTGGTGTGATCAGTTGATTTCCTAGAGCAGCTTTGAGCCCTTCCCGTCGTCGTCTTCCTCCTTATCCTCATCCCCATCCCCTTCTTATTATTATTATCCTTCTTCTTCGTCTTATTCTTCTTCTTATTATTATTATTATTCTTCTTCTTCCCCCCCATCCTCCTCCTCCTCCTCCTTTTCCTCCTCCTCCTCCTTCTCCTCCTCCTCCTCCTCCTCCGCCTGCGCCTCCGCCTGCGCCTGCGCCTCCGCCTGCGCCTGCGCCTGCGTCTGCGCCTGCGCCTGCGCCTGCGCCTGCGCCTCCTCCTCCTCCTCGTCCTCCTCGTCCTCCTCGTCCTCCTCGTCCTCCTCGTCCTCCTCGTCCTCCTCGTCCTCCTCGTCCTCCTCGTCCTCCTGGTCCTGGTCCTGGTCCTGGTCCTGGTCCTGGTCCTGGTCCTGGTCCTGGTCCTCGTCCTCGTCCTCCTCCTCCTCCTCCTCCTCCTCCTCCTCCTCCTCCTCCCCCTCCTCCCCTCCTCGTCCTCCCCTCCTCCTCCTCGTCCTCGTCCTCGTCCTCGTCCTCCTCGTCCTCCTCGTCCTCCTCGTCCTCCTCGTCCTCCTCGTGTCCTCCTCGTGTCCTCCTCGTCCTCCTCGTCCTCCTCGTCCTCGTCCTCGTCCTCGTCCTCGTCGTCCTCGTCGTCCTCCTCCTCCCCCATCACCCCTCGCCTGTCCCATACCTTTCACCCATCTTCCTCCTCCTCCCCCGCCCCCTCCTTCTCGCGCATCGTCTCAGTAGGAATCCCTTTTGTATTGGTTTCCAACAGGAATCCTTTTGTAGAGGCTCTCAGTAGGAAGCCTTTCGTCGGGGCTCTCAATTGGAATCCTTTTGCACTGGCTTTCAATGGGGATCCTTTTGTCGAGGCTCTCGATAGGAATACTTTTGTGGAGGCTCTCCTTGAAAATCCTTTTGTAGAGCCTCAATAGGAATCCTTGTGTATTGGCTTCCAACAGGAATCCTTTTGCATTGGCTTTCAATCGGAATTCTTTTTGTAGAGGCTCTCAATAAGAATCCTTGTGTAAAGGCTTTCGATCGGAATCCTTGCGTAGAGGCTCTCAATAAGAATCCTGTTTGTGGAGGCTCTCAATAGGAATCTGGAGGGAACCCTGTGTTTTCATTTGGATGTTTGGGATTCCTGGGATGGAAATCAACGAAACCCTGTCTTTTCATGTTGATATTTTTAATTGTTTTGGGATTTCAGGCCCCGACGAAACCTGCACCGGCGCTCCTCCAAGTCGGCGCGCTCAGAATCCCAAAAAATCCAAGTGAAAATGCAGGGTGCGCGAGGTCAGGGGTCACCAAACCCTGTGTTTTCATTTGGATGTTTGGGATTCCTGAGATGGAAGTCAACGACACCCTGCGTTTTCATTTGGATTTTTGTTTGATTTCAGGCCACGACGAAGCCTGCACCGCCGCTCCTCCCCCAGGTCGGCGCCCCCAGATTCCCAAAAATCTCAATGAAAACACAGGGTGCGCGAGGTCAGGGGTCACCAAACCCTGCGTTTTCATTTTGATGTTTGGGATTTCTGGGGTGGAATTCAACGAAACCCTATGTTTTCATTCGGATTTTATGATTCTTGGGGTTTCAAGCCCCGACGAAACCTGCGCCGCCGGCGCTCTCCCAGGTCGGCGCCCTCAGAATCCCAAAAGTCCAAATGAAAACAAAATGTTCGGTGAACCCTGACATCGCGCACCCTGCGTTTTCGTTTGATTTTTTGGATTTTGAGCGCGACGACCTGGGGGAGGAGCGGCGGTGCAGGTTTCGTCGGGGCCTGAAATCCCCAAAATCTTAAAATCCAAATGGAAACACTTGGTTTCGTTCATTTCCATCCCAGAAATGGCAAACATCCAAATGAAAACACAAGGTTTGGTGACCCCTGACCTCGCGCACCCTGCATTTTCACTTGGATTTTTTGGATTCTGAGGGCGCTGGGATTCTGAGGGCGCCGACCTAGGGGAGTAGCGGCGGCGCAGGTTTCGTCGAGGCCTGAAATCCAAAAACACACACACATGTATATATATATATATATATATATATATAAAAAAACGTATAGATTAAAACAAAAAAAAACCAAATGAAAACGAAGGGTTTCGTTGATTTCCATCCCAGAAATCCAAAAAATCTAAATGAAAACACAAGGTTGGGTGATCCGACGTGTTGGTGCGCTGGTTCTTACAAGCTGATGTCCTCCGTTGGGGAGGATGGTGTCCTTTGGCCTTCCGCTGCGCGCTGTGGCAGAGCGCGCGCCGCGCCGCCGTCAGATGTGAAAGAAAAGAGCCGACGCTGGCATGTCGGGCAGCGAATGCAAATATTGGGAGAGAAAGAGGGAGGCAGAAAGGGATATGAGAAAAGAAGAACAGGCAAACGAAAAGGACGTTAGTAAACACGTTGGCCGCGAATGCTGCGAAGAGTGGGTGCTGGGGGGGGGGGCCTGACCATATGTGCATATATATATATACACACATAGATACATACATACATACATACATACATACATACATACATACATACATACATACATACATACATACATACATACATACATACATACATACATACATATGTATATATGTATAGATATATTAGCAGGTGGAGTTCCTCGAGAGAGGGTGCAGCTCCAGCGACGGCACCCCTGACGCCCGCGCCCTGCAGGCAGGGGGGCAGGCGGCACCCGCGCGAGACGCGGAGGCAGTGAGGCGCTACCAGCGGCGAGTTCGCGGCTGGGGGGAGAGGCGGAGGTCTCGGGCCTGCGGTCCAGCAAGGCTCTTCGGGCTCGTTGGCAAGAGTGCCTGCGCGGGCAAAGACTAGGCGACGCCCTGAGGGCCGCGGGGGGGAGGAAGAAACCCTGCGGACCGCGGGCCCCATGCTCGGGCGACGCTGCCTGGCACAGCGATGTCCCGTACCAGCTGGATGATATTGGCATGAGCGATTTGGAATTCCGCGCGCAACATTTGCAAATCAAGACTGGTGCTGGACCCATTGAGCACCATGCACCCTTCCACAAAAGCATCGATATCAACCTGCCCGTCGTCGTGGGATGCCTTGACCGATGATTCGAACAATTATAAGATTTGGTGTTCCTGCAGCCCCATCATAACCAGCAACCTGGGGAGACGCTGCTTGTTCAAGGCCACCTTGAACTGGTTTTGTGTCAACTTCCCTGAGCAGTCGGTATCCACAACGTTTTAGAGGCTTGCGAGCTCCACGGCAAGCTCGCTCTCCCGGCGAACAGATTCGTGGGCAAGCGTGTATGAATCTGGTGAGAGAACCTTCATCGCCGAGTCTACAAGTATGCCCTGGATGGTATTCATCAAAACAAATACGACTTCTAGCGAGATAGACTATCTGATGATATGAATTCGCACGTAGGGGATCACATAACCAGCGCCGCGCGTGGTCTCCGTCCTGATGGAGGAGGCGTAGAATCTGCAAGTGCAGCTTCTATGCCCAGCTGCAAGATGGAGACCCCATTGAGCAAGCGTCCGCCTGCATGCTGGCACGATCGTGAACATTACCCCCTGGGAAAAGTCATGCGTCCTGAATTAGCTGCCACACGGGGGGCGAAATCGCAACAGCGCAGGGAGGGTGTACTTCAAAATAACGGCGTCTCGAAGGCCCTGGTGGAAAGGGCACTCAGCAACTAGGTGACCGAAGCTCGGAAAGGGGGCCTGCCGCAACGCTTGCAGGGAAAACCTATCCGACGTCGCGTTTCTGATGTGACAGCAGGCCGCGGTCCTCGTCGGCGAGCGGGGCCACTGACTTGGTGAAGGTCTGGTTGGAGGAGGCCTCGAGGTCGATCTCTTCGGCTTCCTCCGCGTCCAAACGGGGGAGATTGATCGTCTGCAGGCAGCGGGCTCCGGCGATGTGTCGGACAGCGTGCTCTGCGCGCTTAGACCCCGAACAGAATCTCCCATGAACATCAAGTAGGCTTTGGACTGACTTGTGGGTTTGGTTATCGCCCTGTGGATCAACTTCTAAAAGGGCCCCCCTGCGCAGAGGAGACCTTCGAAATCGACCCTGGCGTAGTTGTCGAGAAGGGTGGCGAGGGCGCGCAAGTCGAAGAAGCCGCGCGCTGGCGTTTAGGCTCCCTTGGGGGGCGCGGCGGCGCGGGCGGCGTCCGAGCATTGGAAGGGCCTGCGCGCGCAGGTATCTAATTCGGCGCTGCGCAAAGAGGCATTGAATTGGCCTCCTTGGGCGCTTGCTTGGGATCGGTGCCCCAACCCTCTTCTGGAGCTTGTTGCTGGTTAGCACCAGCGCTGGGGGGGCCGGGGATGGGCTTGGGAGAGCATGGTGTCGATCGGTGGTCGGCCTCCGCCCTCCTTCGCCCGACCCTCATAGCACGCGAGGTAGACCGCGGCGAGGAGGCCCTCGAAGCAGGCGAGCCAGACGGCGGTGCTGGCCCAAGTGTAGAAGCAGACGCTGGAAACGCAGACGATGAGACCCTCGGTGATCCGCAAGGTGCAAGGGAAACTGCCGACGACGCAGAGGGAGCTGGAGTCGGAAGCATCCTCATCCTTTTGCGGGGCGGCCCCTGGGAGGACCGATGACGCGAGGCGCCCGGAGCAGCTCCCAGGAGCGGGCCCCGTCAGTGCGAGGACGAGGCGGCAGCGGGCTTCCTCGTGAGGTAGCGCTCCCGCCTGTGCATGTTGAAGGCGTTCTTTTTTGCTGGCGGCATGTTCTGGCGCCGCTGCCTGACCCGCAACTTGAAGGGGCCGGAGCTGAACTTGCCAGCGGTCTTCCCCCTTTCGTAATGCTTGCGCCCGTAGCGCTCGTAGAAGGACTAGTACTCGGCATCCTTGGGCTTGTTGTGCCAGCTCCTCTTGACCTTGCGGTCGGTGGAGTCGACATGGGCCGCGGCCGCGCCCTCGCCAATGAGGCGCGCCATCGCAGCTCGCGCGGTGACGCCAGGGGGCCACCACTTGCACGGGCGGGTCTTGATCCTGGAGAGGACGACCGCCCTCCCGCATTTGAAACCGGCGCAGCAGGTCTGGCGCATGACTTTCAGCGGGGCCGCGTGGGCGGAGTCCTCGAGAACGCTGCAAATGACCTCTTTGATGGAACTCGGCTGGTCCTTACTCCAGGCCGCATAGGTGTCCCATGCTTTATCGCGCTTACCTCGGGACGTGGCGGCCTGGCTCAGAGACGTTAAACCGGTGGGCCTTGGCGTTGGGCGGCTCCTTGGGTAGGGCGCAGCCATGGCACGATCGCCAGTGATGTCCCGCTTGCTGACGAATACCAACGGCCGTCATGCCGTCAAGGTTGGGCTTCCATCCACAGGGGCACCCCCAATGAGAATGCCGATGGGCGCGGCGAGGCTGAGCAGGAGGAACGTCAGCGGGAGGATCATCTTCCAGGCCCAATACGCTGCGTGAACCTCTGGTGGTTTGCCTTGGACATGGTTTCAGGGATGGCGTCGGTAGATCCAGTAGGCCACTGGCCCCTCTGCCCGAGAGGGCCTTGGCCATGGGCGTGGCTGTCGGAGTCGGCGCCGGGGGGCCCAGAGGGCTCCTCGCGGCGCGGCTCGAAGAAGGCATGGGCGAAGACGTAGACCAAAGGCCTCCCCGGGCGAAGTGGCGCGGGCACGACCGAGCTTGATTCCCCCGGCCCATCTCGACGTCGGCGGGTATAGGCTTGATTCCCGAAGTCATGTGGTAGCGGCCGTCCACAAGGGTGAGCTGGTGAGCTGGCACTTCGCCCGCGTCTCGACGTCGAGGGGGCTGCGAAGAGGCGCCATCGGTCGCCCTGCTTTCTCCGAGCCGAGACGTCCGTGGAGAAGATCTTCGCGGCTGCGGTGATGGCCCGCGAGGTAGCCCAAGCGCCAGACTTGCCCTGGGCCCCGGCTGTCTCGACGGGGACCTTCAGCTTCAGAAGCTCGGCCGCGACGGCAACGCGTAGAGTAGCTTGGAGTTTACCACCAGGCCCTAAGTCACTTTGCGCCAGGGGCCTGTGGTTCGGCTTGCTAACGCGGCGGTGGTAAGTTGCACAGCAGTAGGAGCAGTCGCCCTCGCCGCAGCAGCCCCCCTGGGAGAAATAATCTGACCGCGGCGGGGCCGCGGGCGAGGGTCTCGCAGCACTAGGCGTAGCGCTGCTGCGCGAACCCTTGGCAGGACGGGCCCGAGAGTCAGCGACGGCGTCGGTCGCCGCAGCCGGCGGCATGCTGGCGCCCCCGTCCTTGTCCAGGTCCTCGGCGGCCGAGGCAGGCGGCGGCGGGGGTGGCGAAGCGCGAGCAAGTCTGGGCGCGCCCCATGCCGTCGTCGGCGCATTCCCGGGCGGGGGGCGGGACCGACCCCGCCTCGGGGCGGCCGGGCTGGCCATGGTTCCTGGCATGAAATCGAGGACCTGCCCGCTCTCCAGCGTCTCCAGATCCCCGCGTAGATGCCGGCGCTTCGCGCCACATCGCGCGATGCTGCTGAAGTTCTTGAGGCCGCGCGCCTTCGCCCGCGTCTTAGCCCCCTCCCCCTGGAGCCAGGCAAGAGGGGTGCGCTGGGGGGGCCCGCGCGGCTGGATGCCCGCGGAGACCGCCGTGGAGGAGATGGCCCCGAGGGCGCCGTTGTCGCTGGGCCTGCAGACGAGCCTGCCGTCGGCCGAGGCGGCCACGCCGTGGGCAGCTCTCGTCCTCGCGACGCCCGTGCCAGACTGGGGCGAGGGGGGCGCCCTGCAAGTTGAAGAAGACCCCAGGGGACAGGGAGAACTTGAGCAAGTCGTCAGCGCGGGTGGGCGACACCATGAGGATGGCGGTGACCTCAGGCTCGTAGGCGTCGGCCGCTTTCGTCTTGAGAACGTGTCTGATAAGCGCCGTATGAGCACCAGGGCTGGGGCAGCCAAAGGTTTCTCTTGGGCTTGGCTCCAGGGGCAGTCACCAGCAGAATTGCGGGCGATCGTGCGACGAAAGGCCGCTGGTTTGATGTCTTGGGAGATGGGGGTGGCGAGTCATCAGTGGCCCTAGTTGGCAGCCCCTGCCTGGCTGGTGCAGCTAATCTCGTTGTGTGGACCAAGGCCTGGGCCTTAGTGGCGCCCCCTGGAGATTCGACGGGAATCTCCCGCTGCGCCCAGCCAACTCAGAGGTCCTTCAAATTGAACGATATGTACGTGACGGCCTGGGCGTCATATCCCCGAGCCGCAAACCAGACTTGAACTTTGTCGTGCTCCTCAGGGCCTCGGCCCTGGGAGACGATGATAGACGGCTTCTTCGGATCGAAGTCGCGCCCCTGGATGGGCGCGGCATGGAAGATGGTGGAAGAGCCCCGCGGGAAAGTGAGGATCCTCGGCTTGGTAGATGACCTGGGCGGGGGATGCTGCTGCAACTCTGCGCCCGTGGACTTGGTCTGGTGGTGGCCTATCAAGGACTGGAGGGTGGCCGCGACGTCGGCGTGCGAAGGAGGCCGCGCCTGCTGGTCGGCCCGTGCAATGAGGTGCTTCGACCGCGCCGGGATTCGAAGGTCCTGGCGTCGACGCTGTGGCGCGGCCTTCTGAGGTGGCGGCGCGGTTGGCATAGGCGATCGGCGCCCCCATGGATCCGGCTAGCGGCTAGCCAGGTCACGCGCAATATATTCCAATGCCGAGAATTCGCCTTGCATCTTCGCCAACTGGGTACCCCGCCGCCTCTGCGAGCACATGGCTTTCTTGGCTCCACCGCCGAGCAGTGGATCATGATTAGAAGAAGCGTCGGCTGCCAACGCAGCCGTAAGAGCCGCCATGCCCTTCCCCAGAGCCTGGGGCTCCTCGTCGCGATGCCCTCGGAGGGGGCGAGGTCGCTGAACTTCGCCGCGGCGGGGCCGTCCCGTCAATCCCAATGTCGGGGGGGTCAGCTTCACTGGTGGTCATCATCAGTTTCGACTTCGCAAGCGCAGTGAATACTAAGAATACGGAACTCCAAATCGGACCCGCTTCCTCAATCATTTCGCACATGGAAATCCAATCATCGCCACCCGCGGTCGCCATGGAACGTCTTGGCTGAACGTTCGAACGAACCGAAGAGCTCGTCAAACGCGGTATCATATGCAGCTTCTCCTGTTGTGTCGATGTGAGTGGTGATGATCTGTATGAATATAAGCGAGAGTACCCCGTAAACTGAGAACAGCATAAGCACAGTCGACAGGAAACTCTCGAATAAACCCTGGACGCAAATCATGAAGGCACTTCGATATTTCTGTTATGCATGAACCTGAATGCCTTCATCACCTTTGCGAGCTTCAGAGAGTGCACTATTTTCATGAAGTTAAGCCGAATAGCAGCGCCCAGCACCACAGTGGCACCGTCGGAGATGACCACCAACATGTCGAGCGCATTCACCTTCCACTGGGCCCTGCAGAAGAACCAGGGCCGCTGCGCGGCGAGCATGGCAGCCATCTCGAAGCTGTAGATCACCAGGAAGACCGCATCGGCTGCCAGCATGCCGCGATCGGCGGGGCTTCCGATGTTAACGTTGGCCCCGTGGACCACGAAGCAGAGGTTGGCGAGTACCGCGGCGCCCATGTACAGCTCGAGCCCAGGCCGCCAACGAAGCGGGCGAGCCGCCCCCGAGCGCTGTGGCTCCTGACTCGGCCACGACGCGTGACGCCGCAGCTTCTCCGACAGCGATCTCGAGTTGAAGCTGAACTGCGCCCGCAGCTGGCCGCGGCTGTGGCTGGCTTCGCCGTCGGGCGGGGAACTGCCGCCGCGCTGCAGCCCCTGCAAGCTGAATGACATCTGCAGGGTGGAGACCATGATGGCCTCCCCTGGTCTTGGCTCAGCGCGTGCGAGACCGACGGATCCCCCGCGCCCTGCGGGAACCGCTGGCCGTCCAAGTCCGAAATTGAAGTCAGCAGGGCAGATTCGCTACCAGATCGGCTTGACATCCGGCTGCCCGCCGCGGGGAGCTGCCGCCCCATCCGCGGGCGGGTGGCGCAACGGAGCCACCTCCGCCACCGCCTGCGGGAAGGCCACCCGCCATGCTGGACGGCGCCGGTCCGAGGGGCGCCATCCCACCAGAATGCCTGAGCCAACATTGCAAGGCCGCATCAAGTTCCGTCCGCAGCACCTCTCGCATTGGTCCGCCGAGGCAGTCCTCCAGGTCCCCGCGCGCGGCAAAGCACACGACGCGGGCGAACGGCTCCGAGGCCGCGGCTCAGGCGACAGCGGCGTCGCCGCCCTGGCTCTTGTTCCTGGTGCTGCTCATGTGGGGAACTTTAGGTGAGCGCGCAGCGCGTTCAAGCTCGGTCATTGTGGCGGTGAGCTCGCGCCAATGGCCTCCAGATAAAGCAAGTGAAACACGGCGCCACCTCGAGCCAAAGCTACGGACTTGGGGCCGGGAGCCCTGGATAGGAAGCGCGCAAACATGGACTAGCGGCCTAGCGATCCATGGATTCGGCGCGCGGTCGCCAAATCCATGGATCGGGGGAGGTGCCCTCCCCCAAATGCGGCCGGCGCCGCCTCGTTCGGCGGCGGAAATCAGCCATTCCCCATGGAAACGGGGCCCGTCGCTAATCCGCGCCCCCTTGATCCATGTTTGCGATCGTCTGGCGGGAACGCTGGAGCTGGCAGCAGCCGTGGAATCGTCGCCGAGCACCTCCGAGCCGCGCCGCGCCGTGCCTCTGACCCGCCCCCGCCCACGGCATGCCCGCGCCCCGCCTCGCCGCTGCCTCGCCTCTGCCCTCCCCCTGCGAGCGGAGGTTACGAACCGAAGGGCCGAACCAACCGTCGAATCCGTCGGTAGAGGATGAGATGAGAAAATGAAAGCGTCCTTTTCCTTTTCGCAGCCCGATGGTCATCGGGCTCGCTGTCCGATAGCTGAGCCGAGAGTATTGCAGTACGGATGGGTAGAAGGAGGAGAAGAGCGGTCTTCCTGCACTCGACCCGCCCTGCCCCTCCCCCGCCTCGCCCCGCTCCTGCCAGTCGGACTTGGGACGGAAAAGCAGCCTTCCAGAACGTGAGACCTCGACCTTCTGTACCTCGCCTCTGCCTCGCTTCTGCCCCCCCCCCCCGCCCCTGCCCTGCCTCGCCTCGCCCCGCCCCTGCCAGTCGGACGTGGGACAGGAGAGCAGCCTTCCAGAACGTGAGACCACGACCTTCTGTACCTCGCCTCTGCCTCGCTTCTGCCCCCCCCCCCCCGCCCCTGCCCTGCCTCGCCTCGCCCCGCCCATGCCGGTCTGACGTGGGGCAGGAGAGCAGCCTTCCAGAACGTGAGACCTCGATCTTAGACTGTGGAGGCCAGTCCACAAGAAGCCTTCCACAAGAAACCCAACCGTGAGACCCCAGGACGTCCAGTGGGCGTGGGAACGCCACGCTTTCCATCGCAAAACCATCGGAGCCCAAGAAACCCAGGGCACCCTGTAGGCAAGCAGGGTGTTTCTTGGAATAGATCTCCACTGTAGCTCGGTCCAGCTGTACTTTTCGTCCCCCTTCATCGGGCGTTCGCTACTCTTGTGGATGCCACGACAATGGACACCCTAACAATCCGATCATTGAATTTACAATGTGTTAAAAAATGCCGGAACATGTTCTAGACATGTTTTAAACATGTGTTCACACATGTAAAACATGTTTAACACATGTTTTAGGCATATGGAAATTATTTGGCTACATGCTTCCTCTCGACTTCCACAACGCTACTGCGCTCTCAGCCGCGCCTCGATCTCCACAGCCTGCCCTGGCCTGCCACGCACGGCTCTGCCGCGCAGGGCCCTGCCTGGCTCTGTCCAACCGGGCTCTGCTCGGGCCTCTCCTGCTTGGCCTGGCCATGCCCTGCCGCCCACTGCCTCGACTTCCAGCGGCCCTCGGTCTTCCCTCTTTCCTTTCGTTGCTTGCCCATGCTTCCCCAGCCTCGCCTTCAGTGGCCACGATTGGTATCGACTAGGTTGTACTATCTCGCGGCTTGCCTCGCATGGCTGGGTCTACGTAGACTTGCATGGCATTGCCCGGCTCTGCTTCGTGTCGCCTTGCATCACCCCGATGTGCTGCGCCTGACGTTGCATCGTCTTGCCTCGCGTGACACTGCTCCGCCTCGCTTGCCCTTCCCTTCTCGTCGGTCGCCCCGCTGGGCCCGGTTGGAATCCGACGGAACCGACGCGCGCACGCGTGCCCCCCTGCGGGCCGCGGGCCCCGCGAGCCGTGCACCGCCCCAGGTGGCCATGCGCAGGAGCACGAGGTAGGGGAACGAACAATGACATAAACATCAAAACTCGGAGGTCCGCGCGGATTTCTCGGATCCGCGCTGGACCCCCTGGCGGCGCCTCCCTGGCGCGCTCCGCGCGCCAGGGAGGGGGGTCCAGCGCGGGTCCGAGAAATCCGCGCGGACCTCCGAGTTTTGATGTTTATGTCATTGTTCGTTCCCCTAGGAGGGGGCACGCCCCTCGGGAAGGCGGGCGCGCGCAGAGCCCCAGGCGCGCCACGTCCAGAGCAGGCCCGGCGGTGCCGCTGCACGACCGTCGGCCTGAGCCGCCTGCCCTCGCGCAGCGCACCCCGCGCCCCGCGGTGCGCGGCCCTCTTCGCGCCCCCGCGCCACCGCCGTGGAGAAGGGCGCCTCGCCGACCCAGGCCGCCCCTCGGGGGTGAGCCCGTCGACTGCCCCCTGCCGGGGCCCACCTGGCAGTCCCTCCCCCCCCCCCTCCCGGCCGCACCGCCGCGGGGCGCAGGGCTCTCCTCCAGCCGCCCGCCGCCCAGCCCGCGCGCCAGCCTCGCGGGGCGAGGGGGGGAGAGCGCGACGGAGCACGGCGCTCTGGGAGAGTGGCCGGGCGCGATCCGAACGCGGGCTGGTGTGGCAACCCGCCCGCTCCCGGCGGGCAACCCGCCGGCAACCCGCCCCCTCGGGGATCTATTGGCCCGGGTCAATCCAGACCCAGGCCAGTCTGGTTTTGCAAGGTCCTGCAGGATTCTGCAAGATCGGACGCTCCAGGTGTCGGAAACAACTTCTGCAACACTCACGCATGACATATGGCGTAAACTCCCCCCCCCTCCCCCCGAATGCAACGTTGGGCTCGGATCTCCCGAGTTGGAGTGTCGGACCTAGAAGTAAACAAATCCACCCCCATAATAACCACCCCGACACGCGAAGTCGTTTAGTAAACGCGCCCAAAGAAGGAATCAAACAAGGCAGGGCTTTCGTAAACGCCAGTTGTCCGGTCCGGGTGGTTTTTCCTCCATTGAGGACCAGTGACGCGTATACAGTCAAAACGTATAGTAAGAACGCGTGGTAAGGACGCAAGACCCTTGGAGGCTGAAATTGGGTTTTTCTGGGCGGCGGCGACCAGTGAAAAAGGCAAAGGACGGGCCACAGAGGCAAGGACGCAAGGGCATCCTAGATGAAGGCGCGCGTCCTTACTAGGCGCGTTGACTGTACGTGCCAACCTTGACCTGCGGGGGGAAGGGGGGAGGGTTGCTCCATTCAGTTCCCTCAGCCGTCGGACTGGCCCCGGTTTTCGCTGACCGCCGTCCCTTGGAGCCCCGGCCTCCGACGGTCGGGCGGCCGCCGGCGCAGCCCACCCGCCTCCCACTTCGGGGAGGGGATCGCCTGCAGAATCCCACCGGCTCTCATGCACACGCCCGGGCGATGCCAAGTCGAGAGCGTTTCTGTTTCTTGCCTCCTCCCTCTCCCTGCTTGGGAGGTTTGCCTCCTCCTCCCCCCCCCCCCTCCCTGGGTCTGGACGGCCCCCCGCGGGGGGTTAGAGCGTCCAAGATGGCCCAAGATAGCCTCAAGAGGGCTCTAGCTGGCCCAGGATGGCCTCCACGATCGCCCAAGATGCCTCAAGACGGCTCAGGATAGCGTCCGACACGCATCCAAGAGGCCTCAAGACGGCCCGAAGACGGTTTCAGCTGCCCTCCGAGCCCTCCAAGGAGGGGCCAAGATGGGTTCAAACTATAGGAAAATCAATGTATTTTGCCTTTTCGCTTTTTCGCTTCCGATGGGCTCTTGAGGCGGCAAGATGGCCCCAAGATGGCCCAACATAGCCCCAAGAGAAGCCCAAGAGGGCCCCGAGAGGGCCCCAAGAGCGCCCCGAGAGCGGTCCATGAGGGCCTTTTGGGCCTCCGAGGGGGGGGCCTAAATCTGATACGCACCTCTTTTTGAGCGAAGGGGTCCAAGACAGTCCCAAGAGGCCTCCCAGACCCCCCGAAAGAGCCCCAAGACTCTCCAAGAGAGCCGCAAGAGAGCCTCAAGAGATCCCCGAAAGACCCACAAGAGAGCCCCAATAGGGGCCAAGAGTAGAAAATCCGATCTACGACGGGGGCCGCTGCGCCAGAAACGCTTACCACAGGGAACACCCCGGCGTCTCTTGCACGGGTTTCCATCTTAAACTTCGCTGCGGGAAACTATGTGAGATCATTGTTTCTCATAGCCCAGGGTGGATGCAGCCACCTGCGCTAGGGACGTCTTCCACGGGGAGCACCACGTCGTATCTTGCACTGATTTCCGTCTTAAACTTCAATGCGGGAAGCTATGTGTGATCATTATTATTCTGAAGACGTCCGCCCAATTGCATGCTTCCAGTCGTCCCTGATTTACCAACTCCCCTGCTGATCGTTTCTGGATGGGCCACTGGGGGTACTTATTTTGGTCGGCGGCTCCGAGGTAGCGGACAGGGAGCGGTAGGCGTCGTCTGGGCCAGCAGGCACCAGTGGGGATACTTTTTGATCTGCGGCCCAAAGGACGGTTCAAGAGGGCGGGTCAATCAGGTCGTCTGGGGCACAGAGCCAGATAAGTTGCGAATCCAGCCGTCACTGTCGACAGCCGACCGCACCTGCAAGCATGCTCGCAGTTGCACATGCACAGAACAAAATGAACTAAATTCAAGGAGACGCAACTTAACAAGCGAGGAACAAAATGAACCTCATTAAGCCGCAAGAACGGCAGCCGACAACGGACAGCAGGGCGTCGCACAGTGGCGCCAGCACCCGGCAGACCGGACGGCGACGAGCAGGGAACAGCGGGCAGCTGCGACCCAGGCGCGCCCGCCTGAGAAAGGGCAGCGAAGGCGAGCAGATAGGGGGTAAGGCCTCACTCACGGAGCACCTTAGGTGCTCGAAGCTGGCAAACCAGGCACCAGCGGACTAGACGTGAAGTCGAGTAGAAACACCACTGCACGAGGGGGGAACGTCACATGGGCCAGTACGTTATCACCAACCGTCGGCTGTGTGTTGCCGGTGGGCAACAGACGGAGCGTCAGACCGGTGAGCGCGACCCTGCCAGACTGCGCCCTGGTGCAGGAAGCCTGTGTGGGCCGACCTGCCAGTGTCACGATGGGCGCACTCTATTCCGTGATGTCGCCACCGGAAGGCGCCTGCCTGGTGGGGGGAAAACACCACCGAACCAGGTCACCAGTCGGCGTAACTGCGTCGTGTGGAGCGTATGGGGCGGGCCTTAGGCCAGCGGCCCCAGCAATCCAAAGTGAGTGCCCGGGCATGCGAGAAGAGCCCATGCCCGTTAGAATAAGGCCAAAGTGAGCCGCGGGCAGGATTATGCAGCCAATACCACACGGGCTAAGAACCAACGAGGCGCCGTGGGAAACTAGACGCAGTGTTGTGAGAGGTGCACCTCGTCCCCAGGAGGTAACACGAGGGTATTAAGGCCAAGGCCTACCACTGCGGTGAAACGAGTCCCTGTCGCGAAGGAGCCACCCCGTCGGTAGTGGCCCGTGGGGGCAGCCGCCAAAGTTGAGCGCACCCTATAGCGTGAAAACGAACACGTCGAACGGCCCGTCACGTCAGTCGTCGTGGAGGAGGAGGGGGGGGGGGGGGGGCGCAGCCGATAGCCGCAAGTCAGTTGAATACAAAGGAGGAGGAGGAGAGCCATGTGGCGACACAGTCAGTCGAGGACCCAACAAGGCGTAGTCGGAAAGTAGTCGGCGGAAGGCGCCTGCCTGGTGGTGGGGAAACGCCACCAGAACAAGGTCACCAGTCGTCGGATGAGCAGCGTGTGGAGCGAACGGGGCGGGCCTTAGGCCTGCAGCCCCAGCCATCCAAAGTGAGTGTCCCAGCGTGCGAGACGGGCCCAGGTCCGTGCGAACAGGGCCACAGTGAACCGTGGGCAGGAATTATTGCAGCCATTACCACACGGGCTAATAGCCCACGATGCCCCGTGGGAGTCTAGACGCAGTGTGAGCGGTGCACCTCACCCCCAGGAGGTGCCTCGAATATCAAGGCCAGGGCCTGTCACTGCGGTGAAACAGGCCCCTGTCGTGTAGGGGCCACCCACGGAAGCGGTGGCCCGCGGGGGACAGCTGTCCGCGTCGTCTTATTCCTCACCAGTTGCGCGCCTGCGTGCGGCAAAGGGGCGGTTGAGGACCATGGGGCTGCCGACCCATTGGGCCCCGCATGGCACGCAGGGGTCCCGTATGGCCCACAGGGTCAGCGCGATGGAGACCACTTCGTATAGGGAGGTGGAGGCTGTCCCCAGCTGACCGAGGTCGATGTTGCCCAGAAAGCAAGCGCGGCGTTCCGTCACGGGCTGAGTGGCAAATCGGAGTATTGAGATGAACAGGGGGGAAACGGGCAGAGTAGCGACCCAGAGTGTCGTCCTGGGGGGATAGGTGGCTTGAGCCGCAGACGAGCATCGTGGAGCGTACTCGAGAGCGCAGGGGAGGGCAAGAGCAGGGAGAGGGCGATGGAGCCCTAGTCGACTGTCCCTCGACGATGGGGCTGCCTTCCTGGGCCTGGGGAAATGGAGGGGACAACGTACATTTTGGATAGACCAGGCGAGCTCACTTGCGGGCAACGCCCCATCCGCGCTGTCTTTTGTCAGCATAGTGAGCGTCTCCTCTGGGGGCAGTTCGTTTCTCCCTGGTCCTCCATTCTGTGTCGGTCCACGTGCCTTGCCGGCGGTCCCACCCCTCCCAGGACTGCCATGGATCCCATTGGGCGGCTGAACTGGATGCGCCTGTCTGCGTGGCAACCCTGTAGTCGGTGTACACCGAGGGGGAACATGTGGCCTCTTTTGGTTTGCTCCATGGGCACCGGCGGTCATCTCCACTGGGCCCGCCTGAGGCAGCTGCTTGCGTGGCGTCTCTGTCACCGGCGGGCACCCGGGGGGAACCTGTCGCAACATTGCTGCCGACAGCCCATGGATACGGGGGACCGCCTCCGCTGGGACCCTTGGGGGTGCGTGTCTTGGTGTCGCGTTGTAACTGCTGGCGCTGCTTGTCCATAATGGTTGGCCATTCTACGTGGAGCTGGTGCTCGTCGTCCATCTTGTAGGCGTCGAAGCCTGCTTTGTTCCATGCCTGGAGGACGTCTTCACACTGCTGTAACGAATTCTTCCTGGGGTCGGAGTTGATGTTAACCCGTGGGCTCCCTTGCTTGTTGGCTGCCTTACGGGCCCAGGCGGTGCAGATCCCGTTGAAGGCGCCTCCCAGCGTCTTCTGTAGTCTGATGATCTTGTCTGGTGCTGGTTCGTCCTGGCTAGTATCTGCTTCGTTGATTGGCTTCAAGTACATGGGGAGACCGCCCATGGGGTCATCTGGTCGCGCTGGTGGGAGGGATGCTGTCTGAGGATCGCGCTCTCGACCTGCGCTGCGATGCTGCCAGGGTGCGCTAAGTGGCGGGCGGGCTTCGCGGCCAAGTGTGGCGTCTTCGGGAATAGAGGGTGGCCGGCGCTCTGACTTGTTCTCAACTAGCCTTAGCTGCCTGCCGTCGCCGATTTCGTCCTGGAATGTACGGGCGCATGCACTAGCAAACGGCGACCAGGCTGCTGAGTCGACCCTCTGGGGGGGTTGGGACCACAGGATCGGCGGACTGTGGGACGCCTCACTGTCGCTTGGTTCTTGGATGTCGGCCTCGACTGCCTGGTGTGTGGGACTGGCCTGAGCCACGGAGTCTGTCCTGTCTGGTGGGATTCCCTGAGCCTGTCCTTCTGTCTCAGACCCCTTGTTAGACTCATCCCAGTCAACTTCGTACTCGCCGCCGCCGCTTCCATACTTGTGTGGGGACGGCACGTCTTCTGCTTCTCCGTCAGACTGTCCTGGCGCGGCGGGTTGCCGGGGGGAAGCGTGGTCCGGGGAGGGGCCTGATGCCACCAGGGGCTTGTTGAGCCAGACGGCTGCGGGGGATCCTCCTTCCTTGGCGCTACTGGTCATTGCAACTTTGCGCTGGCCCGCGAGAAACTCTATTGTCCCTCCTGAAAGGTCATCCTTCGTTCGTGATAGAAAGAGGGTTAGCGTGTCCAGAGGCTGTAGCTGGGGGCACTGTCCTCTCTGGTTGTCGAGCTTGTCTGCAAAGCACTGCCATTCCTCCTGGTACTTCGTGTTACTCTCCACTAGGTGCATGACAACATTGGCCGCCGCGGCCCTCCGTCCGTCTCAGGGGATGCGCGCGGGGTGTCCGCTCCCAGGTATCTCGCCCCCGTAGATGGTGTCCAGGAAGAGCACCAAGTGCTCGAGAGACCACCCCGGCTCGTCGGTCACCTCACCCACTACGTCCCTTCCCCACCGCTGCGCGTGGGCCGCCCAGAGGGAGTAGACCGCGTGACTCCACTCAATCAGAAACTTGACCAACTCGCGGACGGGGCCTCTCGACTGCTCCCCAGCAAGACGGCGGGTGGAGTATTTGGGTAGTGGCGGTGCATTAGGTGGTGGAAGAACAGGTAGTGAGTAGCTGTGAGCACCTCCGCCATCTGTGTCTCAATGTCCCAGATGTGGACCAGGCACCTCCTGCAAGCCCAGCTGGCGTTCCACTGCCTCTTGATCCACAATGATGGCATTGCGTCCCACGATGGGAGGCCTGTCTGATCGGTGCAATCCGCGTCCGCCTCTGCGCGCCATATGAAACAACCCAAGGCCGGTGCGCCTGGCGACCACTCAAGCAGGGGGGAACTGGGGGGACAGTAGTCGCATGTGGCCGAGAAGCATTTGGTTAGGTGCACCTCGGTGCCGAACCGGCCGTCGGTGAGCCTGCGTGGTGGGAGTGTGGTGCCTGTGCTGGCAGGGCGGAACTGGCGTGGCGTACGTAGGACGAGCTCCTTGAGGGAAGTCGGGGCTGTGGCGTCAGCTGGCACCCCGAACCCCAGCGGCAGTCTGGACAGAGAGGGGAGTGTCTTGGCCCTTTTCTGTGCGCGGTTTTCATCCAGTCTGCGTTTGTGCTCTTGTAATAGCCACTGCATGGACTTCCTGCTGCTGCGCTCTGTCGCGTCAGGTTCGGGGAGGTGCATGCCCTTCCTTTCCAGCGAGCTGACCCAGCAGTGCTCGCAGAGCCATCTGCAGTTCTTTCCTTCCGCGTATGCCTGCGCACGGTTCTGGGCTAGCAGCTCCCGAGTGTCGTCGTCTTCCCAGGTGCCTGCTGTTCCATGCAGCCCGACGCTGGTGCATCCGTCGCAGTTGTAAGTGGCATCCTTCTGCCGCCTGCAGATGCGCTCGTCGCGTACGACTGAGGGGAACAGCGATGTTCCTGGGGCCGGGGAGGCCGGGATGTCTTCGCCAAGTCGGTGGTTGGAGATTGCTATCCCGCGCCCAATGTACTGGAGGTCGCCCATGGTATGTGGGCTGCCTAGTCCCACCTCTGATCCCGCCAAGGCTGTTTGCAGCTGGCAGATGGAGCACCCTCCAATGTTTAGCTGCGTGACGTCGGCAGGCCGGACTAGAGTTTCCAGCACGCGCAGGGGGGCCTCCAGGGTGAAGTCGCGCGTCTGCATCCCTGCCCATGTCTTCGGACATTTGTGCTTGGCTGTAACTTCATGGTGATGGGCATGTGTGGCCAAGGTGCTCGTGTGATGCATGACCTCAGCTAGCATGGCGTGGAGGGAGGCGAGATCCGCGAGCTGGAAACCCCACGTCTCAGCGAACTGGCTGCGGAACTCTTTGTGGGCCTCCTGCCACGGAAGGCACAGGCCCATCATGGCCTCAAGAATGTCGCCTGTGGCCTCTGGGTGCGGAAAGGGCCAGAGTGTGGCGCGGGGCTCGCGTGGCTGCAGCATCATCACCACAAGTAGCACTCTGAGTGTGTGGGGATTGAGGGGCAGCCCGTCGTCTCCCACTAGGGATTGCGTGACATCTGTATCGATCTTGTCGGTCTTGAGTAGGGCATGCAGGTTCCCCATTCCTGGGTGCACCCTGTGGCGTCTGCACTGGCAGGTGCGGCTGCCCCAGGCCGCGGGAAACTGGGGGAGCGTGCCCCGGGGGGCCCAGTCCGAGGAACCAGACCACGGCTGCCCATGTGAGGTTATACACGAGGTTGCTGGGATCGACTCCAACTTCAACATCTAAGCAGTAGCCAAGGTGACTCCAGGCCTTCCTGTCTAAGCTGCCCGGCTGCCTGGGGGTGGCCCCCATTTGCCACTGGTGGGGGTGCAGCCCGAACACTGTGTACAGAAGGATGGCCATAGTGGGGTCGTCAACCAACTTCCGCATGCTATCCGAAAGAGCAGCACTCAGCTTGTCCCAAGAGAACTGAGGGTCGAGTGGTGCCGCGATGCGGTCTGCGAAGGTGCTCTCCATTCTGGCTTTGGCCTTCTTGGCGGCGTCGTCTAGACCTTTCACGCTGTCGCCCCCTGTGTGTGTGGGGGGGCGGGGGGAATCCATGTCGCGAGGTTCACGATGGGCTTAAATTGCTGATCGATGTGCAGCGTGGTTCTCTCGCCCAGGTTTGTCCCCTGGAAGCGGACCCATAGCTTGGCCAGCCTCCCGTACTCGGAGAGCTCCCTGAGGTGTGCTCCTGCGGCGGTGCCGAACATCCCACCGTCCCCGATGATGACCGCGTTGGAGGTGGCCCGCGTGATCAGGACATTCGCTCTGTTGGGGTTGTCCATGAAGCCCCAGTCGTGCCAAAAGTAGAAACGCGTGGTCAGATAGATCACAACGTCCGCCTCCCCACCTCGGCTTGAGTCCACGGTGGAAATGGCGAAACTGCCGTTGGCCAGGTACTTCTCTGCAACTTGACGTAACCCATGGAAGCGTAGGTCAATTCCAGTGAGGGGGGAACTCCATTGTTCGAACACACGTTCGTGCCCTTTGCAGTCGCTGTCGCGTTCGGGGGGGAGAGAAGTGTAGTCGCTCGTTCTGATTACCTCACCTTTGCCGCCTCCTTTCTCCCTGGCCTTGGCCTGTCCCAGGGCGCCGCCGATGCTGCGCCCTGTCTGAGGCCATCCGTTCTCGAGCACAGCGCACTGCAATTGATGGCCAACCGCTGCGAGGACTGTGGTCCCCTTCTCCATGGCGGGCAAGAGCGCCCGCGCGATGTCCACCCTCTGCGCAGCCTCTGGATGATTCGCCCACCCTGAGTGGAGGTTGGACGAGACCTCGAGGGAGGGGTTGTCGACCAGGAGGAACCGATGCCTCTCCTCTGGGTGTTGTGGAGGGGGCTGAAGGTCCCTCAAAAGCTCCTCCAGGTCCTCCGGGGTGGACTCGGTGGCCTCGGCCAGTTCGATGAGTCGCGCACTGTCCCAGGGCAGTATCTGCTGCCACGGTAGTCCTGTTACCAGCGGTCTTTGTCTGCGTGGGTCGGTGAGTCCTGTCCGCATTGCCTTGTTGTAGAAGACCACGTTGGGCCAGGACAGGAGTAGGGGTGCACGCGGTAGCAGAGGGTCAGCTGCACCACTGCTGAGGTGTCCTCACCTAGCACGTCGTGCAGCCGGTCGAATATCGAGAGACGCAGGCCGCGGTCGGCTGCTTTCTTGGAGAGGACAGTGGGGGGGAGCTGCTTGGGATCGCCGACCAGAAATAGGTGCCCGCCAGAGCGCATGACGCTAACGAGAGACATTGCGGCCGTCAGCTCGTTGGCCTGTCCTGCTTCGTCGATAATGAGCAGGGCGACCGGGGAGGCCAGTTTGAGGGGCTCTGCCGCCTCGTGCGTTGCAACGATCATCTTCGCGCCCCTCAGCAGCTGCGAGCGGAAGGCGACGAATTCCTTGGAGGGTCCGCTCTGGTGAGGGGGGCGGTTGTGTGTTCTGTGGAAATGCCCCCCAGGTGCGAGGGGGGCGAGCTTCGGCGCAACACGCGCGTCCTTTGTAAGCCTGACGCACCTGTTGGGGAAGCAAGCTCCGGGCGCCAACCTGCCGTCTTCGTGCGCAGCCCCAAGGCCGATGGCGGGTTGATCGGCGGCTGTGTTCGACCCTGCCGTGAGGGCTACTGCCTGCCCCTTGGGAAGCGTGCTTGCCCGGGCGTCCATTGCGGCCACTGAGAAGAGTGTTTTGCCGGTCCCTCGGGGCCCATGCACCATCGTGACGTGGTGTCGAATGGTGGCGACTAGGGCCTTGGTAGCGTCCTCATTGAGTCGGTGGCGTTGCGCAGCGTCGTTCAGGTTGGTGACGGGGGGGTGGTTTCTGACCCGCTGGAGCACCTGTCCTGTAGCACTCTCAACTTCGTCGTCCGTGAATGGGGCATCAGATGGCCCCTTGGTTTGCTGCTGCAGTTGCACCATGCCGTCCACCTCGATTGCGCGGGGAAAGCTGAGTGCCTTGGCGTCGATGGTGGCTCTCGCCCTGGAAAGAAGGGAGCTGCTGCACGTTCTGGTATTCTCCATTTCGTTAGCCCGTGCCCTGTCCTGTCTGTCAATGGCGCGGTGATTGAGTAGGAATGTAGTGACGTCGAGCGGAGCACCTACGAGGTCGTCTGGGGCCTGCTGCAATGTGTAGATCTCACGGATGGCGTTCGAAATTCGCCAGTATTGCAGCTTGGAGGGAGCTTTGTCCACTCGGTACACGACTTCGCCTTCCTTGTCTGACTTCGCGGGCGCCCCGTGTGGGAGTAGCTCCCCAGTCTGACTGGCGTCGCACCAGGCCAGGGCTTGGTTGGTGGGGTATTTGGCGCCTGCCCTTAGCCCCAGGACGTCGCATTCGTTGCGGGGAATGGCGCCTCCGAAGTCCGGGGGCCACGCGAGTTTGAGGGTGGTAATCTGGTCCTCCGTTGGGCTGGTGAGACTGAGAAGCAACGTGCGTGACTGCGCGTCCTGCCCCCCTTCCAATCCTCGGAGCATTAGCTTGAACTCGACTGGCCATTGTAGATGCAAGAGCAGCTTGCCATTTTCCGGGGGGAAGCGTTGCGAAGCTGGTACATGTCGAGCAGGAAGCAGGTGGATCGCTCGTTGATGGGGGTGACCGTCACCGCCAGGGCACAGCTCTTTTTACGTGCCAAGTCTGTTCTGGCCTTCGCGGAGCCGTCCAATACTGTTTCAGTGGCTGCCATGCACTCGGTCCAGGCTAACCTGCACAGAGTGCAGCCTCTTTGTCGTAGATCCTGCTCCCAGTGCTTTGGCAGGTTGACTCCGGTGGGGGCCGTGCCCAGGGGTGTGCGCAGGCGGAACTGAGCCCCTGGGCTGTCAGCGGGCATGGCGAATACCAGCGGGGATACTTTTTTGATTCGCGGCCCGCAAGGAAAAGTCCAGAGGGCGGCATGACCGAGGCTGGGGCACAGCGACAGATAATTGGCGCGACACCGCGCAGAGTGCACCTGCAGATAAATTAGAAAGAGGCGGCCACAATTGGGCAACCAACGAGCACAGGTCAACCCGCAGGTGGGGCCGAACCGTAGCCCTGCCGAAAGCACGCGGACCCAGGCAAAAACCGCTGAGCGTGCGCCAGCAGAAGAGGGCAACCGCGACTAAGCAGGTGGAAACCAGGCCGGACCCGCAGGTGGAGCACCGACCGGCAGCCTGAAATGGGGGAGGCAGAGAGGCGCGAGAGAAGAAAGAGAGCGCAACCGTGAAGGAAGCGTGGCGGATCCACTCACTTGACACCCAGTGCGTGAGCGTCTACCAGTGGGGATACGCTTTTTTGATTCGCGGCCCGCAAGGAAAAGTCCAGAGGGCGGTTAGAACGAGCTGGGACAGCAGCGCACGGGAAGCAGATAATTAATGGCGCAGCACTGAGCCGGCCGAGAAGCAGCTGAACGTGTGCCAGCAGCAAAAGAGACGCTGAGCATCTGCCAGCGATAAGACCACTAACCGGCCACTGAACGTGTGCCAGCGAGGGGGGGGGAGCAAAAAGGGTCGGACCCGCAGGTGGAGCCGGACTGCCAGGAGAACAAGGCCAAACCACTCACTCACTTGGAACGACGGTCAGCCTGCACGCAACTGAGGGGAGTGCGGGCCAAAGCCTAGTAAAAATCGACCACCATGGAAGCGACCACGGGACCCTGGTACCAGGGCGGCGTGCGGCTTGTGCATTTCGAAGGCACTCCTGTGACTGCAGCCGATGTCTCGCACGAGCGCCCAATGGTGCCTGACCGACGTCCTTATGTGCCAACGCCGACAAGGCTGACCGTACTGTCACCACGCCAATGTGCAAGGGGGGGCGGAAGCCGCCGTCACAATACCGACGGCGGGGGAGCCACTGCATGTTGCCGACTCCAAAGTTGGGCCCAGACATGGCCGAGGCCAGCGCCCGGTGAGTCCCGCCCCGCGCACGCCGCGGGCAAAAGGAATGTAGAAAGCCGAGGGAGGGCGATGCGCCTTGAGCGAGCCGCCTCGGAAGAACAGGGCCGACGCAGCGGCAAACCGACGACGGGGTTATTTCAGCCGGCCGAACGGGCTAAAGGCCCACGCTAACGTAGGATTTTTTTGTGTATCGGCCCCGCGGCGCGGCGCAGCGCTGCAAGCTGGTCTCTTATACTCGCGCCGAGAATCGGGTCGGGGGGCGGGGACTCGAGGCCGCGGCCGGCGTCCGGTCGCCCAGATATCTGGGGGTCGCAGGCGGGCTCAGGGGGCGGGCTGGCCCGCGAGCTCAGTCCACACGCAGCGGCTCTTCCTCCGCGGCGGCCGGCGCCGTGGCGGGCGGCACCGCCGCCGGGGAGCTGGGCGCCGCCGCGCCGGGCGGGGGGGCGGGGTCACCTCGGCGGGCGGCGGCTGCCAGGAGCAGGGGCTGCGGGGCCCCGGCGGCGCCCGGGGCGGCGAAGAGGTCCTCGACGTTCACACTCCTCTCGTTGTAGCAGGCGAGCACCTGCACCTCCTCGCACTCGCCCACGTGCCGGGGCTCGTCCACCCAGCGCACCAGCTGCTTCCAGCTGCGCTGCCTCGAGCTCGGGGCCGTCGAAACGACGTGGTCGTTGCCAAGGTCCGCGGCCCACCAGACGCTGTAGCCGTGAAGCATGCCGCTGTGGTCGATGGACATGGTGGCTATCCTCGCCGCTAGCGCGGGCTTCTTGTCCATCCGCATGCAGAGTGTCGTGCCCTCGAGGTTGGGCTGATCGCCGCCCCGCTCGGGCGGCACGGCCGCCAGGTCGATGTCTAGGGCCCGTGTCGGCTCGTCCGCGAGCCACCTGCGAGGGAAGTGCTCAATGCGCATCGGCGAGAACTTGCCCTTGAAGGCGTTGGCCAGGGGAACCAACGTCGTCTTGTGCTCCCTCTCCAGCGGGCCCCACGGCGACAGCTCCAGGGGCTGCACCATGACGGCGAGGCGGCTCGGCAGCATCACGCCGCCATCGGCAAGAAGCCTGTCGTGAGCGTGCTTCATCGTTGGGATGACCCCTTCACCTAGGCCCCAAATGTCCATGACCTCGGAGACGATGATGTCAAACTTCTGCCCCGTGTGCTCTCCGACCTTCAGGTCGGTGGACATCATCGGCGGGAGGAGCTGCACGAGCCCCTTGCTGCGCTGTATCATGGGCGCGTTGACCGCGAGCACCTCTCGGCACATCTGCCGCATCATCGGCACCGCCTCGCGCAGCCACGCGTCGGCGCCCTCCAAAGCCGCCGTCACCCCGAGCAGCCCGAGGCCGCAGCCGATGTCCAGCACGCGCGGCCTCCGGCCGAGGCGGGCCCGCTGCTTGGTGACGGCGTCTCGGATGGCCGCACCGTATACGTTCAATCGCTCCGTGTCCGTGAGCATGAGGAAATGATAAGGCAGAATGGGCAAGGTCGCCGCGAACTCCGGGTGCGTCGGCGCCTGCACCCAGGCCGGCGATTCCACCGAGAAGGGGCTCTGCTGCATCATGCGCACGGTGAAGCGTGGGGCGATGGACACGAGCACCTCCAGCGTGTCTCCGACAAAGACGTCCGTCTCGCCTGCAAGGTAGTGCACCGCCTGCTTCCACTCCGAGCGCGCCTGGGTGGCGCCGCCCTGCGTGGCCTGCCCCTTCGCGAGCTGAGGCTCTGTGGAATACCCCAGGCCGCCGGACGTCGCCCGCCACCACAGCGCTACGCCGTTGCACCGCCCGCGCGACGTGATCCTCAGCTTCAGCGGGCGGCGGACCTCGTCGAGGGTGATCTCGGGCGACCTGTGGAAGTCGAAGCCGCAGAGCGGCTCCGCGGGCCCGTGCAGCTTCACCCTGGTGTTGGGCTGGTTGTCCAGCCGTACAGGCCACCACCAGAAGTCGGCCTTGGCGTTCGACGAGGTGCTACGCAGGGCGTTGAAGGAGCGGATGTCGAATGGGCCCAGCTCCTCGCTGCGGATCTCCACTGGTGCGGCCACAAGCTCGATGGTCTGTGGGACATGCTGAATGCGCGCCCCAGGCAAGGCCGATCGCACCGCGGCGTGTGCGGCCACGCAGGCTGGCACGATGCCGTTCGACAGGAGGTCGTGCCCAAAGCGCTCGGTCAAGATGACTACCTCCCCCACGCCTTCTGGCGCGTACCGCTTCAGGGCCGCGGCCACGGCGCTCTCGCTGTCGAGCCCCGCTGGCAGGGGCGCTACGGGCATCGTGAGGCCGTTGGCCCTGGCCAGCTCCTTCGCCAAGGCCGCCAACCTCGTCGACCTCTCCAGCAGCAGCGCGCCGCCGCCCCGGCGGGCGGCCGCGAGCGCAGGCAGCACGGAGCCGAGGCCAAGCACCACGACGAATGCGCCGGGCGGCGCCGCGGCGAGGGCGTCCCGGTAGAAGCACTGCCGCGGGGCATCCTGAATGCCGCAGCGGAATATCCGCGAGAAGGTGTGGGCCAGCAGGTGGTCGTTCTCCTGCGCCCCAGCGTCGAGCAGCTTGACGAGGGGCAGCAGGCAGGCGGTCCCGCCGCCTCCCGCGCCGATGCCCACCAAATACTGCGGCAGCGGCGGCGGGGAGCCCTGGGCCGGCCAGGCGTCCGCGAGGTCCTTCACGCCCACGTCGACTGCCGCGACTCCGCCCGCCGCCGGCGTGGGGGGGCCGACGGAGCCGTCCTCCTCGTCGTCCGAATCGACAACCTTGCTCCACTTGGAATAGTCCACGAGCGAAGCGTCCCGGTCCGCGGCGGGCCCCACCGCCGCCAGAGGCTTCTCCTGTGCGCGCCGCGCAGCCGGCGCCGGCGCCCGCGCCCGCGCCGCCGCGAGCGCGGCGGGGAAGCGCTGGGCCAGCAGCCGCGCGGCCATGGCCGCCTCCTCCGCCGTCAGCAACGTCCGGGCCTTGGGCGCCCCGTCCGCAGCCTCGGCCAGCAGCAGCGTCGGGCAGGCCTCGGGCCGCGGCGTGAGGTCAACCCACCGCCCGTCCGGCAGGGCGTTCCACCAGTAGCGCTCCGCGACGAAGACCTCCCCAGGCGGGCGGTCGAGCCGCTCGAAAATGGCCCAGCCCTCCACCATGGACAGTGCGCCCGAGTTGGCGGCCGCGCGCTCGGCGTTCGAGAAGCTCTGCAAGGGATGGAAGCGGAGGCCGTGGACGCCCGCGGCCTCGCGCTCCTCCCGCGTGGGGTGCCCTGCGACGCACACGCGCCGGCCTGGGATGCGCCCTCTCTTGCTGATGAGGGCCTTCAGCCGCGGGCTGGAGGTGTACACGGCGGGCCAGTCGCGGGGGAAGCCGAGCGGGCCGCGCCACGCAGGCTCTGGCGTCTCCTCCGGCGCCTCTGGTTCCGTGGTCACGAAGTCCCCGCCGCAGAGCCAGCGGCCGAGGCTCCTCCCCACCGCCGCCGGCGCCCCACTGCTGTCCAGCAGCTGCGCCATGCGCGCAGCGGGGATGGCGGGGGCCGAGGAGGGAGCGGGAGGCAAGGGGGAGGAGGAGGAGGAGGAGGAAAGTGTGCACGGCGGAGGACACGGCACCCCGCCCGCCGCCGGCCCCCTCGGGCCGCGCCTTGAGCCATAGGGGCTACGGACCAGTGGGGATCGTCAAGAATTGATGTACCCCAAAATGGATCCTTTCGTATAGCCTGCGGACACATGCGCAGAATCTTCGTACACCTAGGGGCATTAAGCGCAGATTGCTCGCAGCTTCGACGAGCAAACCAAGTTTGGGGCAGATCTATTCGGCAGTCGATCCCCTCAGGCTGCAGCCAGCAGCCCGCCCGTCCCCCAGTGGGGGGGCAGCGAGCGGTTAAGGCCGAGGGGCGGGGCGCCCCCGAAGCGCACGCGAGGAAGGCATGTATATGCATGTCAGGGCTCCCTGGCCGCCCTGACGCTGATAGCAAGGTTCGTCAACAGGCCGTTGCCATCGGGCCCCCAGGCCCCCTCCTCCTCCTCCTCCTCCTCCTCCTCCTCCTCCACATCCTCCTCCTCCTCTCCTCCTCCTCCTCCTCCTCTTCCTCCATCTCCTCCTCCTCCTCCTCCTCCTCGTCCTCCTCCTCCTCCTCCTCCTCCTCCTCCTCCTCCTCCTCCTCCTCATCATCATCATCATCATCATCATCATCATCATCATCATCATCATCATCATCATCATCATCATCATCATCATCATCATCATCATCATCATCATCATCATCATCATCATCATCATCATCATCATCATCATCATCATCATCATCATCATCATCATCATCATCATCATCATCATCATCATCATCATCATCATCATCATCAGCATCATCATCATCATCATCATCATCATCATCATCATCATCATCATCATCATCATCATCATCATCATCATCATCATCATCATCATCATCATCATCATCATCATCATCATCATCATCATCATCATCATCATCATCATCATCATCATCATCATCATCATCATCATCCTTCTCCTCCTCCTCCTCCTCCTTCTCCTGCTCCTCCTCTAACGATGATGGCAAGGTTCGTCAACAGGCCGTTGCCATCGGGCGCCCAGGGACCCCTCCTTCTCTTCTTCCTCCTTCTCCTCCTCCTCCGAGAACCCTCTCCGAAACGTACCTTTGAATGTGCTCTGAAGCCCCGTCGCGACGGGCTTCGTGGACCCCTCTTTTGGCGCCACTCCGAGAATTTCTCGACAGGGTGCTGCTGTTTTTTACCTAAAAGCGAAGACTGATAGGTTTCCAGTGGGGTCAAAAGAGAGCATCATGACTCCTCAGGGGGGTCGGGGCGGGACCCGGGGCGGCTGCCGTCGAAGCCCAAATCGCCTCGGACATCCTCGCAAAATCGCTCTTGGCGCTGCTAGAACTCCATTCCCAGCGTACATTTTGAATGCCCGGAGCCAACTGTAGGCCACTTCGTGGTCTTCGAGTTCCCAGAACTCCATTCCCGGCGTACATTTTGGATGCCCGGAGCCAACTGTAGGCCACTTCGTGGTCTTCGAGTTCCCAGAACTCCACTCCCGGGCCACATTTTGGATGCCCGGAGCCAACTGTAGGCCACTTCGTGGTCTTCGAGTTTCCAAAACTCCATTCCCGGGCCACATTTTGGGTGCCCGGAGCCAACTGTAGGCCACTTCGTGGTTCCTCCCTCCCCTTTCTCCCTTCATCTCTGTACGGTGTACCCGACCCTTTATGACGTCCTCCGCAGGCCTGGGTGGTCCACTCAGGCCGCGGGGGAGGATAGGGGGCGGAGGGGTCTTCTTCTTTCCCTAAACAGCTTGATCCTCGTCGCCAGTACTGAGGAGGGGGGGGGGTGCACCGTTCCCTCGGATGGGCACATCCCCCCCCCTCCGGGAGCTCTCGATCCCATCTCTATCTCTCCTTCTTTCTTTCCCTCCTCGACGCATCGCTGTTAGGTTGCTTTGCCGGGATAATCCGACTTTCCCGGGCTCCCGTTCCCTTTCTGAAAAAAGTTCGGACGTCCGCTGCGCCCGCGGCAGCGAGTTAACAAACGGAGCTGGGTGCGGTCCTTGTGACGCACCCTCTCAAGGCACGGCCCCTCCCAGACGCCGCCCCGTCCAGGGACTCTCCCTAACACTCTGGTGCCTGGGGCGGCGGAGTGGAGGAAGTGTACTGGGTCCCTTACGCCACCACGGCCCCTTGCCCTGAGGTTGTTTGAGCTTGCCAATGGCTTGTCCTGTAGTCTCCCTGATCTCCTCTCCTGATTTAAAGGGCTCACCATCGAGTCCTTGAAGATGGCACG
The DNA here is from genome assembly GCA_963575745.1 of Prorocentrum cordatum. Taxonomy (NCBI): domain Eukaryota; class Dinophyceae; order Prorocentrales; family Prorocentraceae; genus Prorocentrum; species Prorocentrum cordatum. The sequence continues at coordinate 93,251 of CAUYUJ010015400.1, forward strand.
ACGAAGTCATCAACTGTCAGCGCCCCGCGCAGAAACAACACATGAGCTCCCAAATGGCACAATATGCACAGCCCAAGACAAGGGATCGTCCGCCATCGCGCTTGCAACGGTTGGTGCAATTACAGTCAACTCGTAAAGTAAGGACGCACGATAAGGACGCGAGGGCCTTTGAAGGCCATGTCGACACTTTGCGAGCGGGGCGCGGCCAGCGAAAGCGGCCGAAGGGGAAAGATGCAAGGGTAACCTTGGAAGGTCGCTCATCCTCACCGTGCGGGTTGACTGTACGACGGGTGCCTTCTTTGTCGTTCTTGCTTCCTGCAGTGTCAAGAGTCAGCGTGGGAGAGGAAGACGAGAAGGAGGAAGACGAGGAGGAGGAGGTGGAGGAACACGAGGAGGAGGAGAGGAGGAAGAGGAGGAATGACGCATCGGCCAGAAACCTCGATCCTCCCGTGCGAACGCCTGGGCCACTGCAGTCTTGGTTGCGCCCACGGCGAGCTGCGACACGCGATCGGTGTGCGCGGCCCGGTTCCCACGGCGCCTTCCGCACGGGCCTTGGCCCTGCCCGACCAGGCGCAGAAGCGGTATCCAGACACGGAGGGCGGCAGAACGACGGGATACACGGCCACGAGCAGCCTCGATCAGCCTCCCTCCTCCTCCACCTCCTCCTCACTCTCCTCCTCCTCCTCCTCCTCCTCCTCTTCCTCCTCCTCCTCCTCCTCCTCCTCCTCCTCATCATCCTCCTTCTCCTCCTCCTCCTCCCCCTTCCCCTGCCCCTGCTCCTCCTCCTCCTCCCTCCTCCTCCTCCTCCTCCTCCTCCTCCTCCTCCTCCTCCTCCTCCTCCTCCCTCCTCTCCTCCTCCTCCTCCTCCTCCTCCTCCTCCTCCTCCTCCTCCTCCTCCTCCTCCTCCTCCTCCTCCCCCCTCCTCCTCCTCCTCCTCCTCCCTCCTCCTCCCTCCTCTCCTCCTCTCCTCCTCCTCCTCCTCCACCTCCTCATCTTCCTGCTCCAACTCCTCCCTCCTCCTCCTCCTCCTCCTCCTCCTCCTCCTCCTCCTCCTCCTCCTCCTCCATCTCCATCTCCATCTCCATCTCCATCTCCATCTCCATCTCATCTCCATCTCCATCTCCATCTCCATCTCCTCTCCTCCTCCTCCTCCTCCTCCTCCTCCTTCTCCTCTCCTCATCTTCCTGCCTCCTCCTCCTCCTCCTCTCCTCCTGCTCCTCCTCCTCCTCCTCCCCTCCTCCTCCTCCTCCTCCACCTCCTCCTCTCCTGCTCCTCCTGCTCCCTCTCCTCCTCCTCCTCCTCCTCCTCCTGCTCCTCTTCGTCCTCCTCCTCCTCCTCCTCCTCCTCCTCCTCCTGTTTCTCCTTCTCCTCCTCATCCCCCTCCTCCTGCTCCCCGAAACGCAGAAGCGATATCCAGGCAAGGAGAATCGCAGAAGGAGAGCCTATGCGGCCACGAGCAGCCTCGATCCTCCTCCCTCCCCCTCGATCCTCGGCCTGCGATGCCCCCGAAGGCAATGGGGAGCACCGCCGCTGCGGGCCACCCCCACGGTGGGGGCGAGCGGAGGCGGACCCCCACGGAGGCAGAGGATCGACAACCGCCCCTTGGTCGAGCAGGGGATCGACTGCAGAATTGATCGACCCATTGATTTGTTCGTCGAATCTGCGAGCAAAGTATGTGGAATTGCCGAAGATCTACAAACATTCTCATATTTGTTCGCAAAGCTCGCCGAAAGGATGAATTTTGGGGCAAATCAACTCTGCAATCGGTCCCCTGCTCGACTTCTGGAGCATCGACGACCTCCCCTCCTGGATGCAGAGCGCTTCCAGAGTGGAGGAGCAGAGGCCTCCGGCACGGAGGTCGGACCTCCGCTCTGAAGGCTCTCTTTCTCCCTGGGGACGCGAGCCGACCGTCGGCTGCAGCGGACTGCGCCCTCCGAGGCCTACTGGGGACCTCTTGGGGCAGAAGGCTAGAGTTCTGCGTTCGTGCTCGCACTCCACTCTTGGGCCCTCCTCGGGGCCGTCTCGTGGCCCCTCTTGGGCAGTCGTGGGTGCCTCTTGGGCCGTCTGGGGGCCTGTCTTGGAGCCCGCGAGCCGACCGTCGGCTGCAGCGGACTGCGCCCACTTGCGCCCCGGGCGGCCCCGTGGATCGGGGCGGGCACCCCGCGCCCCAGAGCTCCGAGGAGCGCGGCTACGGGGGCCTGGGGACAGCGCAGCACACGGCACACAGAGGGGGGCTTTGTGGGCGGCACCACCATCACCATGGCCACCCCCCTCGACCGCACTCCACTCTCGTCGTCCTCGGCCTCCTCCTCCTCCTGCTTCCTTGTCCCCTCCTCCTCCTCCTCCTCCTCCTCCTCCTCCTCCTCCTCCTCCTCCTCCTCCTCCTCGTTCTCCTCCCCGCCCCTCCCATGGAGACTCCCGGGCTCCGGGCAACTCGGGAAGACTCTGGAGGGCTCTGGGGGCCCCCCCCGAACACCTCCGAGCTCCTCCCTCCCCTCCCCTCCCTCCGCTCAGCGGCAGGCTGCGCCGCGTCGCGAGGCGCCCGCCCCAGAGACCGACCGAGAGGAGAAAGACGCTCTGCGAAGGGGCAGTCAGCGCCCTACTGCTGCCGCGTGGCGCACCGGGGGCCTGGCGCAGGGAGCCGACCCTCGCCACCTTCGAAGGCCCACACGGCCAAAATACCGAAACGTCACGTCAAGAACGGGGCCCAGTGCTGCTACAGATGAGGCCAGAAGGAGCCCCGCCCCCTGCCCCCCCGGGAGCAACGGATGTGGAGCACATGCCTGTATCAACCACTGCCCGAGGTCGCACGGCTGCGGAGCACTAGAGATGTGTACTTTGGCAGTGGACACTCCCTCCCTCTTACATCCTCCCTGCTCAAGCCGACACATCCACTTTGTAGATTTAGGGCCACCTGAGCGATCCTCCCACTCCTCCTCCCCCTCCGACATTACTTCTCCTCCTCAGCCAACGACGCCGACGGCCCTACGACCCTACGACAGACGAAGGCGACGACAACGACGACGACGACGCCGACGCGACGCCGACGCCGACGCCGACGCCGACGCCGACGCCGACGCCGACGACGATGACGACGACGACGCCAACGCCGACGACGACGCCGCCGCCGACGCCGAACCCGACGCCGCCGACGCCGACGCCGTCGCCAGCGCCGACGACGACGGCCCCGCGACGGACGATCACAGGCGACGGCGGCGCAGACGAGACGGGCGACGACGACGGTGGACACCGACGCCCGGCGACCGCGAAGACGAGCACGGGCGACGACGACGACGACGACGACGACGCCGACGACCCGAGCAGGAGCGGGAGGGGGTTCAGCAGGGACCGACCGTCCCGGTATTTCTATAGTCCTACCACGAAATGTTGGTAAAACCCAAACATATTCTAAGAACAGAAACCATGTTCTTAGAACATAAACCCGAGGTGTTCAAACAGGACAGTCCGGCCAGAAATGTTCCAAGAACATCTCGTGGAACCCACACAAAGGCTCTCAGTACAGTGTTTCGTGGGCCTATAGGCGAGCCGGGACGGTTCGCCACTGCTTGAATCGCCTACACGCAAGAGTGACCCTGGGTAAGAGTGACCTTTGGTGCGCGGCTTTTGGGGGGCCGCGTGGGGACCAAACGTGGGCGCGCAAGCCGTTGCTCCTGCGTCGCTTGCAGCCATCTGGGGACCCATCTGTGCCCGCACCAAAGGTCACTCCGGCGAAAGGTCACTCTTACGTCTAGTCGATTGAAGGGGGGGGCTTCGGCGGCCCGGCCCCACCGCAGGTCCCAGTAGACCGTGGGCCGGGGGCCGCCGCCGAGCGTCGGGGAGGAGAGGGCGGCCACCTCCGGAGGCACGGGGAGCCCGCCTCTGCGCAGCGCCCTCTGCGCGCTGGGCTGCCACTGGTCCCTGCTTCCTGTTCACCCTCCTCCTGCTGCTGCCTCTCCTCCTCCTCCTCCTCCTCCTCCTCCTCCTCCTCCTCCTCCTCCTCCTCCACAATTACTCAATATGAATACTACTCTCCTCCTTCCCCTGATGACGGGTTGGGAGTGTTCGCCCCCCCCCCCCGCGTACTGCTTTTTACACACAGGATTCCCCAGAGTTGGGTTTTCGCCTGCATTTTTTCCAAAATGCTGCTCTCGCTGAGGCGCCGGCCTCATTTTCGGGCCCCGCTCGTTCCGAATCGTGCTCCCGCTGCAGCGCTGGCCTCATTTCCGTGCTTCCGCTCGTTCCGAATCGTGCTCCCGCTGCAGCGCTGGCCTCATTTCCGCGCTTCCGCTCGTTCCGAATCGTACTCCCGCTGCAGCGCTGGCGTCATTTCCCGTGCCATGCCACGGCATGCAATGCAATGCTAGGTTGCGTTCCGCTGCGCGATGCCATGCCTTCAGCTGAAGCTGTGATATGCAGTGCTTAAGTGCCACGTCGTGCTATGCCATGCTACGCTTTGATCTTCAACGCCATGCTATGCAATGTTATGTTCGGGGCCGCTGTGCGATGCCATGCTTTGCGTTGCAAAGCTTTGTGATGCAATTCTTCACTACGCCACGCCACGCCATGCTGTGACATACTACGCTTTGCGGTGCTCTTCTACGCCATGCCATGCCGTGCTCTACAATGCATCGCGTACCCTTTCGGGATCATTGCCCTGCTCGACATCCGACTGTGCGAGTAGAGAGGGGATCTACGCCATGGTAAGGGATGGGAGGGAGGGGTAGGATGTCAGATATGACGCGAGCGCACCTAGCTTGTCCTCCTCCCCCTCCTCCTCCTCTCCTCCTCCTCCTCCCTCCTCCTCCTCCTCCTCCTCCTCCTCCTCCTCCTCCTCCTCCTCCTCTCCCCTCCCCCCTCCTCCTCCTCCTCCTCCTCCTCCTCCTCCTCCTCCTCCTCCTCCTCCTCCTCCTCCTCCTCCTCCTACTACTACCCCTCTTCATATCTGCTGCCCCTGCCCAATCTCCTCGTCCTTCTCGTCGTCGCCCTCCCCCTCCCCCTCGTCCCCATCGAAGGGTCGACTTTTGTTGCTGGCCGCAGTGTGGACGTCCGGGGGCAGCCCTCGGCCGCAAGTCGATCGGATCGCTTGCACGACCGGGCTGGTCTGGAAATCAGCCCCCGCTCATCGGGGTGGGGGTATCAATTGGGAGCGCGACGTCGTATCACTCGCCGCCACGCACAGACGTCAGTACCTTTCATCGACTCGATCGAAACGTGGACATCCCTGACTCCCCGTTCGACTGTTTTATGATGTTCTGGATCTTGGACGTTCTGGTGGGTTCCTGCGAGTTTCGGGGGGATCCTGGAGCTCCTGCGGGGACCTGTTCAGTTTCTTGGATATGCTGCAAGTTTTTATGGAGGACAATCCTACTTCTCTCCTGCTCCTCCCCGTTCCCCCCTGTCTCCGAGAGGCTGCCGAGAGGCTTTTAGAGGGTTCCCATGTTGGCCATGGGGGGGGGCTGCTTTGGCTGCTCCCTAGTTAGTCTGACTGGGGTCTTGCCTCTATGGGCTGATATGCTGGTACGGATACGTGAAGCGTCGAGAGTGCTGAAAACCGATTCGTTGTTTTCAATCGCCCCAAAATCAAATGCACAAGAGCCTCCCTGGACAATCAGAAGTAAGTGGAATGCCGTCGCACACTCCGGCAGCACATGTCAGGATCTGCAATGGGAGGGGCGACCATATACAAACCAAAAAGATTCGCTGACACATCTCCCTGTTGTGTTTGCGCTATCATTTTCCTCCGCCGCAGCCTCACCATGTGCGAGGTTCGCGTTCTCATTGTTTGCGCAACCAGCGTGTGCACTGGAGGGCCCTCGCGAAGATAAAAAGATTTGACGAAATCTCCAGGCCGATTTCGATAAGCGGCCAGGTTCCTGGGGTCCCAGACCCAGGTCTTGGTCTCAGGGTCTTGCAAATATTGGTGAAAGTATGTCGGATTTCAGTTGGCCCCAGTCACATGCCTTTGCATCCAAACTCCAACCGATTCCGATGGGCAGCTGGGCTCCTGGGTTTCCAGAGTAGAGGGGGAGCGAGAGAGAGAGAGAGACAGAGAGAGAGAGAGAGAAAGAGAAACAGAGAGAGAGAGAGAAAGGCAGAGTGACATCAACAAGAGAAAGAGAGAGAGAGAGAGAAACGAAAAGCGACAAGCGACAAGTGACAAGTAATACCAACGACTACGGGTATCATAACGAGCAGAATGATCAATAAGGAGAGAGAGAGAGAGAGAGGGAGAGAGAGAGAAATAAACAAACCAACAGCATACAAAAGGTAGTATGACGAGGCGAAAGAGCAGAAAGGGCATTGAATAGGGAACACTTCGTGCACTAGTACCGTAAGGCAGGGAGAGGAATAGAGAGAGACAGGGAGAGAAAGAGGGATATAGAGAGAGAGAGAGAGAGATTGCAGAAAACACTGAGCAGAGCGGAGTAAGCAGAGAGCATCGAGTAGAGAGAAACGAGTGGAGAGGCGAGAGTAGATAGTAGAGGGTGGATAGTAGAGGGTAAAAGGAGGAGGGTCGACACAACGGGAAGGGTACAGAGCAGAGAGTAGCTGGTAGAGAGTAAAAGGAAGAGGGCAGAGAGTTCAGGGGATCGGACACCACGGGTGCGTTGCCCTTAAACCCTTACGCGCGAGCAACTGACTTGGCTTTCTGTACCGTTCTGTCCTGTCCCCTGAACAGGGGAACTGCTGTCCTGCGTAAGATATCGCCTCGAAGCTGCAGGACCTCAATGGTGTCACAGCTCTTGGTTCCTTTCAAAGGATAGACGCCATATCGACTCGGGGCTGGATGCACCTAGCTTGCAGCAACTCGCAGCAAAATGCTGCCTGTGACTATCATAAGACGATGAAAGGAATATCGCTAATTCAGGCTTAATCCACGCGTCCCGTCGTCGTCGTCGTCGTCGTCGTCGTCGTCGTCGTCGTCGTCGTCGTCGTCGTCGTCGTCGTGGCTGTCCCCTTTTCGTCGTCGGCTGCAACGGCAAAACGGTCATCGTCGTCGACGTCGTAGTCGGCGTTCCACGCCGTTTCGCCTGCTGCTTCTTGAGATCTCAAAGCCAAGGGCCGCGCCTGCAACGAGTCGGCCGCACCCCAAAACTGCTGGAGCGGGAGGCAGCCCAAGCCTGGGATGTTGCACACCTGCGACATCATGCGAATGTGAGACGGTACTGTAATAGCGCCATGGGCTTCATGTGAAGACAAAGATGTATATGGGGGCATGCGACCATACATCACAACATAATGCGCCTAGGCGGTGATCAAATGGCACGAGGATGGTGCCACTTTTGTGATATACCCGCGTGGACAGGCAATGGAAACACGAGGAGAACATATGCGTGCACATGGAAACCAGTACGCAAGGTGTCTCCGGACATCCACTTGAGTAAAACTTGAGGAAGGGAAGAACGACGATGAGAGGTATAGGACCAGCAGGAGGAAGAGAAGGCGACGGAGGAGGAGGAGGGGGAAGAGAATAGGAAGGCAGCATCACAGCGTCATTCCTCTATATAGGCGCATCGATCCCCAAAAGGTGCCGAAGCCGAGCTGCCCCGAGTCCTTGCGCCTTCAAGTCTCGCCCTTCCCAAGACATTGGTCTGACAACCGCGACGCCACTCACCACACCCGAACAAAAACCAACAAGACACGATCACAACACGGGTACGCGTCAGAGCACTGACTGCAAAACTGATCCGCAAGGGGGGTCCAAGGCATGTTCGTAACGTCAGTACGTGCTCCTCCCTTTTCATTCCTTCGCTGCCGAGGGGCAAGACGCAAAGAGGAGCGTCCGGGCGAGGGGGTAGCCAAGAGGGGGCGCTCTCGCCCGACGCGCGGAACCATCGGACGAGGAGCCTGGAAATGTCGCGGCACCGACTCTCCACTACTTTTCGGGTGGGGTGGAGCTCCAGCTCCTGCGGCATCTCGAGATCCCCAACCACGGGTAACGCCGTGCCGAACGAGGAAGGAATGCCACGAGATCCGACCATCCAACGGATAATTCCGAGCCGACGGCGCTACTTTACTGGGCACCTGCTCTGATGCCACGGGGCGCCCGCCTGCCATGACGCGATGTCCAGGTACATGGAGTAGAAAGTAAAAGTATATGTCGTGCGCGAATCGAACGGCAATGCCTCTCGCGGGTCCATCTTGGGAAGCCGGAGCAGCTCCTGACGAGCACTGAAGTGATTCCACAGCCGGGGGAGCATAGGAAGTGCAATGGGACGAGGAGAACGGATGAGAGGATGGAGTGCAAGGTGACGAGGTGAAGAGAAAAGGCAGGAGGACGTGGTCCAGTGGGAGATGAATAAGCGCGCAGTCTACCTTTTAGTCCCCGCCACGCCGGGTCGCAGGATGGCAGCGAAGCGCCGCAGTCAGACCCGTGCGAGGCGAGGAGAACGGATGCCCGCCCTGCACGGGGGTCACGGCTACAGGCTGGATGCCGGCGACGGGCGCGAGCTCAGCTTCCAGGAGTGCCGCGTGATGAGCTCCTGCGAGCACGAGAAGACGTGCCGCCCCTCGCGCGTCCAGACCTTCGCGTGCGTCAGGATGCGCGACACCCCCGCCCAGGTGCAGCGGGACTCGAAGAGCAGCCAGTCGTCCGCCCGGAACTCCTGGGAGTGGAACCACATGCTGTGGTCCAGGGAGGCCATCATCGACGGCTCGTTCCCGCGGATGCCCCCGTACGGTGCGTAGGCGGGGAGGGCCATGCCCATGTCGGACATGTACGCCAGGCTCGCCACGTGGACCTGCGGCTCCGAAGGGAGGCGCCCGACCACCCTCCGCCACTGGTACGAGGTCGGCTCCGGGGAGCGAGCGCTGTCCTCGGCCAGCGGCACTTCGCGATTCTCGACCCGGACGGGCTGCTCGGACACGACCCTGTAGTACTCCCTCCTCTTCTCGGGGACCGAGGGGTCCATGGACAGCTCGAGCAGCAACTCGTGGCTCGACTTCAGCCCGTCTGGGCCCGGGACAGCGGGCATGGGCGCCTCCACCTCCGGCCCAGTCGAGACTTGGGGAACGAAGAATGACATAAACCTAAAATCTCGGAGGTCCGCGCAGATTTCTCCTACCGGCGCTGGACCCCCCTTCCTAGCGCGAGGAGCGCGCCAGGGGCGGCGCCGGAGGTGCCGCAAGGGGGTCCAGCGCCGATCCGAGAAACCTGCGCGGACCTGCGAGTTTTTATGTTCATGCCATTATTCGTTCCCCTAATACCTCCGGCCTCTGGAACTGCACCGCGGCCATGAAGATCGCCTCG
>CAUYUJ010015400.1:108937-258937 GCA_963575745.1 Prorocentrum cordatum
CTTTGCCCAAACGCACCTCCGCAAGAACAGTATCACATGCCCGCCACCCGCCGCCAAAATGACCAGTGACGATGATCTCAGTGGCCATAACGATGGTCCTTCATGACAAGGTTCTGGTTAATTGCTGCCCTAATGATTCGTGAGCACGTGGCACAAGGAGATCAGGCACACCAGATGTACGAAATGGGGGCTGCAGATTCGCTTGCTTATCCATTCGTGCCCAAAGCATGATGACCTTGAGATATATGTATCCGCCACCGTGCCTGCACGGATTGAGCGTCTTAGAATCCTCATATAATGTCTGGTGATGTGCTTCTTGTGTGTCTTATGCCCCCTCGCCGCATGCATCGTAAAATTTACACCAGAGAAAACCCAGTCAGTGGATGGCTTGAAAGCAAGTGATATGGACATTCGGATCGATTGTGAGATCGAAAGTAAGATCGATATTGGGATCGATAATGAAGACAATAATAAGGTCGATCGTGGACTTGATAGTGAAGTCGATTCAGTGAGATCGATAGCGAGATCGATCGTGAGATCGCTCGTGCGATCTGTAGTGAGATCGATTGTGAGATCAATCGTGAGATCGATTGTGAGATCGATAATGAGATCGATAGAGAAGTGGGTGATGAGATCGATGGTGCGACCGATCGATAGAGATCGACTAGGAATCCGGAAACCTGGGAACCCCGCCGCCCACCGAAATCGGCCCCGAACCAGCAGCAACTGGGAACCGGGAAAACCGGAAACCGGAACCCGGGAACCTGGCCACCTACCGAAATCGGCCGGGCACTTTCGCCAAATCTTTCAACATCCGCTGGGACACCTTCAGTGAAACCACTAATTGGGGAAAAACGCCTCCCTCTCCGAAGCCGATTTGGGGTCATTCTCCATACTAAGTTACACCAGAGGAAAAACCCAATCAGTGGATGGTTTGAAAGTTTGTGATGTGGATATTGAGATCAATTGTGAGATCGATAAAGATCGATCGTGGGATCGACAGTGAGGACGATAGTAAGGTCGATCGTGAGACCGATAGTGGAGTCGATTCAGTGAGATCGATCGTGAAATCGATCGTGAGATCGCACTTGCAATCTGTAGTGATGTCGATTGTGAGATCGATAGAAGAGGTGGGTAGTGAGATCGATGGAGTGAGGCCGATCGATAAAGAGATCGACCAGGAACCAAGGAAACCGCAAACCCGGGAACCCAGCCGCCCAACGAAATCGGCCCGGAACCATCAACCGGGAACCCGGGAACATGCAACCGGGAACCTGGGAACCCGGCCCGCCTACCGAAATCGGCCGCCAACTTTCGTCAAATCCTTCAAGATCCGCCAGGACACCTTCAGTGCAAGGACTGATTGGGGAATTATTAACTCTTCGCGAATCCCCGCTGGTCCATCCAAAACAGACACCAGCCGAGTTGTCCTGATCAGGGAGCGACGACAGGCAACCACTCGACCAAAGCAGCAGCAGGCTCCCTCTTCTGATGAGTGGCGTCCGCATCGTTGCGTGCGAAACGCGGCTCCTCGTGGTTGTCCAGGTTGAGTGGTTGCGTGTCGTTGCCTGCGGTGCCCGCATGACGTCGTGCGTGCCCAGGGCCGCCTTGGTGAAGCGGTTGCCTGTCATTGCTCGCCGTGCGTGCGTCGTTCTGGGAGCGTCTTGGAGGCCTCTTGGGGCCATCGTAAGGCCTTTTGGGGCCATCTTGGAGGCATCTGGGGCTCTCTTGAAGCTCTCTTGAGGCCCTCTTGGGGCTCCCTTTGGGCCCTCTTGGAGGCAATCTTGGAGCAGTCGTGGAGGCCATCGATCAACGAAGGGAGGTTTCAGGCCACGACGGGGGACCGAAATCGGCGGCCCCCCCTCTTCCGATCGATGGTATCCGAGGTGGCCTCTGAAAGCCCTCAAAGGCCCGCACGAGGGCCCCCACAAGAGCCTCAGGAGGACGCCAGAGGCTTCCAAGATAGCCCCATGACAGAGCCCCACGATGGCCCCAAGAGGCCCCCAAGACGCTCCCAGGGCGAGAGGTCAAAAGGGTCTTCATATTGACTCCTGTTGTCGTCGTCCTCCTCCTCCTCTTCATATTGACTCATGTCGTCGTCGTCCTCCTCCTCCTCCTCTTCATATAGACTCCTATCGTCGTCCTCCTCCTCCTTCTCCTCCACCCTTGTGACGCTGCTTGCTGCTACACTTCCCTGATCAAGGGCACCTTGTCCTGCAATCGTCAGTGGAGACTGCCCCGGGTTTGCCATGTAGGCAATGGTTGGGGGCAAACGCTCCCGCTGCTGCCTGGGTTGAGTGGTTGCCTGTCGTTGATCAGCGCGCGACTCGTCGGTGTTCGCGTGCCCAAAGCAACGCGCGCAAGACGATGAACGACAAGCAATTTCTCTACCAATGCGGCCCCGGGTACGCACGACGCAATACAGGCACCGCAGGCAACGACAGGGAACCCCTCAAGCAAGACGCTACACATCTCTGATCAGGGCAACTCGCCTGGTGTCTGTTTTAAGACAGGCTGGTGGGGATCCGCGAAGCGTCAAGAGTTCAAACCACTTACTGCGTTGCTGCTGCACAGGCACAGTGGCTGGGTTAGACGCAAGCAGCTGGATGCATGACAGTATATCAACTGTGACCGCCAACCTTCGGTGACCAGCCTCAACAACAGTTGCGACCAGACACCTTGACTCACAAGTGCACCGTCGTACAACTTATGTAGCGGGAACCCCAGCAAGTTCTCAAAGTGAAACTCAGAATCCTGCCCCAATGCCATAAATGCGCCCGGCCTGGAGCACGCTGAACAATGGCAAGGTCATGTGCGGGAGCTCGCCTCCCGTGCTGCCGAACGAATGGGCGAAGTTAGCCCCCGCCAATCTCCGAATAGCAGCCACGATGACCTGGCGCTCATTTTCTTGCGCAGTCAAGGGTGTGTAGCGTATTGGAGTGGTCCGCTGGACCGAGCGCCGCCCACCTGCTGATGACTGCAATGGGATGTCATGGTCCCAGAGATGGCTATTATAACCCTCCGCAGCGCTACCATCGCGGCTGTCATCACTGCCACTACCACCAATACCACAGTCACCGCCACCACCAGCGCCGCTGCCGCTGCCGCTGCCACCGCTGTGATGCATCTTCCCTGCATTTGCGCAGCCTGGGCCCCTGGCCAGCTGGGGCCACAAGCCGCTTCCTCGCGCATGCAGAACCCTGTGTTGCAGGCGGCGAGCAACAACGTCCGCATGGCAGTAAGATGCCGAGAGGGCTCACGGCACGGCACACCTGACTACGAGGCAGCGCAGAAGCTGAAGGGGAGTTGAGCAGGGCGCGCCCAGGCACACGATGCCCTGCCAAGGGGGCGCCCCGAATGCGCCCAGCCTCTCCAAACAATCCAGGCTGCATGGACAGGGCGTGGGGATGTCAGGGGAGGCACGTGCAGCCCGATGTGATCAGGAGGATCACAACAACCACGCCCGTCGCAGTCAATGGCGAAAGGAAGACTGGCATGAGGAGGCAGTATAGGCGCGCTCGCATATCGTCCGACACCGTACCCCACCAACCCATTCCGTCGCATTACTTTAACAACTTTACTTATGTTCCTGCCGTGCCGCACCTTGCACCGTCGTCCTTGTAGGCATGATGGTTGAGGCTGCATGCAACGTAGGAGGGCAACGAACGCCACGAGGCGGAACAGACTAGAATTGGAGCCCCCCGTTAGGGCAGTCCCACAGGGGCTCAGAGCGCAGAGTCCTCCCAGGGGCTCACAGACCTCCACTGCTCAGGTTCGACCTCCGCCTCTGGAGGACACCTTCCCCCGCCCCGGGCCGGGTGCCTGCTATAGCGGGGAGGCGCCTCACGTGGGGTGAAGAGGCGGTGGCCCGCGGTGGCACTTCAGGGCCCGCGGTGGCAGTCGAGGGCCCGCTGAGGCCTAAAACAGGGCTAGGATCGGGATAAATCGCTCCAGAGCGTTCCGGAGCGCTCTCAGAGCGTTCCGGAACGCTCTGGAGCGGCCGCGGCGCCCAATACATCCTCCAAACCCGCCGATTCTCAGAGATTTCGAGTTATCCCGATCCGATTTTGTTCCGATCTTCGCGTCGTTTTAAAGCCCCTTCTGGGCCTGCGGCGGCGCTTCAGGTGCCGCTCCGGCCCCTTCCGGGCCCGCCTGGGGCCCGCGGCAGCACCCTGCGCGCACCTTCTCTGGCCCGCGGTGGCAGCTCGGGGGCCGCCTGGGCGCCCTTTGCAGGACCGCTGCTCCCTGCAGTCCTCGACCCCCCGCCCCGCCCTTTACTTCTTGCTCCCCAGCAGCCACCCGCCCGACCCGGGCGATCTGGCCCCCTCCTAAGATGAAGTCGGGCCTGTCCCCCTACAGGGGGATTTTCGAGGAAAAAATGAAGAATATCTATTTATTCATTAAAAAATGTCAAACAAATGTTCAACATTTCGTCCCCATTCTATTTTTTGACTATTTTTGAATATTCCCCCTCTAGAGGGACAGGCCCGACTTAATCCTAAGACGAAGCCAAGACGAGGCTACATCCCCCCCGCGAAACCTAAAGCAAGCTGTTCTCGCGCCGCGGCGGCGCACCGAGACCCCCAAAATTGCGCTGCCGATGCCGAAACGCGCGACTTGATCTGTTACGTCGGCGTCCGCGGACCGCGCCGCGCGCGCAACTGAACATTGAAATTGGGGGCGCCAGGGGGGGGGGGGGGCGGGAAAACTTGCGTCAGGCTTCGCGGGGCGTTGTAGGATCCGGTGCGAGGACGCATCGAGAGGGTCCTGGTGACTAGGACGAGGCGGGACCAGGTCCCGGTCCCGCCCAGCCCCCCTTCTCTGCAGGCTTGGGTACCTTGGGGCCCTCGGTTCGTCTTGAAGCCCCGAGCCCTCGGTGATGCCCCGGCGAGACGCTCTCCCCCCGGCAGACGGCCTCTCGCGAGGCGGCCCGCTGAGGCCCCCAGTGGCCCCCTCCCCGTCGGCAGAGGTCGGCTGCACGCAAGAGTCCTCCTCCTCCTCCTCCTCCTCCTCCTCCTCCTCCTCCTCCTCCTCCTCCTCCTCCTCCTCCAAGGGTGACCTCTGGTGCGGCTCCGGGGGCCGCGGGCGGGCCAAGTCCAAGCGCTCCAGCGTGCTCGGGAACCCCCTGTGGAACCCGAGAGGGCGGCGGGGGGCAGGAGCGGCGGGCAAGGGCGCAAGGAGCCGCAGCCTGGCGTGGCACCGCGCTGCTCGCTCGCGGCTGGCGGGGCTGAGAGCCCGGGCCTGGCACACGGATCGCACCGCGAAGCCCATGCGCATCTCCTCGAGCGGCCTGGGGCTCGCGCGGATCCAGACCTCGGCTGCCGCATCCCCGCTAGTTCGGGGGTTCCCAGGCTCAGGAGGGCCTGGAGAAGCACGGGGCGAGAAGGGAGCATAGGTAAGAACTGGGGAGGAACGAGGCTGTCCCTGCGCAGACCCTCTCTCCGGCCCCGCGGGACGACTGCGCCCGAAGGCGACGGCACAACGGCCCCCTGAGGCCCCGCCCTGACACCGGCAGCCGACGCGCTCCGCAGGACTCGAGATTAGAGAGACACGGGGTGGAGTTGCAAGACCACTGTGCTAGGGGCTCGGGGCTTGGCCACAAGACCCAGAGACCGTAAGACCCCAAAGCCCTGGACAGACCCAAGGCCTTGATGACCGAAACGTTCCCGATGAACGAAGTGGCCCCCATATCAACCGCTATGATTGGTAACACTCATCAGCCACGGGGCCGTAACATTCCCAAAATCACAAGCCAACGAGATCTGTCCTATATCCAGACAACTTTACAACGCAAACGCGCCGAAACCCTCGGGTTCCAATGCCCGAAGACCCTGAGACCTTGAAGCCCCATTGCGCACAGTCCCTACGGCCGCACAAACATGGGACACACCTTGATACGATAACTCGCCGGCGCTATGGGCGAACGGCGCAGGGTGTTCCCCACAGCTATGTATAACTCACTGGCGAAGAATAAATCCCGAATGGTTAATAAGTCGTAAGTGATGCATAGCTCGGTAAGTATTAATGATTCGTGCTTTAGGATGTGATAATCATTCCTGAACAAAGCTCAACTCGCGAGGCCATTCCCCCGCCCCGTTCGCCGTCCCGCCTGGGAATTATTTAGAACTCTCGACATATGATCAACTCATGAGTTATCAACAACTCATGATCTATCCACACTCCTGACCTGCTAACTTTCGAGAGCAAGGCGGAACTAGCGAAACCCTTCCCCCGTCCCATCCTCGTCGCAGCTTGGAAACACGAACGATTGTAGAACTACGAATGAAGCATGAAAGAAAAATATGTCATAAGCTGCAGCAAATCCTGGAGCATTACTACTTCCGGAGTGGTGCGGAGCTCGCGAGGCCATTTACCCGCCGTCGCCCGTCCGATCCATGAGATCATAGTAAAACCGGGCTTGTTACAATTCGTGCCTTATCATAAACATGAGCTGTCAATACTTCATGCGGTCGTCATACACCCAACGTATTGTGCAGCTCGCGAGGCCATTCCCCCGCCCCGTCCCCCGTGTCACCCGGGAGTCAACTACAGCTCCAGAGTTACGAATGACTCGCGAGTCATTAATACCTTGCCCCAGTTAAACTATCGTTGGGAACTTGCAGGAATATGTATTTCCATGTGCGCCTTCGGCAAGATGGCGCGTTGTAGACGCGTGCTCAGAGCTCACCCAGAGACGATCCCCAAGTGACCCATGACCACAACATGGCGCCAAGAGGGCGCCGACCACAGACGACGACCTCCAAGCGACCCCGGGATAGCGCCGCCTCGACATAATCCCAACATGGCTGCAGGATCGTCTCAGGCTAAGTGTAAGATGGCCCAACCTACGAGCAAAAAGTGAGCCAGAGATGGCACGATGCCCACAAGATGGATCTAAGCGCGGCCGAAGCGGTTCCAGGATGACCCGGTGACGTCCGCGTGATCCAACAGTGAGCCGGATAGGATGTCAAAACGGTCTCAAGATGACCTGCGCACGACCCCAACACGACAAGGAGGCTGCAAATGTGCAGCCCCATCTTGCGTCGGGTCTACCCCAAGCTCGAAGGATCTGGGAACGGGATGGGATATTGGTGCACCCCGTTTCTAACGGGTGGGATCTTGATTCGATTGAGCCAGGCAGGATCCCGCCCGGCTAACACAAGAAGGCCGCCTTGCTAATCTTCTAGGGGGGTAGGGGGGCTCGGAAGGGGCGCCCTCCTACTTCCGCCAGCCTTCCGCCATTATCGGCGTCGTTACACTTCCCCGAGTTCCAAGTTGTGAGCGCCGCGAAGAAAACCCAAGGGACTTGCGCGGGGCCGATGCGTCAATGTTTGCTCTCCGCGCGACAAGAGAGACCATTGCATTCGGTTCGGCAGCGGAGTAAATCCGTCTCATGGCCAGCGTGCGTCAGAGGCTCGTGAGCGCACCCTTCTTCTGGCAAGCGACCCCGCGCGCTTCCTTGAAGTTATCTGCAGATTCCGCGTGGCGACGGCCTGCGCCGCGGAAGTGCGGCATCGAACAAGCTGATTCGACGTTTGCCCTCCGCGCGATAGGGAAGGCAGTTCAGCTCGGCAGCGGGATGCGGAAGTCTCGTGGCCCCAGCGCGTCAGATGCCCGAGCGCGCGCCCTTCCTCTGGCAAACGACCTTGCGCGCTTTCTTGAAGTTCTGAAGCTTCCGCTCGGCGACGGCCTGCGCCTTGGAAATGGGCGCACCCGAACAGGCTGCGTCGATTTCCAGTCTCCGCGGGACGGAGCAGACAGTTCAGTTCGGCAGCGGGGCGAGTCCGCAGCGTGGCCACTGCGCGCCAGAAGCCGGAATGCGCACCCTTCCTCTAGTACACGACCTCGCACGCTTTCTCGAAGTTCTGAAGATTCCGCTCGGCGACGGTCTGCGCCTCGGGTCGGCCACATGCAGACAGGCCGCGCCGATTTTACCCTCCGCGCGATTGGACGGCACTTCAGTTCGGCCGCGGGACAAATCAGTATCATGGCCACTGCGCGTCAGAGGCCCGAGTGCGCACCCTTCATCTGGTAAACGACCCTGCGAACCTGTTAACAAGTTCTGACACTTCCGCTCGGCGACGGTCTGCGCCTCGGAAAGGAGCGCGATCGAAAAGGCCGCGCCGATCTTTAT
Source organism: Prorocentrum cordatum (assembly GCA_963575745.1). NCBI lineage: Eukaryota > Dinophyceae > Prorocentrales > Prorocentraceae > Prorocentrum > Prorocentrum cordatum. Next base: position 117,072 of record CAUYUJ010015400.1, read on the forward strand.
AGCTCGGCAATGATGTGTCAGTCTCACAGCCAGTGCGCGCCAGAGGCCCAATTGCGCACCTCCCCTCGGATAAACGACATTGTATATACACCTCCTTGGAATTCGGAAGCTACCGCCCAGCGACGGCCCGCGCCTCGAAAATGCGCGCGATCGAACAGGCTGCGAAGATCGCTGCTCTTCGCGCAATGGGAAACAAGCTTCAGTTCGGGAGCGGGAAGAAACAGTCTCGCGGCCTTAGCGCGACAGAGGCCTGAGTGCGCACCTTTCCTCTGGTCGACGACCTCGCACGCTGCTTTGCAGTTCTGACACTTCCGCTCGACGGCGGCCTGCGCCTCGGAAGCGCGCTCGCCCGAACGGACCGAGGCGAATTTCACTCTCCGCTCGGAAAACCAGTCCAGTTCGGCAACCAAATAAACCCAGATAAACCCGTATCATGGCCGACTCGCGTAGGATACCCGAGTGTGCACCCTTCGCATGGTGAGCGACCTTGCGCGCTTTCGTGAGGACTTTAAACTTCCGCTCGGCGACGGCTTGCGCCTCGAAAGTGGGCGCGCTCGAACAGGCTGCTTCGATTCATACTCTCCGCGACAGGGGAGATAGTTCATGATAGTTCAGGCGGGCAGCTGGATAAAACAGTCTTATCGTAAATGCGCGTCAGAGGCTCCCCTGGCGAGCGGCCTCGCGCGCCTTCGCGAAGTTCAGAAGCCTCCGCTCGGCGACGCCCTGCGCCGCGGAAGTGGGCGCGCTCGAACAGGCCGCGCCAATGTTCGCTCCTCGCGCAACAGGAGAAGAAACGGTTCAGTTCGGCAGCCAGGCGGGCCAATCTGATGGCCAATGCGCGTCAGAGGCCCGAGTGCGCAACCCCGGGTACACGATCTCGCACGCTGTCCTGCAATTCTGAAACTTCCGCCAGGCGGCGGCCTGCGCGCTAGAAATGGGCGCGCTCGAGCAGGCCGCCCCGATTCTCACTCTCCGCAATGCAGAGGGGGGCAGTTCAGCTCGGCAGCGGGGCAGGCCAGTTTCATCGCCAACGCGCGTCAGATGGCCGCGTGTGCACCTTTCCTCCGGGCGTTTGGTGAACGCTCTTGCGCGCTTTCTTGAAGCTATGAAATTTCCGCTTCGCGGCGGCCTGCGGGTCGGAAGTGAAAACGCCCGAGCGGGCCGCGCCGATTTTTACCCTCCGCGCGACAGGAGCGATAACTGAAGCAATTCAGGTCTGCCGAGGGACAAGCCAGTCTCATGGTCAATGCGCGCCAGGGGCCCGGTCGCGCGCACCCGTTCTGTAGCCAGCGAACTTGCGCGTTCTCTCGAGGTGCTGGCGCTTCCGCTCGGCGACGGCCTGCGCCTTGGAAACGAGCCAGGCCGAACTGGCTGCGTGCGCGTTTCGCTCCGCGCGCGGCGGGGAAGTAAATTCAGTTCGGCATTCGGACAAGGCAGTCATGGCCAATGAGCGCCCGAGGCCCGGGCGCGCACCCTTCCTCTCGTCAGCGACCTTGCGCGCTTTGCAAAGGTTGTGGAACGTCTGCTTGGCGACGGTCTTTGCCTCGACATTGGGCGCGCTCGAACAGGCTGCGTCGATTTCTACGCTCCGTGCGACAGGGAAGGCAATTCGAGCTCAAAAGCGGAGCGAATCAGTCATGGCCAATGAGCGGTCCGAGCGCCCGCCCTTCCCCTGGCAAACGACCGTGCGCGCTGTCTTGAAGCTCTGGCACCTCCGCTCGGCGACGGCCTTCGCCTCGGAAATGAGCGCGCTCGAACAGGAAGCGGGTCTCGTGGCCAAAGCGCGCCGCGCGTCAGAGGCAAAGGTGCGCGCCCATCCTCTGGTAAACGACCTTGCGCACTTTCTTGAAATTCGGATTTTCCGATCGGCGAAACAGCGCGGCAGCGGGCAAGTTAGTCTAAACATCAATGAGAGCCAGAAGCCCGAGTGCGCACCTCGGGCACGCGACCTTGCGCGCCCTCTGGTAGTTCTGAAGCTTCCGCTTGGCGACGGCGTGCGCCTCGGAAGTGAGCGCGCTCGAACGGGCCGCGCGTGCGCCTGCCCGCCACGCGACAGGGGAGACAGCCCAGTTCGGCATCTGGACAATTAGTCTCATGGCCAGCGCGCGTCAGAGGCCCAAGTGCGCGCGCTTCCTCTGGTTCAGCGACCTTGCACGCGTTCTTGAAAGTCTGGCCTCGGGAATGAGCGCGCCCGAGAAGGCCGCGCCCCCTTTCTGCGCTCCGAACGACAGGAATGACAGTATAGCTCGGCCGCGGGATAAGTCAGTCATGGCCCGCTCGCGTCAGAGGCCCGAGTACGCACCCTGCCTCTGGCGAGCGATCTCGCAAACTTTCTTGAAGGTCTGAAACATCCGCTTGGCGACGAGAATGGCCGCGCTCAAACAGACTGCGTCGACGTTTGCTCTCCGCGCGGCAAGAGAGACAAGTCAGCTCGGCAGCAGGATAAGTCAGTCTCATGGCTCATGGCCAATGCGCGAGGGAGACCCGAGTGCGCACACTTCCTCTGGCATGCGACCTTGAACGCTGCCTTGAAACTCTGAAGCCAACGTTCGGCGACGGTAGGCGCCTCGGAAATTTCGGCGCCTCGGAAATTGGCGCGCTCGAACAGGCGGCGTCGATCCTTGCTCTCTGCGCGGCAGGACAGACAGTTCAGCCTGGCAGCGGGACAAGTCAGTCTGAAAAAAAGTCAATGGGCGCCAGGGGCCCGATTGCGCACCTCCCCCTCGGGCGCGCGACCTCGCGCGCTTTCTTGAAGTTATGAAGCTGCCGCGTGGCAACGGCCTGCGCCTCTCAAGTGAGCGCGCTCGAACGGGCCGCGCTTGCGTCTGCCCCCCCCCCCCCCCATCGACAGGAAAGACAGCTCAGTTCAGCGTCTGGGCGCGCCAGTCTTGGCCAGTGCGCTTCAGAGGCCCGAGTGCGCACGCTGCCTCAGGTTCAGCGACCTTGCACGCGTTCTTGAAGTTCTGAAACTTCCGCTCGGCGACGGTCTGCGCCTCGGAAATGAGCGCGCCCGAAAAGGCCACGCCGCCCTATGCGCTCCGAGCGTCAGGAATGATAGTCTCATGGCCAATGCGCGTCAGAGGCCCCGGTGCGCACCTTTCCGCTGGCGAGCGATCTCGCGCGCTTTCTTAATGGTCTGAAGCCTCCGCTCGGCGCAGAGAATGGGCGCACTCGAACCGACGGCGTCGACGCTTACTCTCCGCGCATCAGGACGGACAGTTCAGCTCGGCATCGGGATGCGTCAGTCTCATGGCCAATGCGCGTCAGAGGCCCGGGTGCGCACCCTTCCTCTCGTCAGCGACCTTGCGCGCTTTGCAAAGGTTGTGGAGCGTCTGCTCGACGACGGTCTTTGCCGCGGATACGGGCGCGCTCGAACAGGCCACGTCGACGTTTGCTCTCCGCGCGGCAGGACAGAAAGTTCAGCCTGGCAGCGGGACAAGTCAGTCTAAAGGTCAATGGGCGCGAGAGGCCCAATTGCGCACCTTTCCTCGGGCACGCGACCTTCCGCGCATTTTAAAGCTCTGAAGCTTCCGCTCGGCGACGGCCTGCGCCCCGGAAGTCAGCGCGCTCGAACGGGCCGCGCCTGCGCCTGCCCCCCGCTCGACAGGGGAGACAGCTCAGTTCGGCGTCTGGGCGCGTCAGTCTCATGGCCGGCGCGCGCGCGTCAGAGGCCCAAGTGCGCGCGCTGCCTCAGTTTCAGCGACCTCGCGCGCTTTCTGGAACTTCTGAAATTTCCGCTCGGCGACGGTCTGCGCCTCGGAAATGAGCGCGCCCGAAAAGGCCGCGCCGCCTCATGCGCTCCGAACGACAGTCATGACAGTCTAGCTCGGCCTCGGGATGAGTCGGTCTCATGGCCAATGCGCGTCAGAGGCCCCGGTGCGCAACCTTCCTCTGGCGAGCGACCTCGCGTACTTTCTTAATGGTCTGAAACCTCCTCTCGGCGACGAGAATGAGCGCACTCGAACCGACTGCGTCGACGCTTACTCTCCGCGCGTCAGGATGGACAGTTCAGCTCGGTAGCGGGATGCGTCAGTCTCATGGCCAATGTGCGTCAGAGGCCCGAGTGCGCACGCATCCTCTGGCAAACGACCTTGGACGCTTTCTTGAAACTCGGCGCGCTCGAACAGGCGGCGCTGATGCCTACTCCCGGCGCGACTGGAAAGACAGTTAAGTTCGGCAGCGGGAAAGTCAGTCTCATGGTCAATGCGCGTCAGAGTCCCGAGTGCCCACCCTTTCTCTGGTATGCGGCCTTGCATGCTTTCTTGAAGCTCTGACATTTCCACTCGGCGACGGTCTGCGCCTCGGAAGTGGTGCGTCGAACAGAAGCCAGTCTCGCGGCCAATGCGCGGAAGAAGCCCGGGTGCGCACCCTTTCTCTGGTAAGGGACCTTGCGCACTTTCTTCAAGGTCTGAAGCTTCGGTTCGGAAGTGGTCTGCGCCTCGGATATGAGCGTGCTCGATCAGGCTTGGCCCCAAGAGAAGTTTCCTAGAACACTTGCAAGGGGATGTAATTCCAAATGCGCCCTCGGCATGATGGCACGTTGTGCACGCGTGCTCAGAGCTCACCCAGAGACGATCTCAAAATGCCCCCATGAACACAACATATCTCCAAGAGGGCTAAGACAACAAACGACGATCTCCAGGCGACCCTGGGATGACGCCCCTCCAACATGATCCCAACATGGCTGCTGGATCGTCTCATGCTGACTCGAATATGGCCCAGCCTACGAGCAACGAGTGATCCCGATATGGCACCATGGCAACAAGATGGATCCAAGCGCAGCCGAAGCGGCTCCAAAATGTCCTGGCGACGCCCGCATGATTCATCAATGATTCGGATCTGGTCTCAAAGCGATTTCAAAAGGGCCTCAAGACGACCCCAACACGGCAAGGAGGCTGCAAATGGTCAGTCTTGTTTTACGTCGTGCCGACCCCAGGCTGGCTGAATCTGGGAACGGGGCGAAATCCTGGTGCACCCCATGTCCAAAGGGTGGAATCTTGATTTGGATTAACTAAACCTATACTATTAGAAAGGATTGAATCAAGCAGGATCCCGCCCAGCCCATGAAAACAGGCTGCCTGGCTAGGCTCCTGGGGGGGTCGGGGGGTTCGGAAGGGGCGTCCTCTTACTCTGGCCAGCCTTCCACTGGCCTTCCTCTGGCCTTCCGCCGTCTCTGGTATCATTTTACTTCCGCCGCCTTCCGCTGGCGAGCGCCGTGGTAAAAATTGAAGGAACTTTCATTGGGCCGATGTAGATCACGAGTTACTAATACCTCCTGTAGTTTCATATCTTCGGAGGAAGGCGAAGCTCGCCAGGCCATTCCCCAGGCCCGCCCCCTGTCCCACCGATCCGTCCCCCGTCCCACCCGGGAGATATGTGACTCCCAGAGTGTTCATACGTCATGAGTTAACGACAACTCCTGAAACATTGATAACTCGTGAACTATTGAAAACTCGGGGGCAATGCGGAACTCGCAAGGCCATGCCCCAACCCCGTCCCCCGTCCCACCTGGGAGTCATCTTCAACCCGCTTGATCCATAACCCATGAATTATGCATAATTCCGCATCAGAGTTGTGAATTACTCCGTCTGCCGAGATATACATAACGCATGGAATCGGAAGTTGGGGGGTTGGAGCGAAAGTGACCCCAACCAGGAAATCGGTTTCGGTTTCGGTTCGTGTCGTGCGTGCGGGCGAAACGAAGCTGCGCGAGTTCCATCCTTAACAGAAACCATTTCTTGCCAAAAGGGCCGCCCCCCCAGTGCCGGGCGTGGCCCCCGATTGTCCAGGCGGTTGTCCTGGCGGTTGTCCCGACGGCTTTGCTTGTCCCGATGGCTGTCCCGATGGTTGTCCCGATGGTTGCCCCGATGGTTGTCCCATGGTTGTCCCGATGGTTGTCCAGATGGTTGTCCCGATGGTCCAAATGGTTGTCCCGATGGTTGTCCCGATGGTTGTCCCGATGGCTGTCCCGATTGTTGATACATAGATCGATAGATAGATATAGATATATAGATTGTGTCATATGTTGTCCCGATGGTTGTCCCGATCATTGTCCCGATGGTTGGTATATATGTGGGGATATATATATATGTATGTATGTGCATATATATATGTAGAGATGTATATATATATGTAAATATGGATAGAGATACAGGCACACACATGCATATACATACATATATATATATGTCCAGAAATGTGTACCTTTATATAAGTATACGGGGAGACATATAGGCACACACATATGTAGAGACATATATATATACATATATATGGGTTGGTTGGTCGACATATCGACGGATATGCTGGTATATATAGATAGATAGACAGACACACACACATGTATATATATACATAGATCGACGGTTGTCCCAAACAGGTAACTATACAGAAAAGTCGGTAGATAGATGGGCATCTGTGCGCGACAATAAAAAGTGGAAGAACCACCAAATAACCCAGATGCATCGCACATCGACCGCCTCCACCTTCCCCTCCCAGAAACCTCCTTATCACCCGTAGGGTGGTCCCATCGGTATGAATACCCCGTTGCCAGAGGCATATCTAACTCATGAAGTACGCATAACCCGAGAGTCATGCCGAACTCGCGACGCCGCTCCCCCGCCCCGTCCCCCGTCCCACCCGAAAGTTACGTAGAACTCCCGAGTTGCACAACATTCATGAGTTATGTACATCTACGTATGCATGTCTGTATGTTCGTATGTGCGTATATTTGTGATTCGATATCATAATATTGTATAAGTCCGCCTGCCGAGCTGTACGTAACGTATGCGTTCTGAACACATACGAGACCGAAGTATAAATGACCCAGGCGTGATGTTTATCAACTCCAAAGTAATGCAGAACCCACGACGCCAACGTAGTCTGATGCATCGTCAAGATGGCAAAAGAGACCCCTGGCGGAGGCGCCGGGTCGGAAAGCCCAGACCCTGGCGGGCGCGTCAGGTCGGCGGGCGGGGCTCCCACGGTCCGGACGGGTCGGGCGGGTCCTTTGAAGATCGGGCATCGTGCAGTTGGATGCACGAGGACCCCCGCGAGCGGGCTGTGTCGGTCGAGCGGGACTCTCACGGGCGGGCTGGGTCGGGCGGGTCGGAGCCCAGCGGGCGGCTCGGGTCGCGCGAGCGAGGCATGAGAGCATGGTGCATCATCTGCTTGGCACGCGAGAGCCCCAAGCGGCGGGTCGTCTCGGGCAGGCGGCACGCTCACCGGCGGGTCGGGTCGGGAGGCCAGCACTTCAGCGGGCGGGTCGGTTCGGGCGGGTGGGACATTCAAGTGCGGTGCATCGTCTAGCCAGCACGCGAGTGCCCTGGCGGGCGGATCGGGTCAGGCGGACGGGACTGCGCGGGCATCGGGTCGGGCGGGCGGGACCCTTGGCGGGCAGGTCGTGTCGGGCGGGCGGAACCATAGCGGGCAGGTCGGGTCGGGCGGGCGGGACATTCAAGAATGGTGCATCATTTGGTTGGCACAGGAGAGCCCTGGCAGTAGCGGAGGGTCGAGCGGGCCAGACCCTGGCGTGCGCGTCAGGTCGGGCGGGCGGGGTTCCCACGGTCAAGTCGGATAGGGCGGACGGGTCTTTACAATAGATGGTATCATACAATTCGGTGCACGAGCACCCTCCGCGAGCGGGCTGGGTCGGTCAGGCGAGACTCTGACGGGCGGGCTGGTTCGGGCGGGCCGGAGCCTAGCGGGCGGGTCGGGTCGGTCGAGCGCGACATGAGAGCATGGTGCATCATCTGCTTGGCACGCGAGAACCCTATGAAGCGGGTCGTCTCGGGCAGGCAGGACTCTCACGGGCGGGTCGGGTCGGGCGGCCAGGACCGCAGCGGGCGGGTCGGGTCGGGCGGGCGGGACACTGGGCAGGGGGGGTGTCTCAAAGATGAATCATCTACTTGGCGCGCGCGAGCCCTGACCATGGGGGTGGGGTCAGGCTGGCCGGACCTTTGCGGGCGGGCCAGGTCGGGCGGGCGACTCTACTGAGCGGGTCGTTCCAGTCAGGCGTGACACTAAAGTGCGGTGAATCATCTATTGGGCGGGCACTGTCGCGGCGCCACCGATGGGGGACCAGGGAGCACCGTCGTCATGGTCGTCGTCATGGTCGTGGTCGTGGTCATGCGAGGTCGTGGTGGTCGTGGTGGTGGTGGTGGTGGTCGTCGTCGTCGTCGTCGTCGACGGCGTCCGCATCGCTGTCGTGGTCGTCAGCGTCGTGGTCGTCGTGGTCGTCGTGGTCGTCCGCCGTCGTCGTCGTCGTCGTCGTCGTCGTCGTCGGCGTCGCCGTCGGCGTCGTCGTCGTCAGGGTCGTGTCGTCGTCGTCGTCGTCGGCGTCGGCGTCCGCGTCGTCGTCGTCGTCGTCGTCGTTGTCGTTGTCGTCGTCGTCAACGTAGCCGTCGTCGTCGTCGTCGTCGTCGTCGTCGTCGTCGTCGTAGTCGTCGTCGTCGTCGTAGTCGTCGTCGTCGTCGTCGTCGTCGTCGTCGTCGTAGTCGTCATCGTCGTCGTCTTCGTTGTCGTAGGCGTCGTCGTCGTGATCGTCGTCAACGTCGTCGTCGTCGTCAACGTCGTCGTCGTCGTCGTCGTCAACGTCGTCGTCGTCGTCGTCGTCGTCGTCGTCGTCGTCGTCGTCGTCGTCGTCATGGTCTTCGTCGTTGTCGTCGTCGTCGTCGTCAACGTCGTCGTCGTCAACGTCGTCGCCGTCGTAGTCGTCGTCTTCGTTGTCGTAGGCGTCGTCGTCGTCGTGATCGTCGTCAACGTCATCGTCGTCGGCGGCGGCGGCGCCGTCCGAGCGCGGGAGCTTTGATCCAGAGAGGGCCCACCCCCCATCCTCGTAACTGCTGGACGTGTCTGCCTCTTCCGAGCCTTCTGAGAAGGCATGCTCCTTCTCGTTTCCCCCTCGAGCGCGCCGCCGAATCAGAGTCCGCGCCGTGGGAGAAAGCTGCAGCGTTACGGCGAGAAGAGCAACCGAAAGGGAAGCATGAGCTCCTTTCTCCTCGTCACTTTCCCCCCCCGCTCCCTTTTCTTAGAGCCTGAACAAAGCCCGCCCTCCATCCGTGTAAGTGTTCCAGGTGCTTGCGCTTCTAGTCGTGAAGGTGAGCCACAGATCAAACGTAAACACCATGTCCAAGAGATGCCGCGTTCCATTCGAGTAACCGTTCGAACCTCTTCAAGACGAGCGCGCGCAGCACCGCAAGAAGAGAGACAGCTCGAAGACGGTCCGCCCTCCATCCGTGCAAGAATCGGGAGCTTCGAAGACGAGAGCGCCCCCGGGAGCGCTCCAAGAGGAGCTCCACGAGGGGCCAAACAGCGGGGATCACTACCTATGACAGGCCCAAAGAGGGCCCTCAGAGAGCCCCAAGGCGGCCAGGGTCAAGACAGAAGCCGAGAGGCACGCAAGCGACCAACATACCTCAACTACCCACGTGTTTCAAGGATTTTAGCTTTCTCGCCGTTCCGCTTCCGATCGTCTTCTGGGGCCTCAAGAGGGCTCAACTATCGCCTAATGTAACTGCAAGAGAAACTGGAAAAGGGAGGAACAACGGAGATGTTGGGAGCGAGCATGATGTCAACCCGTAGCCTTCAAATCGGGGGCTAAGGCCCGGACTGGGTCCCGTGGAGGCTTCTTGAAGCGGAGCTGGATCTGGATCTCCACCCTCCTCTTCTTCCCCCTGAAGTACGGCTCATAGCGCCAACCCTGTGGGAAGCACCAAGAGCCATGGTGTCATTCGGGAATCCGTCTGGAATTCGACGCTCTACCCACGCGCCGACCGTGACAGGACCTCGCAGCGCATGCCGTCCCAAGCACTGGCCAGGGCGCTGAAAGCAACACGAGTGTCAATGTCTACACGCCCTGTTGGAAAACGCATTTGACATCAATGCGAAGTGGGTCGGGGTGGAATTGTGAAGCCAGTCGCAGAGATCAGGGGTCGAGGGAAGCGAGAACGCAGACGAATCCGCTTGGCAACAGTAGGCAGAAACCGCAATCACACAGCCAAAATAAGTGGCGCCACTTGTCCGCAGCACATGGCTCGTTCCAGAAACCCCGCATCCAAAACGGCTTGCATCTCTTGGAAGTCCAGTGTTTACTTCCGCCAACTTCCGCTGGCCTTCCGCCAGCTTCCGCTGGCGAAGCTGGCCTTCCGCTTGGAAGTCCAGTGCTTCTGCTGGCCTTCCGCCAGCTTCCGCTGGCGAAGCCTCCCCCGTTTTACGTCCGCCAAGTTCCGCTGGCCTTCCGCTGAAGAAGAGATGGCAACCTCTCGGCCCCTCAAACACAAAACCCATTCTAAAGCGTCCCCTATGAAACAGATGCGTCGTGAAATACATGATCGACCCACAAATCCAGACAACAAAACATAACAATTTCGAAGTGCGAGGCATGACAACGCTTCCGAGACACCTGATTGGGCGACGGGGAGTTGCAATGCTGAAGGTCTCGATCGTGACATACCGTGCCAAGGGTTGTACTGTGCTGTGCCTGGCTGAATCGAGATATGCCATGCCGCAATTGTGCTCTATAGCGTTGTGGATCGAGTCGCCCTTGGCATCCGAATCCTGACCGAACTTATCTGGATATTAAGCTCGAGCTGCCTGAGCGCAAAGCTGGACCAGAGCTGTTTGCAGTCGAAACGTGCGGGACGCGCAATCAGCTCGAGCTCAAGATCCGACTCAGTTCCGAAGCGGGACGAGACGACACGGGGCGCAGGGCGCATGGACGCGCCACGGGATACGCCAGGGGCGCACTGGGGGTGCGCCAGGGGACGTGCCGAGGGACGCATTGGGGGACGTGCTCTGGACGTGCCAGGGACCCGCCGCGGGACGTGTCAGGCAACGCGCCACGGGCCGTGCCAAAGGACGTCATGCCAGGGGGCGTCCCGAGGGACGCCCCGGGGGACGTGGCAACGGACGCGCCATGGGACATGGCAAGGGCCGCGCCACGGAACGGGCATGGGAAGCGCCAGGGGACCGGCCAAGAAACGCGACAGAGGACGAGCGAGGGAACGTGCGTGCCACGGGACGCGCCGGGGGGCGTGCCAGGGCACGTCACGCCAGGGGATGTCTCAAAGGCCGCGCCAGGGGACGTCGCAAGGGACGCGCCAGGAGCGCGCCACGGAACGGACAGGGAAGACGCGCCACGGAACGGGCAGGGGGACGCCCAGGCTGCGCTGTGCCATGCGGCGTTAGGCTGCGATGCGCTCTGCTGCGTTGTGGATCAGAATCCCTGCTGTGGCCTCCTGTGGCCTCTCGGGGCCTCCTGGTGTCTCCAGAGGTCTCCAGGGGCCTCCAGGGGCCTCCTGGCGCCTCCTGGGGCCTCCTGAGGCCTCCTAGGGCCTCCTGATGCCTCCTGGGGCCTCCAAGGGGCTTCCTGGATTTGAGGCCAGCCCATAGGTACATACGTAAAACACCAACGGCTCGTGACCAGACTACGGGAGTTTACGCAAAATACATACAGAACATGTGAGACCAGTCTACAGAAACATACGTAAAACACAAAATGTAATTCAGGCCAGTCCATAGGACCATACGTAGCACGCACATGATTTGATACCAGTCTGTAGGGACATCAATAAACCACAAAAAGGATTTGGGACCAGATCTGGAGCCACAAAAGAACGTGAGACCAGCCCATAAGAACGTATGGAAGGAACGCGCGACAGCATGTTGAGACCACTCTAGGAGAACACGCGTAAAACACGTAAGACTTGAGACCGGCCTCTAGGAGCATACGTAAACACACAAGGGATTTGAACCCACTCCAGAACAACATACGTAAACACAAACGCCTTGAGACCAGCCTATAGGAGCTTGATGAACACACCAAAGCGTTGAGTCCAGTCTCTGAGCATACATGAACCACCAAGGCCTTGGTACCAGTCCATAGGAACAAACGAACAACACATAGGAGTTGAGACATGTACCCAAGAGCACACCTAGAACACTCGAAGATTTGAGACCAGTCCACAGGGATATACGGAAGCAGAAGGTTTGAGACCAGTCTAATGGAACATGAATAAAAACAATGGTTTGAGACCAATATATAAGAACGAGGCCTGTCCATATGGACGTACGTCAAACACAAAATATGTAAAACTCGATAGGAGCATCAGAAAAAAAAACAAGTATTCGAGACCAGTCAGATGGAACAGGCGAAAAGAACAGTGAATTTGATCCCAGCCCATAGGAACATACATAAAAATAAACGTTGGGCTCGAGACATCCCCACAACCATTCTGCAGAACAAGCGCTTCGCTGGAGACATCCTCGGCAACTTGTGCAAAACAGCTGTTTCGGTCGGGACGACCTCGACGTCTTGATCACCACTTGGAGCGCCCTGAGGTGTTCTGGGTGGGGCCGGGCCTCATGGGGCCTGCGGGGGCCAGGCGCAGCCCCCAGGCAGATGCGCGCCCTCCACGCATCTGGGAGCGGAAGCGGAGGCGAGGCAGACAGAAAGAGGAGAGGAGGAGGGGGAACAAAACTCAGAGAAAGCATCGAACAGCCGGGCTTGTAAGACCACGCCCGGCATTATGATTCTGCCTCCGCGCTCCCAGGGCCACGATCCTTGCAAATTGCACGGCGCCCGCGTTCCCAGGGCCACGATCCCTTGTAAGCACTGTGTTTGCGCGCTCCAAGGGCGACGCCCTCCAGAAAAATTGCGCTATCTCCGCCCCCCCAGGTCCAGGATCTCTTGTGAATTCAGCGGCATCCGCGCTCCGAGGGACGCGATCCATCGTAAATTCACAATGTGTCCGTGCCCCACGGGCCACGATCCCGTGCAAATTACGCTGTGCCCGCGCTCCCATGGCCGCGATACATTGGAAATTACACTGCGTCCGCGCCCCTAGGGCCACGACCCTTTGTAAATAACGCGGGGTCTGCGCTTCCATAGCCACGGTCTGTCGTAAGTAACGGCGCGACCGCACTCCCAGAATCACTGGGGCTTCCTGGGACGCCCAGCCCCCCTCAAGTTCTGCACAACAAATGTTTCGCCCGAGACATCCTCGAGAATTCTGCGCGCAGGACGCGCCGTCCTCGAGCGGAGTCGCAAAAAGGCAGCATGATTGCGCTCTTTCTTTCAGTCTCCAGACCTCGTTGAGATTCTGCGCAAGACGCTCTGCATCCTCTCTTTGCCTAAGGGAATTCGGGGTCTGCGGACTCCGTCTGGCACCGAGGATCCGAATGTGAGATGCACTTTCTTCGAACAGGCATGCGCGAAACTCAAGTTTACCACCCAACATTTGACTTTACGTCGTTTTTTACACCGAACGGAAATTCGCGGGCCCTCTGTAAGCATCGCACCAGGGGACAGGCTTAGTTACCTTAAGAGAGCCCTGGGCCCAAGCCCTTTCCAGGAAAAACCTGGGCCCACGCAGTTTTCAGTAAAAGTTGAAACCGGTCTACAATCATCGTGCTAACATACAGAACGTATCAGAAGGAACGAAGGAGCTTTTCTGGCCACGGTGGGCCTAGGCCACGCACAGGCTCCACGGCACAAATGCAAAAACGGCCGAGAACCCGAGCCCCTCCTGAGCCCAACACGGTCCCTATCTCAGCGTCTTGACAATACCATCCTGAAAGAGAACCCTGCGCCCACGGCGTCTCTGAGAACGCTTGGGACCTGTCCATGAGAATATGAAGGGCAACGATCGGGGGGGGGAACCGGCAAAAGCGGGAAAGATCGACCTTGAACAGGCGATGCATTACCGAAAGATCGGCGACAGGCCCCCGAGAGCAAATCCGCACTGTCATGGGCGGGCTGGGGCTCCCAGGCCCCTCTCGGCGATCAATGGGCGGTTGGGGATCGATGCATCCCCCCCCCCATGCCTATCCCCCCCCCACCCGTCGGTCGGAGTCGGAGGAAGTGGGTAGAGACATGAAGCAGGAAGGCGTCGGAAGCAGATTGGGCCTCCACCCGCCCGCTGAAGACGAGGGAAAAGGGACAACCACTAAACTTTTGAAGCAGGAGGGCGCCTGAAGCAGATTGGGATCTGGGAGTCCCGAAACACATCGCCGCCCAGGAGAACATCCGTTTGGGGCGCCCGAAATGGGCACGGAAACAATGGGCACAATGCCCAACAGCAAATGTTGTCTCGAACCAGCAGCGGCCACTGTTGGGCAGGCGGCCTTCTGTCTCAAATGGACACAGGCCGCGGCGGCGTGGACCACGAATCCTGTTCAAAATGAACAGGAGCTGCTGTGGGGCATTGTACCCACTCTTTCCGTGCCCACTTCGGGCGTCCAGATCCGTAAAGCGCCAAGGACTCGAGACCGGCCGGCAGGAAGCACGAGCGGGCGCGAGCGAGGGCGCGCAGAGGAGCGCCGAGGGCGGGCTCGGGAGCGGGAGTGGAGCGGGGAGCGGATGCGGAGAGAGGGAGGGAGAAGGAGGGAGAGGGAGGGAGGAGGGAGGCGGGAGGGAGGGAGGGAAAGGGGGGAGGAGGAGGAGGAGGAGGAGGAGGAGGAGGAGGAGGAGGAGGAGGAGGAGGAGTACAGGAGCGTGGGGACGCCGTCCGTCTCGCGAACAGCGAGCCGCCCTCGGCGCCGCGCCAGCGCCAGCAGGCGGAGCCTGGTCTTCGGCCGCTCGATCCTGCGGCCTCCGAGATCGTGGCCCAGGTTCCGCGCCCAGCGACCTTTGTATGTATATATATATACACACATAAATACATATATTTTTATATATATACATACACCCATCTACCAGAACCATCGCGCGCGCTTCGCGCGCGCGCGCTCAGGTTCTAGCAGGCCCCAGGCCGTGACGAACTCACTGCTCCGCTGAAGTAGTGGGCCACAGTCCACGCATGCCAATCTGCATTCCGAAAGGCCTTCGAGGAAAATTGTTGTGCAGGGGGGCGGAGGCCGTATGAATCGGGTTCCCAGAAGGCCTTCTGGGAGAATGGGTTTGGGGGGCGTCTTGGGGAGCCTGTTGGGGCATGCCGTCGTCGTCGTCGTCGTCGTCGTCGTCGTCGTCGTCGTCGTCGTCGTCGTTTCGTCGTCGTCGTCGTTTCGTCGTCGTCGTCGGTTCAAGAAGGCACTTGGGGCAACTTCGTGCGAAACGATCTGCGGAGGGCCGCGAGAAGGCGATCAGTCATGTTCCCAATCAACTTCCCAGACAGCTCTCCTGTAGCATGATGGTACTCCGAAGTCTCTGGAGACTCGCGGGCACATGATGAACCATGTCCCCGGAAGGCTTTCTGGGGACATGGTTTGTTGGGGTGTGTTGGGGGGTCTCCTGGGCGTTCCCTGGGGGCCCCTTGGGGGCCTCCGGGAACTCTCGGGTCCATGATGAACCAAGTCCCCGGAATGTTTTCTGGGGACATGATTTCTTGGGGTGTGTTGGGGGCCCTCTTGGGCGTTCCCTGGGAGCCCCTTGGGGGTCTCTTGGAGCTTCCTGGGGGCCTCTTGGGCGCCTCACGGGGCATCGTGGGAGCCCCTTGGTGGCCTCCGGGGGCCTACAGGCGGCCTAGAGCCAGAGACCTCGAAACATTGGTTGGCGGTCCCCCTCTGGGCCCTCTCTGGGGGAGCTCTTGGGGCACAGTTGGGTTGTCTGGGGAGCCTCCTGGGCCGTCTTGGGGCCCTCGTCGGGGCCTCGTGGCCCGTCTTGGAGCGATCTGAAGGGCCTCCGAGCGAGGCCGTGAGGGAGCGCTGGGAAGCGGGGAAAGCGAGAACGCCTAAATTCTTCAAAAACCATCGGAAAATGAGTGAATCTTGCCTTCCAGGGCCCTCTTGGGGAGCCTCTTGAGTCCGTCCTGGAGCGTGTTGGAGTCCTCGTCGGCCGTCTGGGGCAGCTTGGGCGTCTTCGGGGCCTCTTGGGACCGTCTAGGGCCCTCTCGGGACCTCCCTTAGCCTGTCGTGGCCTGCTTCGGGGCGGGCCCGGGCCGCCTCGGGACCCCTCTGGGCCTGCTCTTGGCGCGCTCTTGGGGCACACTTGGGTTGTCTGGGGAGCATCCTGGGCCGTCTTGGAGCCCTCGTCGGGGCCTCGTGGGCCTTTTGGAGCGATCTGAAGGGCCTCCGAGCGAGGCCGTGAGGGAGCGCTGGAAAGCGGGAAAAGCGAGAATGCCAATCCAAAACACTCGGAAAATGAGTGGATTTTGCCTTCCAGGGCCCTCTTGGGGGGAGCCTCTTGAGTCCGTCCTGGAGCGTGTTGGAATCCTCGTCGGCTGTCTTGAGGGCATCTTAGGCGTCGACCGTCTTCGGGGCCTCGTGGGACCGTCTTGGGCCCTCTCGGGTTCCCCTTAGCGTGTCGTGGCCTGCTTCGGGGCGGGCTCGGGCCGCCTCGGGAGCTCTGACCCCCCCCCGCAACCCCCGGTGGGCACCGATGGAGGGAACAGGCAGCGGCCCGCCCCCTTCCCCTGGGCCTTCTCTGAGATAGAGAATCATGTTCCCAGGAAGCTCTCCGGGAGCATGATATTTCTTCGGCTCTCTTCAGAGGGGGGCCTCTGGGGGCTTACCGAGGGGCGCCTTTTGGCCTTGTCGGCAAGCCTATTGGAAACATGGTTGGGGCGGTGGGCGGAAGAATCATGTTCCCGGAAAGGTATCTGGGAAATACGATTTACCGACGTGTCTTGGGGGCCCGCAGGGGGCTTCCCTGGGAGCCCCTTGGGGGCCTATTGGGGCTTCCGGGGAGCCTCTTCGGAGCCTCACAAGGCTTCTTGGGAGCCTCTTGATGGCCTCCGGGGAGCCTCTCAGGCCGGAGACCTTGAAACGTCGCGCTGATCGGGCCCTCTTGGGTCGCTCTTGGGGCTGTCTTGGGGCGCTCTCGAGGCCCTCTTGACTTATCTGGGGAGCCTCCTGGGCCGTCTCTGGGCTTTCTTGGGAGCCTCTTCGGCCGTCTTGGAGCGATCTGAAGGGCCTCTCACGCGGTCCAGGACCGTGGGAGGCGGAACATGGGAGAGCGCAAAAATGCTTCAAACGCCATTGGAACAATTATAATTTTCGGCTTCTGGGACCCTTTGGAGGGGCCTCTGGAGGCGCTATTGGGGCGTTTTGGCGGCGTCGTCGGCCGTCCTGAGGCCATCTTCGGCGTGTCCGGGGCCTCTGGGGGCTGTCTTTGGGCGTCCTGGGAACCCGGAAATCATGTTCCCGGAGAGGCTTCCAGGAACATGATTTCGAACGAGGCCCTCTTGGGCCTCCCTGAGGCCGTCTTGGGGGCCTCCTGGGCTGGCTTTTGGGCCTCTTGGGCCGTCTTGGGAGGTTCCGTCAGCCCCACAGGACGACCCTTTAGGGCCGTCTTGGGCCCTCTTGGGTCTCTCTTGGGCTGTCTTGGGGCTCCTCAAACGCGTCTGGGGCACTGCGAAGACGAAGCAAGGGAGTATGCTGAAAATGTACATCTTACGAAGGGAACGGGCTGATTTTTGCCTCTTGAAGGCCCTCTTGGGGCCCTCTTCGGCCATCTTCAAGCCATCTCGGGCCCTCTGGGGCCTCGCTGAGAATATCCTGGGGCCCTCTGGGCGTCCTCGGCACCTGGAAATCATGTTCCAGGAGAAGCTTCCGGGAACATGATTTCGAACGAGGCCCTCTGGGCCTCCCTGAGGCCCTCTTGGAGGCCTCCTGGGCCGGCTTCGTGGCCTCTTGGGCCGCCTTGGGGGGTTCCGTGAGCCCCACGCGTGCCGACCCTTTTGGGCCGTCTGGGGCCCTCTCGGGCCTCTCTTGGGCTGTGTTGGGGCTCCGCGGGTGCGTCTGGGGCACTGTGAAGACGAAGCCTTGAAGCCATCTCGGGCCCTCTGGGGCCTCGCTGAGGCTGTCTTGTGGGCCTCTTGGGCGTCCTGGGAGCCCGGAAATCATGTTCCCGGAGAGGCTTCCGGGAATATGATTTCGAGCGAGGCCCTCTTGGGCCTCCCTGAGGCCGTCTTGGGGGCATCCTGGGCCGGCTTCGGGGCCTCTTGGGCCGTCTTGGGGGTTCTGTGAGCCCCACAGGACGACCCTTTCGGGACGTCTGGGGCCCTCTTGGGTCTCCCTTGGGCTGTCTTGGGGCTCCTCAAACGCGTCTGGGGCACTGTGAAGACGAAGCAAGCGAATGTGCTGAAAATGCACGTTTAAAAAAAAGGGAATGGGCCGATTTGGGCCTCTTGAAGGCCCTCTCGGGGCCCTCTTCGCCCATCTTCAAGCCATCTCGGGCCCTCTTGGGCCTCGCTGAGGCTGTCTTGTGGGCCTCTTGGGCGTCCTCGGAAAACGGAAATCATGTTCCAGGAGAGGCTTCCAGGAACATGATTTCGAACGAGGCCCTCTTGGGCCTCCCTGGGGCCGTCTTGGGGGCCACCTGGGCCGGCTTTGGGGCCTTTGGGGCCGTCTCGGCGGGTTCCGTGAGCCCCACAGGCCGACCCTTGTGCCGTGTGGGGCCCTCTTGAGTCTCTCTTGGGCTGTGTTGGGGCTCCGCGGGGGCGTCTGGGGCACTGTGAAGACGAAGCCTTGAAGCCATCTCGGGCCCTCTGGGGCCTCGCTGAGGCTGTCTTGTGGGCCTCTTGGGCGTCCTGGGAGCCCGGAAATCATGTTCCCGGAGAGGCTTCCGGGAATATGATTTCGAGCGAGGCCCTCTTGGGCCTCCCTGAGGCCGTCTTGGGGGCATCCTGGGCCGGCTTCGGGGCCTCTTGGGCCGTCTTGGGGGTTCTGTGAGCCCCACAGGACGACCCTTTCGGGACGTCTGGGGCCCTCTTGGGTCTCCCTTGGGATGTCTTGGGGCTCCTCAAACGCGTCTGGAGCACTGTGAAGACGAAGCAAGCGAATGTGCTGAAAATGCACGTTTAAAAAAAAGGGAATGGGCCGATTTGGGCCTCTTGAAGGCCCTCTCGGGGCCCTCTTCGCCCATCTTCAAACCATCTCGGGCCCTCTTGGGCCTCGCTGAGGCTGTCTTGTGGGCCTCTTGGGCGTCCTCGGAAAACGGAAATCATGTTCCAGGAGAGGCTTCCAGGAACATGATTTCGAACGAGGCCCTCTTGGGCCTTTCTGGGGCCGTCTTGGGGGCCACCTGGACCGGCTTTGGGGCCTTTGGGGCCGTCTCGGCGGGTTCCTTGAGCCCCACAGGCCGACCCTTGTGCCGTGTGGGGCCCTCTTGAGTCTCTCTGGGGCTGTGTTGGGGCTCCGCGGGGGCGTCTGGGGCACTGCGAAGACGAGGCCAGCGAGTATGCTGAATATATACGTTTTACTCAGGGACGGGCCGGTTTTTGCCTCTTGAAGGCCCTCTTGGGGCCCTCGTCGGCCATCTTCATGCCATCTCGGGCCAGTTTGGGGCGCTTCTGGGCGTCTTCGGGGCCTCTTGAGGCTTTCTTGACCATCTGTACGGCCCGCGTGGCCTGTCGTGGGCAATTCGGAAGCGGCCCGGGGCAGTCCCGGGGGGTCTGTGACCCCCCAAAAATTCGGGGGGGCGCCCATGGGGGATGATGGCGCCGGTTTTGCCCCCCCCCGGCCTCTCTCTCTCTGTATATATATATATATATATATGTATGTATGTATATATACATATATATATATACACATATATAATGTGTATCTATATACTATATATATACGTATATATATATATATACAACTATATGTTAATATATACATTCTCTCTCTATATTTATATATACATAGATGTTACAAGCCCTTCGAGCCCGCGCGCCGCTTGCTGGCGCGCGCGAGGCCGCGAGGCACGACGAGGACGTCAGGAAACCCGACTTGGCTGACTGCACGATGATGCCCAGCGCCTTCGCCTCCTCACGGAAGTGGGTGACGGCGGCCCACCACGAGCGCCCTCGGCGTGACCCCCATGCCGCGGATCCGCTCCGGCAGGCGATGCAGCAGCACGGGCACCAGAGCCCTGGCCTGAGACCGCATCGTTGGAAACGGACCCGAACGCCTGCAACCTCCGGGGCTGGGGGCACAGCTCGGGGAGGAACCAGGCGATGGGGCAGCGGCATGCGCAGCTGCCGAGCCTCCTGGAGAAGGGCAGCAGGGACAGCGGTCTCGAAGAACTTCCAAGCATCCCTGAGGACCGTGATTACCTGTTCCTGGAGGTTGACCGCGACCTCCGCCTCCAGGTTCAAGTCGAACGCCGCGTCAGAGGATGACCTGCCAGCGCCAAGCCCCCAGATGTCAACGCTGGGGTGCTGCCGTAGCCAGCGCCCGGGCATCTCTGCGCGCGCCCGCGACCGCCACCTCACCATGGAATGCATGAGGGTGATAAGTCGACATCCTTCCGAAGGCTTTGGCGGCCGACGCATGGCGTGCCAGAGGCGGCCCTCAGGCCAGGCTCCGAGCCTTTTCCATGCACGCCTGCGCGCACACGTGCATGCCCTCGTCTGACAAGAAGCCGAGGGCCCCCACGCTGATCTTGGCGAGCCCGATGGCGGTGCTGCAGGGGACGGAGAGTGCCGCCTGCCGCAGCTGCTCAACCGTGAGCTCGGGCAACGGCTCCCACTCGCCGATGTCCACTGGCCTGCTCGTCGGCTGCAGCCTAGGGCACTGCCTCGCCTTCTCCCGCGGCATCATCTCGCGGTCGCACACGCGGCGGGGGCTGGCCTCCCGCTGCTCGCCATCCCAGGCGGAGATGACCTCCTGCAAGTCCCTCACCTTGGACCCGCGGCATGTCTGGCACGCACCGCGGCTGAAGGCGTCGCTCGCCCACTTCGCCAGGGCCTGCTGCTGCCGCTTGAGCGCCGCCTCGTACTGGCCGCCGGCGTATTCCACGACGCGGGCAGCCGGCTCCGCGAAGTCCTCCAACTTGAGGACGAGCAGCTGCTGCTGGAAGAAATCCTGAATCCAGCGCGGCAGCAGGGCGAGCGCGCCGCGGTGCTGCTCTGCGATCTTCTGCATGTAGGAGCCGGCCTCGAGCAAGAAGGCCGCCAACTTGTCATGCTGTCTTGCGTCGAGTGCGCATGGCAGATCGGCCCCATGGAGTTGACGGAGCGCTCTGGCGACATGCGCCCCGATCCCCATCGCGCGGCGAGCCCACCTCGACGCAGCGCGATGCGCCATCGCGCGCCGCCCAAGCCTGGTTCGTCGACGAGGGGATCGCCGCGCGACGGCGACGAGGGCCGTCTCCAGAGCACCTGACCTGCCGACGTACTTGGCCCTGTCCGCCCCCGCGGGGTCGCAGCGGTCCAGCAGCTCTTGCTCTACTGCCTCAACCACCGCGTCCCCGGCCGCTGGCAGCTGCGCGGCATTCGCGACAGCGCGCGCCTTGGCCGGCGGGCGCCGCCAGTCCTCAACCGCGCGGCTGCAGCCGATAGGCGGGGCGGGCCCGATGGGACTCGGACCTGGGGCCACGCGGACCTTCACGGGGAGGTGCCGGGCCTGCGCCGCGACCGCCACAAGGAGGTGCGGCGCCGCAGTGCCCTCCGCGAGAACCTGCGGCTTGCCCAACCGCGGCGCACGGTTGGCTGCGCACAGGAAGTAATCGGTGGTGGACCACGCGCCGACCCGCGGCCTACAAGTAGCCGCGTCGGGCGCCGCCCACAGCCCTCGCACGTCGTAAACCAGCTGCGCGGGGAAGGTCTCCGCAGACATGTTGAAGCCGCCGCCCGCGACCCAGTCCAACCCCGCCGCGCTGAGCCTGGCCAGGAAGCGCGCGAGGAACATCCCGAGCCGCTGGTTCTCTTCGTTCCAGCCGACGCCGTCGCGCAAGTACGCCGAGATCGCGACCAGGCCCCCCGCGGCGCCCCAGCGCGCGCGGGCCGCCACCAGGCGCGCCTCAGCCAGGACAGGGCTGTCCAGGAAAGGAAAGCTGGTGACGACGACGTGGGCCCGCGCCAAAACCGCCCCCACCAGAGGTGCCGTCGCTCCCGTGGGCGCCTGCGGTAGCTGCGGCACACGCGCCCGCGTAGCCGTGGTCCAGCATGGTGTGCTGCAAGGCGGCCAGCCTGTCGTGGTCCCTGGCGTGGTGCTCCTGGAACAGGAGCACCGCGGCGTCGGAGCGTTCGCGCAACCCTTCTACACACGGCGACAAGGTACCACCCGCGGTGACATTCAAGGCAACGAACGACGCTGCCCTTCGCCATGGTAGAGAACCACGCGCTGAGGACCAGTAGCACCTTAATAAGGCTGGAAGCCGCCGCGAGCCAACGCGGTGCAGCGGGCTCGCACGGCCTCCTCGTCGCCCTCGTGCTGCACTCCGACCTTCTGCAGGTGCTGCTGGAGCTGCTCCAGGGACTCCTGGTGGGGCTGCCACGGCCTCGCATCCTCCGCACCAGCGGCCGCTGCTGCCGACTGCTCGGCGCCGGGCGACGGCGGGCGATGGGCCGCCGCCCGCACTGCCGTCCGCGGCCCCGTGCTCCTCGCCCACGGCCGCTTCGGCGGCAGGCTAGCACGCCGCACCCGCTTGGCAACATAGAGCTCGGCGATCAGCTGGCCCAGCACACCTGCCATCCGCTTCTGTGCCTCTGCTGGGACAGGTTGCTCGTCGTTAGGGTACTCGGCCAGCTGCGTCCGCATGATGGCTTCCAGCTCCCCGACCGTGATGCCAAGCCCGCCGATGACGTCCGACGCCATGGCCTGGCCAGCCGCGCGGGGAGAAGGCACCTGCGGGGCCTGCTGCTGGAGCGTCGCCAGCTCCGCCTGCAGCGCCGCCTGCTGCGCGAGGAGTTCGGAATGGACCTGCTCCGTGCGCTGCCCCTCCTCCTGCGCCCGCTGGAGCGCCTCCGTGGTTTTGCGCATCGCGCCCTCCGCCTTGTCCAGCCGCTCGGCGCACTGATTGGCCTTGTTGGTGATGGCATGCGTCCTGGCGTGGAGCGGTTTGTTGGCAAACATCTTGGCTTTCGCCTTCGCGAGCCTGGCTCGCAGCTCGTCGCGCGGCGCCTTGGCCCAGTCCGCGGCCACGTCCTTGAGCGCGTGGAGGCCAGCCTCGCACTCCTTGACCTCGGCGGCCAGGGCCGCGTCGTCCGCGCCGGCGGCGGTGCCGTCGTCGACCACCATGTCCTGGGCCCCCGCGAGCTGCGGGCCCCCGCCGCCAGCGCCGCTGGCGACCCTGAGCTGTTTCCTGTGGTCCTGGAGCTCCCGCTGCGCCTGCGCCAGCTGCACCGCGAGCGGAGACCCTCCAGCCCATGGCGGGGCTTTGCCGCTCGCCGCCGCAGGCTGCCGCGCCGCCGGGCCAGGCAGGGGGCAGCGGCACGTTCGCCCCGAAGCACGCGTGCTTGGGCAGCCTGCACGCCTGGCACTTGAGCGCCGTCCCCCAGTTGACCACCGCTCGCCCAGGCTTGCTGACGCAGGTCTTGCAGGTCCACTCCTGGCGCACGGCACCCTTGGCGCGCGGCCCACCGCCCGCCATCTCGTGGCCCTCGGGGGGCCGAGACGATATGGAATTGGGCGGCAGCTCGCCCCTGTGGATGCTGCAGAAAAGCGGATTCTCTGGATGGGAGCCTGCCCCACGGAGGCAGTGATGGATGCGCCTGCGCCATTTGGCCCTTGAGCCAAAGCGGCTACGGAGGAGGGGGAGGCGGAGAAGCAGGACGGCAGGGGCGGAGAGGCAGGACGGGATGCTGTGCCCTGGGGGCGTGCACCTCCAGGGCCGCGGCGCCCGTGGCACCAGAGCCGTCGTGACGCAGACGACGGCGGCAACGACGACGGCGAGGCGGACGAGCGCGGCGGTACGCTCAGAGGGCAGCGGAGACCGACCTTCTCGAAAGGCTCAAAGGGCCTTCGGCCGTCGGGGCAACTCTCCAGACCGCCTCCGAAGGCGCAGAAGGCTTCTCTCGGGAGGCCAGAGGGCCTCTGAGGAGCCTCGCCGCCTTCATGAGCGGGTCGGGGCCTCTCTCGTTCCCCCCCCTGGGCGCGCCACTGACGAGGACGCGGTCGAAAGTCACACATACAGATATGCCGACGTGTCCTTTGGATTAGAGTAGACGTTACTTCACAAACCTACTTATTACCCGTTCGTATACACTCATGCCAGTGTGCCTTAGATGCAAGGGC
The DNA here is from genome assembly GCA_963575745.1 of Prorocentrum cordatum. NCBI lineage: Eukaryota > Dinophyceae > Prorocentrales > Prorocentraceae > Prorocentrum > Prorocentrum cordatum. The sequence continues at coordinate 140,955 of CAUYUJ010015400.1, forward strand.
TCACGTTTGAGTTTGGACGTCTGATAATCAGTGCCTTAGATTCAACAACCCGTTGGTGCACAGCGTCATTGCGGCGCGGCCACCCTCGGACTAGGGCGCACAGAAGTCCTCCTCGTCCTCCTCCTCCTCCTCGTCCTCCTCCTCCTCCTCCTCCTCCTCCTCCTCGTCCTCCGCCTACTCCTCCTCCTCCTCCTCCTCCTCCTCCTCGTCCTCCGCCTCCTCCTCCTCCTCCTCCTCCTCCTCCTTCTCGTCCTCCTCCTCGTCCTCCTCCTCGTCCTCCTCCTCGTCCTCCTCCTCCTCCTCGTCCTCCTCCTCGTCCTCCTTCTCCTCGTCCTCCTCCTCCTCGTCCTCCTCCTCCTCGTCCTCCTCCTGGCACCGCAGACTCAAGAAGTAAATGCCATTGCTGAGGTGCGCCACGTGTTCGCGCTTGGATTCCCGAGACGTCGGCAGAGGGAATGAGCTGTTTAGAACCCCTGAGGCGAGTTACATGTGGCGTGCAGTGAAACGTCACAACAATGCACCACCCGAGTCTGGCTGGGATGTGCAGTAGAACGCCCCGCGATCGCACAATCCACGTGTGCGATCGCGGCATCACTGTTTGCACACAGGCCGCTGGCGGAGGACTGCGACCCCCTCACCGCCGCCGGGGCAAGCCCTTGGCGCCAGCGGCGCCCTGCGCATTGGCCTGCTCCAGCTGCTGCCTGGCCTGGTCTATGGCAGCCATCGCAGACTCGAAGCTGGCGGGCAGATCCCTCGATGCCTCTCGGTGGGCCTCGGTCAGGGCCTCCTGCGCCTTCAGGCGCTTCCTGGTCTCTGCCAGCTGCCGCTGCACCGCCGCGAGCTGGGCGCCCTGGGGCTGCGCGCACAGTGCGCCCAGCTCAGCCCGCAGCCGCCGGGTTTCGTCGCTTTGGCACTGCAGCATCCGCAGCTCCTGTTCGGCCTGCTGGCACTCGGCGGCCTGTGCATCCGAGAGCTCCCGCTGCAGCTCGCCCAGCTCCGAGCGCAGGGCGCCCGCCTCGGAGAGGGCCTCGCCGCACCGCTTCCGCAGCGCGGCGCCCTCCCGCTGGAGCCTCCTCACCAGCTCCGCCGCGTCGGCGTCGGGCTCCTGGGCGTCGATCACCTCCACCGCGCTCAACGCGGCCGCCAGCTGGGCCCGTGCCTGATCCAGCTCGCCCCGCAGCCGCTGGGCGTCGCCGCTCTGCTGCTGCAGCATCCGCAGCTCCCGCTCGGCCTGCTGGCCCTCGGCGACCCTCGCCTCCTCGGCCGCGCGCCGCATCGCGGACAGCTCCCGCTGCAGCACGCCCAGCTCCGAGCGCAGGGAGTCGCCGGAGGCGTGGGCGTCCTCGGAGCCGCGGCGAGCGGCGCTCCGCCGGAGCTCTGCGCTGCCCAGCTCGGAGCGCAGGGCTTGGGCCTCGGCCCGCAGTCTGCTGGCCGCCGCGCCCTCCCGCCTGGCTGCCTCGAGCTGGAACTGCTGCATCTCCAGCTCGACGGTCTGACTTTCGGCCATGGACTCCAGCCTCCGCACCATGTTGCACTCTCTCTGCAGTTCCTTTGACTCCTCGGACACCAAACGCGCGTGGGCTGCCCTGGTGTCGGAGGCCTCGCTCTCGATCCTGCCGGTCGCTGACTGCTGCTGCGCCAGCTCCAGGCGGAGCTCCTCGGTGGTCTGACCGAGCCTGCCGACGTCCGAGGGCCGCGGCGCTGTGGACAAATCCGCCTGCATCTTCTTCACCTCCGCGCGCGTGGCACGACCAGTCACCCTAGCCACGGCGATCTCCCATGCATTATCATACGTGCCATGTTCACCCTCATTCAAGCCAGCAGCTTCGTCCTGGAGGAACTTGAGCAACAACTCCAACTGCGCGCGATGAAACAACTCGCGAATAACCTCTCCGTCATCGTTATACTCGGCCGACACAATGACTTCGCAAGTGAGGTCAATCTCATCCGGTCGAATGGCAACGTGCGGGATGAGCACCAGCTTGGGCGCCCCTGGCCTGGACACCCGAAGCGCCAGGCTCTCGACCTCGACGCAGCTCCTCCAGCACTGTGCCAGCGCCTTGGTCTTGTGCGCTGCAGCGCGGTCCATCAGATCCTGTGGGTCGTCCACCTCCTCGTCCTCCTCCTCCCCAGGGAGCGCCCGGCTCCCCCCGAGCGCGGACAGCAACTCTCGCGCGATGGGGCCGGTGACCGAGATCCTGTTCGTCTCGTCGTCCCCTCTGGCGAAGGTCTCGATCGTGTCGGAGATCGCGGCCTCTCTGGTGAGGCAGTTGCACAGCACGAACTCGTCCTTGGCGGTGTCGGCGCTCGCATCGCTGTCCTCGTGCTCAGAAGCCGAGCCGTCGTCTTCTCTGTTGGCCTGCTGCTGTCGAAAACGCTCGATCTGGTCGGGGTCGACGGTGGCACTCTTCTGGATCTTGCGCTTCTCCTCCGCCAACCACTCGTCGTAGGAGGCGCCGTAGAACTTGGACAGCTGTTCCGTCTGCTCTAGCTTCTGCACGAGGAGGTCCACCTTGCCCCGGCCGTACTTGGAGAGCACCTCGTCCACATGAGCCGAACCTGTCGAGCTGGGATCGCCGCCGCCTGCCCCAGCATTGGCCTCGGCAATGGCAAGCTTGCTGCGCAGCATCTCGGCCTCGCGGCGCAATTCCGCCTCGATGCCCTTCTCGTTGCTGGTGTTGGCGACTGCTTTTGTTTGTACCATTTTCACCTGCCGGCAAAACTGCATCGTGGAGAGCGTCTCATCATAATCAACCGCGCTGGGGGATATGGCGGCCACCATCACCGTCTTGGAATTTCCAGCGAGGGCTTCTTTGAGGACGTGGGTGAGTTTCGAATCCCGGAAGGGCGGGTTTTTTCTCACGCCCGCTTTCGCGAGCTCTGATACCCGCCAGCCCCCTCGCAGGGGCACCATGCTGCGGGGCTCGGGCGCCTGCTCCCTGCGCCAGTTACCATGTCTCGGGTGTCAGTGATGTAGTTGTGCGTCTGCTTCCTGCTGTACACTGTTACTGTCCGCGCGAGGGGGGAAGACCGAACACCACCCTGGTTACCACCCCCGAATCTCGTTGCCCGATCTTCTGGCTGCGTAGACATGATCGACCCACGAACCCAGAAAGGAATTTCGAACAGTGAAATATGGCATCGCTTTCAAGATACCTGATTGGGCGACGGGCAATGCTGAAATTAGTTATCGATCGTGATGCAAGGTGCTAGAGATTGGGCTGTGCTGTGCCGTGCTGAATTGAGATGCACCGTGCCGCGATGACGTGCGGTTTGCTCCAGAAAAGCGTTGTGGATCGGGTCGTTCTTAGTATCCGAATCCTGACGGAACTAGTCTGGAACTTACGCTCGAGCTGACCGAACGCACAACTGGCTCAGAGCTGGTTGCAGCCAAAACGTGCGGGACACTCAATAAGCTCGAGCTCATGGTCCGACTCTGTTCCGAGACGGGGCGGGACGACACGGAGCGCATGGCGAATCGACACGCCACGGGATGTGCCACTGGCGCACTCGGGGATGCGCCAGAGGACGTGTCAGGGAACCTATTGGGGGACGTGCCCTAGACGTGTCAGGGACCTGCCACTGGACGTGCCAAGGCGCATGCCATGGGGCGTGCCAGAGGAAGTCATGCCAAGGGACGCCCTGGGGGACGTGGCAACGGACGCGCCAGGGGACGTGGAATGGGACACGCCACGGAACGGGCATGAGAGGCGCCAGGGGACGAGCCAGGAAACGCGACAGAGGACGAGCCAGGGAACGTGCCACAGGACGCGCCGAGGGGCGTGCCAGAGAGCGTGCCGGGACACGTCACTCCAGGAGACGGCGCAAGGGACGCGCCAAGGGACGCGCCAGCGCGCCAGGGGACGCGCCACGGAATGGGCAGGGGGACGCGCCACGGAAAGGGCAGGGGGACGCCTAGGCTGCGCTGTGCTATGTGACGTTGAGCCGCGATGCGCTCTACTGCGTTGTGGATAAAGCCGCCGTAGGCGCGCCGAACTCTGACCGAACTAGTCTGGATCTCAGGCTCAAGCCGCCTGAACGCGCGGGTCGTGCAGAGCTGTCTGCCGTCGGCACTGCGTGCGAGATCCCTTGCAGCATCAAGCGCGTCTCGAGCTCAAAATCCGACTCGGTTCCGAAAAGGAAGCGAACCGAGGCGTGGGCGAACCCGAACCGAAACGAGGCGCACCGAGACGACGACGGGGCCCCGTCGCGCGTCACGGTGCGGAGGCGGCAGGGCACCTCGCTGCCGTCCAGCTCCGCAGCGCCGAGCAGTGCCGTGGCGCGTCGCGAACCGCCTCATTTACAAACTCAAAAGAACCCTGGGCCCACGCGCCTTCAGGGAAATACAACAAATCCGCTCGTCCGAAACTAGAATCCATTGAAAATTGCTCGAACTTTGCGCTCCCGAGGTCAGCATTCATGATCAAGTACGCCAGATTCGCGCTCCCGAGGCCAGAATCCTTGCAAATTACGTCAGGTTCGCGCTCCCGAGGCCAGATTCACTTGTAAATTACCCAGAGCCAGAATCCCTTTTTAATTATGCCAGGCTCGCCCTCCCGAAGCTAGAATCCCTTGTAATCTACGCAAGATTCGCGCTCTGGAGGCGAGGGCGCGTTGTAAATGATATATGGACCCTTAGTGGGTCACGCCAGGTTCGCGATCCCGGGGCCAGAAGTCCTTGCAAGTTACGCCAGATTCGCGCTCGAGGCCAGAATCCGTTGCAAATTACGCCAGATTTGCGATGCCGGGGCTAGAACCCACGAGCCTGGAAATGGATATAGAAATGTGAAGCATGTACATTGTTCAAGACACCAACCATATTTGGGCGACGGGCAATTCCAACACTCAAGGTAGCGATGGTGATATACAGTGCCAGGGGATGTGCTGTGCTGCGCTGTGATGAACTGAGACGCGCCCTGCCGCGTTGAAATGCGGTGCTCTATTGCATTGTGGATCAGGCCGTCCGTGGCGCCAGAATCCTGATCAAACTGATCTGGATTTTCAAGCTCGAACTGCCTGAACGCATGGCTCACATCTGGCCGCAATCGGAACGCGCGGGGCGCTCGACCAGCTCGAGCTCAAGATCCGGTTTAGTTCGGAAGCGGGATTAACCGAAAGGGGGCGAATCTGAACAGTTCTGTGCTCTATTGCGTCGTGGATCAAATCTTCCCTGGCATCCGAATCCTGACAGAACTGAGCTGGGCCTCAAGCTCGAGCTGCTTGGGCGCATTGCTCGCCCAGATCTGACTGCAATCGAGACCTTATGAAAGGATTATGTTCCGCAACAGGGCGAAATGGTAAGGGCGAGTCCAAGCCGAGGCGAAATGCGTCGAGAAGGTGCGGGCCGAAACACCGACGACGACAACGACGGCGGACGGCGACGGCCGCGACCGCTGTTCCAGTTCGGGACCACTAAGAAGGCTAAATGACACAGAATGTTCAATATCCACCTGGGTGGCCTGGACACGTGAAAACACGTTGGTCTGGGCACGTGAAAAGACGTGGCTCCAGCTCGGGACCACCATGTTTTAGATACCCCTGGGGGGAGATCTGGAAAATCACCAGCCGAAGAAGAGGTCAAATATTACACATCTGGTGCAGATGTATTGATTTTGCCTCTTATGGGCCCCCACTGGGCCCCCACGGGGGGGCTCCTAGACGACCACATGTTGGATCCCCTCCCGTGGGTGGACCGCACGCGTAAACATGATCAACCCACGAACCCCGAACGGAATAGAGAAATGTGAGGCATGGCAACACTTTCAAGACAACTGATTGGGCGACGGGCAATTGCAATACTGAAGGTGTCGATCTCGATGTACCGTGCCAAGGGCTGTGCTGTGCTACACCGTGCTGGATGGCGATGTGCCATGCCGCGATTGTGCTCTATAGAGTTGTGGATCGGGTCCTCCTTTGCAGCCGAGCCCTGACGGAACTGATCTGGATCTTAAGCTCGAGCTGCCTGAGCACATAGTAGCTACCCCAGAGCTAGTTGAAGTGGAAACGTGCTGGACGTCCAATCAACTCAACCTTAAAAGCCGACTCAGCTCCGAAAAGGAACGACACGACACGGGGCACAGGCTCACGGACACGCCACAGGATGGGCGCAATAGGGGATGCGCCAGGGGGCGTGTGAGGAGACGTAACATGGGACGTGCCCTGGATGTGCCAGGGACCTGCCACGGGACGTGCCGAGGCGCGTGCCATGGGGCGGCCAGAGGACGTCATGCCAAGGGACGTTGCCAGGGGGGCGCCACAGAACCGGCAGGGGAAACGTCCGGGGACGAGCCGGGAAACGCGATAGCGGACGAGCCGGGGAACGTGCCACGCCGAGTAGCGTGCTGGGGGACGTGCCAGGGCACGTCGCGCCAGAACGTCGAACGGGATGCGCCAGGGGACGCGCCAGCGCGCCAGGGACGCCCCACAGACGGGCGGGATTGGACTGCAATGCGCTCTACTGCGACAAGCGTTTTGCTCGAGACATCCTCAATCAATCCTCATGTTAGACATCCGCCTGCGTGACCTGGACACGTGAAAACAAGCGGTTCGCTCGAGACATCCTCAACACATCCTCATGCTAGACATCCGCCTGGGCGACGTGGACACGTGAAAACAAGCGTCTCGCTCGAGACGTTCTCATCACCTCCTCATGCTAGACATCCGCCTGGGCGACCTGGACTCGTGAAAACAAGTGGTTCGCTCGAGACATCCAACACATCTTCATGTTAGACATCCGCCTGGGCGACCTGGGCGCGAGAAAACAAGCGTCTCGCTCGAGACGTTCTCAACACATCCTCACGCTAGAAATCCGCCTGGGCGGCCTAGATACGTGAAAGCAAGCGTTTCGCTCGACACATCCTCAACACATCTTCATGTTAGACATTCGCCTGGGCGACCTGTTCGCGTGAAAACAAGCGTTTCGCTCTACATCCTCAACAAGTCCTCATGCTAGACATCTGCGTGGGTGACCTGGACGCATTAAAACAAACGTCTCGCTGAAGACATCCTCAACAAGTCCGCATGCTAAACGTATGCCTGGGCCACCTGGACGCGTGAAAGCAAACGTCTTGCTCGAGACATCATCAAGACCTGAGCACGTGCAAATAATAATTTCACCTGAGACATCATCTGAATTCTGGTCCCCAGGGGAAGAACAATCTATAACACAAAAGCAAGCGTTTCGCTCGAGACATCCTCAACAAATTCTGAACAAAAAGCGTTTCGCTCGAGACATCCGCGACTAACGAAACCGCTTACTTTCCCATATTCATTTGCCAACCCGACGCGACCTCGCTATTGCAAGCAAATTTCGCGGGCAACACGCAAGTCGATTCCAGAGGTAAGCCCCCAAAAGACAACTCTGGGCCCGCCCCCCTTTCCGGGAAAACGCGTGGTTCCAGCTCGGGGCAACCATGTTCGATCCCCCTCAGGTTGGCCTGGGTACGCGAAAACACGCGGCTCCAGCTCGGTGCCACCATGTTGGATGCCTCGACTGGTGGCCTGGGCACGTGAAAGCACGTGGTTCCAGCTGGGGACCACCATGTCAGATACCCCAGGGAGAGATCTGGAAACTCACCAGCCGAAGAAACTGTGTCACATTATCACACATCTGGTGCCGACTTGTTGATTCTGCCTGGCTCGTGCGGGCTCCCACGCGGGGGGCTCCCAGACGACCACATGTTAGACACACCCCTGTGGGTGGCCCGAGCACGTGAAAACACATGGCTGGAGCTCGGGACAGCCGTGTGTGTAGATACCCCTTGTCTGGGTGGCCTGGATACGTGAAAGCACATGGTTTCAGCTCGGGGCCAGCATATCCGATACCCAACTGGGTGGCCTGAACACGGGAAAACACGTGGTTCAAGCTGGGGGCCACCATCTTAGATACCCCCCCTGGGTGGCCTGGACATGTGAAAACAATGAAAACACATGGTTCCAAGATAGCTGAGCATGGCTCAGGATAGCCTCCGACAGCCTCTCGCCGAACATGGCTCACGATAGCCTCCGACCGTGTCTGGATGGGCTGGTGGGGGCACGCGAAGCGTGAAGAGTTATCACACATTCGGTGCTAACGTATTGATTATGTCTGGCTCTTGTGGGCTCCTACTCTGGGGGCTCTCAGACGACCACATGTTAAACATACACCCTCGTGGGTGGCCCGAGCATGTAAAAACACGTGGTTCCAGCTCGGGGCAACCATGTAGGTGTTCTTGTCAGCGCGCTACGCTACGCTACTCCCGATCGGCCCGAAGGCCGTGCCAATCTAGAACTCGGGGGGAAAAACTTGGCCCATGCCTCTGGTACCCGGGCAAACGTGCGATCGTCTTGCGTGGATTGCTTCTTGGGCAGACAGGGGCGGGGAGCCAAAGAGGGCGGGGGAAAGGGGGCAGAAAGGAACAAAAACCGTCAGATCTCGTTCGCGGGGGCCTTCACGAAGAACTCCGCGCTGACAGGCACAGATTCAATCGGTCCACCTCTGAAGCGGTCGGCCTCGATGGCGCGCTCGACTAGGTCGCCAAGCATACGAAAGAGAACACCAATGCGACAAATGTCCGTGTTCTAGATGTTGGACTAGCAAATATCTCTGGCGGTTGCGCCTGTTGCTCCATTCTGTGACTGGATGTTGTGCTAGAGGCGCCTCCAGCCAGCGCTTCATGCGATGGTCAGTAAGCTGCCATGCTTATTCCTCCAAACGTACTCACCCAACTATACGCCTCAACATTTTCCTTTGTAGCGCGTCCAGCTTGTCGAGGTCTTTCTGGGTGAGTGGCGTTGTGGCCAGACTGAAGAGGACAGACGGCGTCACCACGGAGTTCCAGCTCGGGGCCACCATATAAGATACCCACTGGGTGGCCCGAACACGTGAAAACACAAAGTTCAAGTTTGGGGGACCACCATCTCGAATACCCCCCAGCGTGGCCTGGTCACTTGAAAACAAGAGTTTCCATCTGGGGACGACCACATTAGATACCCGCCTGGGCGATGGCCCCCATGAGAGGAGCAATCTATAGGAAACATGATCGCCCAGAAAGGGATGTAGAAATATGGAGCATGGAAACGTTTCAAAGGCACCTCAATTGGGCGATGGGCACGGCAGTGGCAATGCTGAAGATATCGATGGTGACGATACTGTGCCAGGGGCTGTGTTGTGCTGCGCTGCGCTGTGCCGTGCCGCATAGGGGACGCGCACAGGAACGCGCTAGGGGGCGCGCCGCGGGACATGCCACGGGGACACGCCGCAGAACGTCCGAAGAGACGCGCCAGGGGACGTGCCAGGGGACGCAACGTGGGGCGTGCCAGGGGGACGCGCCACGGAACGTGCCAGGGGACGTGCCAGGGGACATGCCAGGGGACGCGCCGCGCGACGTGCCAGGGGAACGCGCCACGGAACGTGGCAGGGAACGTGCCAGGCGACGCGCCAGCGAACGTGCCAGCTCCCGCGCCGGGGAGGCCACCAGAGGCCCGACACCAAGCGAAACCTCTCGCACGGTAAGGGAAGCTCTGGGACCCCCGATCGCGAAAACTCCTGCCCGGGGACGCCTCCGGACGCCCCCCTCCGCGCCAAAAAAAGCGCGCTGGGGAGGCCCCTGGAGGCCCGACGCCACGCGAAAACTCCTGCCCAGGAGGGGAGCCCCCCAGAGGTCCGACGCCGTGCGGCAATTTCCTGGAGGCCGTACACCACGCGGAAACTCCTGCCCGGGAAGGGAGGCCCCGGGAAGGCCCGATGCCACGCGAAACTCCCGCCTGGGAGGGGGAACCCCCGAAGGCCCGACACCACGCGAAAACGCCTGAAAAGCCCCCCGTGGCCTTACACCACGCGACAGCGCCCGCCCTGGGAGGCTCCCTGAGGCCCGACACCACGCGAAAATGTTTCTCCCAAGCAGAAGCCAACACTTTTCTGTGTTGGGGCATGTGCTCGGGGGGCGTTTTCCGGCCCCCCACCATTTCCTGAAAATCAAGCGCTGGACGAACCCTTGTAAATTTACACTGCGTCCGCGCGCGAAGCCGCGATCCCTCGTAATTTACGCCGGATTCGCGCTCTCAAGGCCACAATCCCTTGTAAATTACATTGGGTTCGCGCTCACAGGGCCACGATTCCGTGTAAATCACGCGGGTTTCGCGCTCCTAGTGCCAAGACCCCTTGTAAATTACACTGGATTCGCGCTCCCAGTGCCAGGACCCTTTGTAAATCACGACGGATGCACGCTCCCAGGGCCACGATCCCTTGTAAATTATGCGGGGTTCGCGCTCCCAGTGCCAAGATCCCTCATGAACTACACTGGATTCGCGCTCCCAGGGCGAAGATCCCTCGAATATCACGCGGGATTCACGCTCCCAGGGCCCCGATTCTTGGTAAATTACGCTGCGCCCGCGCTCCCGGGGCCACGATCCCTCGTCAATTACGCTGCGGCCGCGCTCCCAGGGCCACGATCCCCTGTAAGTTACGCTGCGTCCGCACTCCCAGAGCCACCAGGGGCATCCTTGGGAGTACAGGTTCCTGGAAAGATCCGAAACAAGCGTTTCGCTCGAGACATCCTCAGCAAATTCTGCAAAACGAGCGTTTCGCTCGAGGAGTCCGCAACAAACGAAAAATCTGACTTCACCTAAATACTCATCGAGCGGGAATTCAAAACCCGCGTTTCACTCAAGACGTCCTTAAAATCCAATTCCGCCGGCCCTGCGCGACCTTGTTAATCATCGCAGAATAACTCCGCCGGCCCTACGCAAGTCAAAACCGTGGATAAACCTACTAAAAGAGAACCCTGGGCCCACGCCCTTCCCAGGAAAAACAAGCGCTTCGCCCAAGACATCCTCAACTAGTTCTGCAACATAAGCGTTTCGCTCGAGACGTTCGCAACAAACGAAAATGTGCACTCCATCCTGAACTTAAACATGATCGACCCACGAACCCGGAAAGGAATATAGACATGTAAGGCACGGCAACGTTTGGAAGACACCTGATTGGGCGACGGGCAAACGCAATGCTGAATGTATCGATCTTGATGTACCGTGCCGAGGGCTGTGCTGTGCAGCGCTGTGCTCAATTGCGATGTGCCATGCCGCGATTGTGCTCTATAGCGTTGTGGATCGAGTACTCCTTCGCATCCGAGTCCTGACCGAACTGATCTGGATCTTAAGCTCGAGCTGCCTCAGCACATAGTAGCTGCCCCAGAGCTACTTGACAAGGGAACATGCCAGGAGGACGCGCCGTGGAACGTCCCAAGGGACGCGCCAGGCGACGTGCCAAGGGACGTGCCACGAAGACGCACCGCGGGACGTGCCGAGGGGACGCGCTACGGAACGTGCCAATGGACGTGCCACGGGACGTGCTAGGGGACGCGCCGCGCGACGTGCCAGGGGGACTCGCCACGGGACGCGCCACGGAACGTGCCAGATTGCAATGCTGAGTGTATCGATCTTGAGGTACCGTGCCGAGGGCTGTGCTGTGCTGCGCTGTGCTAAACTGCCATGTGCCATGCCGCGATTGTGCTCTATAGCGTTGTGGATCGAGTCCTCCTTTGCATCCGAGTCCTGACCGAACTGATCTGGATCTTAAGCTCGAGCTGCCTCAGCACATAGTAGCTGCCCCAGAGCAACGTGACAGTGGAGCATGCCAGGAGGACGCGCCGTGGAACGTCCCAAGGGACGCGCCAGGCGACGTGCCAGGGGACGTGACACGGGGACGCTCCGCGGGACGTGCCGAGGGGACGCGCTACGGAACCTTAAAATGCATGGTCCTTGCTCGGAGCAACCATGTTATATATATATATATATATATATATAGAGAGAGAGAGAGATATACATACGCATACACACACATATATATATATATCCCATGGATGGCCTAGACACATAACAACACATGGTGCCAGCTCGGGAAACCATGCTACACACACCCCTGAATAGCCTGGACTCGTTACAACACATGGCCATTGCTCAGAACAATCCGCCGACCCCTTGGGGATCATCGGCGTGTGAGATGCTTCCCCCTCCCCAAACCCCTCCCCCGGGAGCCCGGTCCGGTCGATTTGGAGGGGGGGGGGGGTCCGGGACGAGCGCTCCACGGGGCTTTTCCTGGCCCAAGAGGGCTTCAAGACGGGCCACGAAGCCCCCAAGAGGCCTCCAAGACGGCCCACGAAGGCTCCGAGAAGCCAAACGACCGTTCCAAGACGCCCAAGATGGCCCCAAGACGGGCCAAGAGGTCTCCAAGACGGCCCCCGAGGTCCCAAACAAGCCTCCCAAGAGGGCCCCAAGAGTCTAAAATTGTTGATTTTCCATGGTGTTTTTCGATGTGTTTTGCTTTTCCGCCTTTTCGGCTTCCCGACGCTCCAAGACGGCCAAAGAGGCCCCAAAGACAACCCCAAGATGGCCCAAGAGGCCCCCAAGACGGCCTCCAGACGGCCCAAGACGGCCCCAACACGGCCCAAGAGGTCCCCAAGACGGCCCAAGAGGGCTCCAAGACGGCACCACGAGGGGCCCAAGAGGGCGACCAAACATGTTGAAACTCTAGCTTTCTGCCCCCAGGAGCCCCAGGGGGCCCCAAGAGTGCCCCAAGAGGCCCCCAGAGGCCCTCACGAGGCCGCCCAGACGCCCCAAGGAACCCCCAAGAAGCACCCCAGAGGCTCCGAAACGGCCCCCGAGTGGCTCCAAAACTCGCAGTGTCGCTGTCCGCTCGGACCTCCCCGCGGAACTGCCCGAGACCCTCTGGCGGTGGCGGCGAACAGACACCAAACAAATATCACTCGCCTTTTCACCCCTTCGCAGCTTCTACTACCCCCAGATTGGCATAAACAAGGGGTCGGCGGTGTGGCGTAAGCCTAAGAATCATGTTAGATACCCCCTCTGGGTGGCCTGGATACGCAAAAACACGTGATTCAAGCTCGGGACAACCATGTTAGATACCCCCCTGGGTGGCCTGGACACGTAAAAACATATGGTTCCAGCTCGGGACCACCATGTTAGATACCCCCCTGGGTGGCCTGCACATGTAAAAACACGTGATCCAGCCCACCCAGGGGGGATATCTAACATGCGGTCGTCTGGAGCACAGGAGGGCCCAGGAACGCCCAGAGGCGCCTGGAGGCCAAAAAAGAAACGAATCGATACCACATACAAATAAACTCTCGACGTTACGTTCCGAGTCCCAGGAAGGATCCAGGAGGCCCATGTTAGATACCCCCTGGGTGGCCTGGACACGTGAAAACACGTGGTTCCAGCTCGGGACCACCATGTTAGATACCCCCTGGGTGGCGTGGACACGTGAAAACACGCGGTTCCAGCTCGGGACCACCATGTAGATACCCACCTGGGTGGCCTGCACACGTGCAAACACGTGGTTCCAGCGCGGGACCACCATGTTAGATACCCCCAGGGTGGCCTGGACACGTGAAAACACGTGGTTCCAGCTCGGGACCGCCATGTTAGAGACCTCATGGGTGGCTTGGACACGTGGTTCCAGCTCAGGACGACCATGTTAGATACCCCCCTGGGTGGCGTGGACACATGAAAACACGCGGTTCCAGCGCGGGGCCACCATGTTAGATACACCCTCTGGGCGGCCTGGGCACGTGAAAACACGTAGCTCCAGCTCGGGACCACCATCTTAGACACCCCCTGGGTGGCCTCGACAGGTGAAGCACGTGGTTGCAGCTCGGGACCAACATGTTAGATACCCACCTGGGTGGTCTGTACACGTGAAAACACGTGGCTCCAGCTCGGGACCACCATGTTAGATACCCACCTGGGTGCCCTGGACACGTGAAGCGACGTGGTGCCAGCTCGGGCACAACATGTTAGATACCCACCTGTGTGGCCAAGGAAATCCTCGAAAAACAAACGAATTAGTCGAGACATCCTCGAAATTCCTGCGCGCGGGACGCGGCCCGCGCGAGACATCCTCGGAATTCCTACGCGGGGCGCTTTTCCGTGTCGCGGTCGGCTCTGCAAAACCAGCGTTTTCGCTCGAGACATCCTCAACAAATTCTGAAAACACTTGCCAGTGGGGAACCTCTTACGGTGGCAAGAGAAGCGATGCAAGTTGTACAGGAGGCTTAACGAGGCTCACCCTTGTATCGACCAACTCCCCTACAACTTCGTGATAACCGAAGCTTGTTTCACCGAGGTGGGAGCCTGGCCACGTTGCTCATCGTGCCGACGGCAGTGCTGTTGGCCGCCGAGGAGTGGGCTCCTCCTCGTATTTCAAACTCCTCGCCTCACGACACTTACAGCGGCCGTGGGGGACGAGACGACCCTTGAGTTCGATCTCTCCCGGTGGTGGGAGCTACTGCCGGCGGTGGCATTATTTCGTGTTCTACATGCAGGCCTTGTGCACTTGCCCATGGGCTTTGGCCGGTCAACAATTGGACAACCATGGGAGGGGGGGGCTAAACCGGTGATCCTTTATGGAGACGTTCACGGGTCAGAGAGTGGCCGTATTGTGGTCTCTCCGGGATCGGCGCCTTCAGTCACGTTGGACGCGTTCGAGTGGCATGTTGGCCGGCAGGCCGGACCCCACGGGGTCATCTCCTACCACTGGCACGGCCCCTGCGGGGGCGGGCGCGGGGCGTCGGGGCCCTCGGGCCTACGCCTCGCTATCGCGTCCTTGCGGCCGCCGTGTTATGCTTCGACCTCATCTTGTACAGCGTCTTGTTCTAATGTTTTTCTTGAAGCACGTTTTGTCGTGAGGGACCCGGTCCTCGTGGCCGTGATGGGTCGCAAGCAAATTCTGAAAACAACGTTTCGCTCGAGACATCCCCAAATCTGCAAAACCAGCGTTTCGCTCGAGACATCCTCAACAAATTCTGAAAAACAAGCGTTTCGCTCGAGACATCCTCAAAAATAATTCCGCCGGCCCTCTTCCTGCACATAATTGATCGCAGAATAATTCAGCCGGCCCTCTTCCCGTCAATTCCAGGGGTAAACGACTAAAAGAGAACCCTGGGCTTCAGCCCTTTCCGGGAAAAATGGGAATTTCAAGAACCAGTGTTTCTTTCGGGACATCCTCACAATTCAATTCCGCTGACCCTCTCCGACCTCGCAATTTACCCTAATATAAGACCCCCAGCCCCCTTCGAACATGGCACTGGGGACGGATCACCATCCTAAAAGAAAGCCCTGGGCCCAAGCCCTTTCCGGAAACATGATCGACCCACGAACCCCGAAAGGAATATAGAAATGTAAGGCATGGCAAAGTTTCAAAGACACCTGATTGGGCGACGGGCAAATGCAATGCTGAGTGTATCGATCTTGATGTACTGTGCCCAGGGCTGTGCTGTGCTGCGCCGTGCTGAATTGCGATGTGCCATGCCGCGATTGTGCTCTAATAGTTTTGCGGATCGAGTCCTCCTTTGCATCCGAGTCCTGACCGAAGTGATCTGGATGTTAAGCTCGAGCTGCCTGAGCACATAGTAGCTGCCCCAGAGCTAGTTGAGAGGGGAACATGCCAGGAGGACGCGCCGCGGAACGTCCCAAGGGACGCGCCAGGCGACGTGCCAGCGGACGTGCCATGGGGACGCACCGCGGGACGTGCCAAGGGAACGCGCTACTGAACGTGCCAATGGACGTGCCACGGGACGTGACAAGGGAAACGCCGCGCGACGTGCCAGAGGGACTCGCCACGGGACGCGCCACGGAACGTGCCAAAGAACATGCCAAATTGTAATGCTGAGTGTATCGATCTTGATGCACCGTGCCGAGGGCTGTGCTGTGCTGCGCCGTGCTGAACTGCGATGTGCCATGCCGCGATTGTGCTCTAATAGTGTTGTGGATCGAGTCCTCCTTTGCATCCGAGTCCTGACCGAACTGATCTGGATCTTAAGCTCGAGCTGCCCGTGCACATAGCTGCCCCAGAGCTAATTGACAGGGGAACATGCGAGGAGGACGCGCCGCGAACGTCCCAAGGGACGCACCAGGCGACGTGGCAGGGGACGTGCCGCAGGGACGCACTGCGGGACGTGCCAAGCGGACACACTACGGAACGTGCTAGGGACAAGCGTTTCGCTCGAGACATCCTGCCCAAATCCTCATGCTAGACATCCGCCTGGGCGACCTGAACACGTGCAAACAAACGTTTCGCTCAACACATCCTCAACATATCCTCATGCTAGACATCCGCCTGGGCGAACTGGGCACATGATAACAAGTGGTTCGCTCGAGACATCCTCATCACATCTTCATGTCAGACGCGCTGCTCCAGGCCCCCAGGAAGGCCCCAGGAAGCCCATGTTAGATACCCCCTAGGTGGCCTGGACGCGTTAAAGCACCTGGTTCCGCCATGTTGAATACCCCCCAAGGCGGCCTGGACACGTAAAACCACGTGGTTCCAATTCGAGACAATCATGCCAGATACCCCACTGGGTGGCCTGGACATGTACAAACACGTGGGTGCCAGCTCTGGGCCACCATGTTAGGTACACCTCTGGGTGGCCTGGACACGTAACATGATCGACCCACGAACCCGGAAAGGAATATAGAAATGTAACGCATGGCAACGTTTTCAAAGACACCTGATTGGGTGACGGGCAAGTGCAATGCTGATTGTATCGATCTTGAGTACCGTGCCGAGGGCTGTGCTGTGCTGCACCGTGCTGAATTGCGATGTGCCATGCCGCGGTTGTGCTCTATAGCGTCGTGGATCGAGTCTTCCTTTGCATCCGAGTCCTGACCGAACTGATCTGGATCTTAAGCTCGAGCTGCCTGAACACATAGTACTACTTGACAGGGGGACATGCCAGGAGGACGCGCCGCGAAACGTCCCAAGGGACGCGCCAGGCGACGTGCCAAGGGACGTGCCATGGGGTCGCACCGTAGGACGTGCCAAGGGGATGCGCTACGGAACATCCTCAAAATTTCTGCGCGCGGGGCGGGACGTGGCACGCGCGAGACATCCCCGGAATTCCTGCGAGCGGGACGTGAAAACAAACATTTCGCCTGAGACATCCTCTGAATTCTGGCTCCCCACGAGGCCCCCGCTCGAGACATCCCCCAAGTCTGCAAAACCAGCGTTTCGCTCGAGACATCCTCAAGAAATTATGAAAAACAAGCGTTTCGCTCGAGACATCCGGTCAAAATCCAAGGACATCCTGGCAAAACAAACGAATTAGTCGGGACATCCTCAAAACTCCGGGACGCGGCACGCGCGAGACGTCCTTGGAATTCCTGCAAGCGGGACACGAAAACAAGCATTTCGCTTGAGACATCCTCTGAATTCTGGCCCCCCACGAAGCCCCCGCTCGAGACATCCCCAAATTTTGCAAAACCAGCGTTTCCCTCGAGACATCCTCAACAAACTATGTAAGAAAAGCGTTTCGCTCGAGACATCCTGCCAAAATTCTAAGAAATCCTGGCAAAACAAGCGAATTAGTCGAGACATCCTCGAAATTCCTGCGCGCGGGACGCGCACGCGCGAGACATCCTCGGAATTCCTGCGCGCGGGGCGCTTTTCCGCGTCGCGGTCGGGGCTCCAGACCCCGTTATTTGTTGAGGATTTTGCGAGAAACGCTCTGCATCCTCTTTTTCACGAGGGAAAACGGGGGTCTGCGGACCCCGTTTTTTATCGAGGATCCGAGATGGGGGGCGCACTTTCCTCGAGCGGGCACGCACGAAACGCACTTTTTCAAAAAAAAAAAAAAAAAAAAAAAAAAAAAAAAAAACATTAGCACTTTACCTCGTTATTTGCGCAGAATAATTTCGCCGGCCCTCTTCAAGTCAAAACCGGGGGTAAACCCACTAAGAGAGAACCCTGGGCCTCAGCCCTTTACGGGAACATGATCGACCCACGAACCCGGAAAGGAATATAAAACTGTAACACATGGCAGCGTTTTCAAAGACACCTGATTGGGTGACGGGCAAATGCAATGCTGAGTGTATCGATATTGATGTACCCTGCCGAGGGCTGTGCTGTGCTGCGCCGTGCTGAATTGCGATGTGCCATGGCGCGACTGTGCTCTATAGCGTCGTGGATCGAGTCCTCCTTTGCATCCGAGTCCTGACCGAACTGATCTGGATCTTAAGCTCGAGCTGCCTGAACACATAGTAGCTGCCCCAGAGCTAATGGACAAGGGGAACATGCCAGGAGGACGCGCCGCGAAACGTCCCAAGGGATGCGCCAGGCGACGTGCCAGGGGACGCGCCATGGGGTCGCACCGTAGGACGTGCCAAAGGGACGCGCTACGGAACGTGCCAATGGATGTGCCACGGAATGTGCCAGGGGACGCGCCACGCGACGTGCCAGGGGGACTCGCCAAGGGACGCCCCACGGAACGTGCCAAGGAACGTGCCAAGTTGCAATGCTGAGTGTATCGATCTTGATGTACCTGCCGAGGGCTGTGCTGTGCTGCACCGTGCTGAATTGCGATGTGCCATGCCGCGGTTGTGCTCTATAGCGTCGTGGATCGAGTCCTCCTTTGCATCCGAGTCCTGACCGAACTGATCTGGATCTTAAGCTCGAGCTGCCTGAACACATAGTAGCTGCCCCAGAGCTAATGACAGGGGAACATGCCAGGAGGACGCGCCGCGAAACGTCCCAAGGGATGCGCCAGGCGACGTGCCAGGGGACGTGCCATGGGGTCGCACCGCGGGACGTGCCAAGGGGACGCGCTACTGAACGTGCTGGGGACAAGCGTTTCGCTCGAGACATCCTATCAAAATCATCCGAATTCCCACGCGCGGGACGCGGCACGCGCGAGACATCCTCGGAATTCCTGCGAGCGGGACACGAAAACAAGCATTTCGCCTGAGACATCCTCTGAATTCTGGCCCCCCACGAGGCCCCCGCTCGAGACATCCCACAATTTTGCAAAACCAGCGTTTCGCTCGAGACATCCTCAACAAATTATGAAAAACAAGCGTTTCGCTCGAGAAATCCGGTCAAAACCTTAAGAAATCCAAATTCCTGCGCGCGGGACGCGGCACGCGCGAGACATCCTCGGAATTCCTGCGCGAGGAGCGCTTTTCCGTGTCGCGGTCGGCTCTGCAAAACCAGCGTTTCGCTCGAGACATCCTCAACAAATTCTGAAACCAAGCGTTTCGCTCGAGACATCCCCAACTCTGCAAAACCAGCGTTTCGCCCGAGACATCCTCAACAAATTCTGAAAAAACAAGCGTTTCACTCGAGACATCCTCAAAAATAATTCCGCCGGCCCTACTCCCGCACGTAATATCGCAGAATAATTTCGCCGGCCCTACAGCCGTCAGATCCGGGGGTAAACCTCAAAAAAAGAACCCTGGGCTCGAGCCCTTTCCGGGAAAAACACGTGGTCCTTGCTCGGGACAACCATGGTAAGTATCCCCCCCTGGGTGGCCTGGACATGTAATACCACGTGGTGCGAACCATGATCGATACACCCCTGAGCAGCCTGGGCACGTCAAAACACGTGGTCCTTGCTCGGGGCAATCATGTTAGATACCCCCCCTGGGTGGCCTGGACATGTAAAAACACTACGCTTCAGCACAGCACCACCATGTGAGAGATCCCCCATGCGTGGCCTGGCCAGGTAACAACACATGGGACCAGCTCGGGACAACGATGTTAAACCCCCCTGGGTGGCCTGGACACGTAAAAACACGTGGTTCCAGCTCGGGAGAACCAGGTTAGATATCCCACCGGGTGGCCTGGGCAATGAGAAAAACACGTGGTTCCAACTCGGGGCAACCATGTTAGATACTGTACCACCCTGCGTGGCCTGGATACGCTGAATTCGCGCTCCCGCTCGAGACATTATCGCAATGCCTTCCCTGGAGATGCCCCGGAAGCGCCCACCCCTGTCCAGAGCAAGAAAACAACACTTTTCTGTATCGGGATATGTGTTCGGGTAGCGCTCTTCGGCCCCCGTGCGTTTCCTGATACTTCGGTGTTGGACACGGCGCTATGTTAGATCCCCCCTGGGCGGCCTGGACACGTAAAAAACACTTGGCTGCAATTCGGGACAATCATGTTAGATACCCTCCTGGGTGGCCTGGACACGGTAAAACACGTGGTACCAGCTCGGGACAACCATGTGAGATACGCCCCTGAGTGGCCTGGACACGTCAAAACACGTGGTGCCAACTCGGAGCAATCCTGTTAGATACCCCCCTGGGCGGCCTGGACACGGCAAAAACGTGGGTGCCAACTCTGGGCCACCATGTTAGATACACTCCTGGGTGGCCTGGCCACGGTAAAACACGTGGTCCTTGCTCGGGGCAACCATCATAGATGCCCTCCTGAGCGGCCTGGGCACGTAAAAACACATGGTGCCAACTCGGGACAACCATGTTATATACACCCCTGGGTGGCCTGGACAAGTAAAACACGTGATCCTTGTTCGGGGCAGTCATGTTAGATACCCCCTTGTGTGGCCTGGACAAATGAAAGCACGTGATTCCAGCTCGGGACAACCATGTTAGAAACACCCCTGCGCGGCCTGGATACGCTGAATTCGCGCTCCCGCTCGAGACATCCTCGCGATGTCTTCCCTGGAGAGGCCCCCAAAGCGCCAACCCCTGTCCAGAGCAAGAAAACAACACTTTTCTGGATTGTGATGTGTTCGGGTAGCGCTTTTCGCCCGCCTGTGCGTTTCCTGGTAATTCGGCGTTGGGCCCGACGCCATTTGGGATACCCTCCCTGGGCGGCCTGGACACGCAAAAACACGTGGTTCCAATTCGGACAATCATGTTGGATACCCCCCGGGGTGGCCTGGACACGTGAAAGCACGTGGCTCCAGCACAGGACCACCATGCTAGATGCTCCCCAGGGTGGCCTGCACACTTGAAAACACGCGGTTCCAGCGCAAGACCACCATGTTAGATACACCTCCTTGGTGGCCTGAACATGTTAAAACACGTGGTCCTTGCTCGGGGCAATCATGTGGGACCCCCCCCCCCTGGGTGACCTGGACACGTAAAAACACGTGGTTCCAGTTCGGGACAGCCATGTTAGATACCCCCTGCGTGGCCTGGATACGCTGAATTCGCGCTCCCGCTCGAGACATCCTCGCGATGTCTTCCCTGGAGAAGCCCCCAAAGCGCCAACCCCTGTCCAAAGCAAGAGAACATCACTTTTCTGGATTGGGATAGGTGTTCGGGTAGCGCTTTTCGCCACCCTGTGCGTTTCCTGATGATTCGGCGTTGGGCCCGACGCTATGGTGGAAGTCCCCCCTGGGCAGCCTGGGCACGTAAAACACGTGGCTCCAGTTCGGACAATCATGTTAGATACCCCCTGGGCAGCCTGGACACGTAAAAACACATGGTGCCAGCACAGGACCACCATGTTAGATACTCCCCAGGGTGGCCTGCACACTTGAAAACACGCGGCTCCAGCGCAGGAAAACCATTTTAGATACCCTTCCTGGGTTGTCTGAACAAATAAAAACACGTGGCTCCAGCTCGGGACCACCATGTTCGATACACCCCTGAGCAGCCTGGACACGTAAAAACACATGATTCCAGCTCGGGACACCATTTTAGATACCCCCTTGATGGCCTGCACACGTAAAAACTCATAGTTCCAACCTACCCAGGGGGGATATCCAACATGCGGTCGTCTGGGGCGCCAGCGAGGGACAATCATGTTGGATACCCCCCTGGCCAATCTGGGCACATGCAAACAAGCATTTCGCCTGAGACATCCTTTGAATTCTGGCCCCCCACGAGGTCCCCGCTCGAGACATCCCCCAACTCTGCAAAACCAGCGTTTCGCTCTAGACATCCTCAACACATTCTGAAAACAAACAAGCGTTTCGCTCGAGACATCCTCCAAACAAAATTCGCCAGCCCTACGCGACCTCGTCGTTTATCGCAAATAATTTCGCCGGCCGAAACCGGGGGATACCAAAACTAAAAGAGAACCCTGGGCCCACGCCCTTTCCAGGAAAATGTACCAGATTCGGACTCCCGAAACAGCCTTTGCAAGTTACACCAGATTCGCGCTCCCGAGCGATCCCCCGTAAATTAAACCAGATTTGCGCTCTGAGGAGGGAACAGAGCGTTCAACAGCAAGTCCAACATCTCAAGGTGCTTGGTGAATGTCAAGCGCCCTCGCGCGATGTTCCCGAAAATTTTCAACACAAAACAGCTCCGACACGTCCCACCATTGCTCTGGCATCTCTCATGGAGGGGGCCGGCGGCAGAGGGCGAAGCCCTTATAGATAACCCTGGCCAAAGTCGAGAGAGCCTTATTGATAGCAGCACCCTCCTTCAAGCGATCGCCTTCAGCCCCAGTTCGGCTTGCCCGCTCTGAGCCAGCCAAATCTACCAAGTGAGTTTGTGACGACTTGGTGTTGCCGTCAGGTTCCACGAAGCTAGTCTTAAAGGTAAAAATGCAATGGCTTCTACTGCTCGACGCGTTCATTGCAGTGGAACCCACCTTTCGGTTATCAAGCCCCGCATGGACGATAGTGATGACATTGGCGCAACTGTCCAAAGGGTGTTCCGTGAGACCAGGGATCGTCACTCCCAGCGTGGGATGCAACCGTACGTCCAACTTCTTCTGCGACGCACTCACGGCTTGGATGTTGAGTAAATCACGGATCTCCTCGTTATAAATCTCCATTACGCTTACCACCATCTTCATCTTACTGTCCTTCGACATTGCCGCGCTCTTCTGAAAGAGACCCTCGACGATGCGAGGCAGGAGACCACGGTCGTCGCCCGCGCTGCCCACGACGCTGTAGCTCTTGCCACTGCCCGTCTGCCCATAGGCGAAGACGCAATTGTTGTAGCCGTCGAAGGCGTGCGACAGCATCGTTACCCCTTAACGAATTATTGCACAAACATTAACTTTCGGTGGTCCGAACGCATTTCTTGGATACGGGGTGGACACCTCCTCCTGGCGCGCGGAGCGCGCCAGGGGAGGCGCCAGAGGCACCGCTAGGGGGGCCCAGCGCTGATCAAAGAAATCCGTGCAAAACTCTGGACGTTTATGCTTATGTTTTTGGTTGTTTTCTTTTTCGACTCCTAGTTCATCGTGGAGAGTCTGCTGGGTGGCGTAGAGGGGGTGGTCCTTGGTGTGCGACCAGTAACAGCGATCGTACTCGAACTCTCGCGCCGTCTCGCCCTTCCTCCAGGGGCAGAATGTCGACCCCAATCACCGACTGTGTAGGGTTTGCGACTTCACATCATATTTGGGGTCCAACTCGGAGATGTATCATGGGGCGGCGTCCATCCTCGGTAGTGGTATATCGGCCCCCAGAAATGGATTCCCGAATTTTCCGTCTTTTCTGAGTAGCCTGATTTTTCGGGGCCTCCAGGGACCGTCTTGAGGCCATCTTTAACTCTCTGGGGCCGGCTGGAGGCCATCTGGAGCGGTCTTGGCGCGCTCGCCGTCTCGAAACCATCTTCGGCCGTCTCGGGACCATCTTGAAGGGTCTTGAGGGCCCCAGGATCGTCGTGGGCCTCACTGGGGCTCCTCGAAAGCCATTTTGTTGACCATCCTGAGGTCTGAGAGGCCCCTTGGGAGCGAGAAGGCGAAATCTTGAAAAACTGATTGTTTTTATGTTTAGGTTGTTGAAAGGTTGTCGCCTCCTGTGGGCCTCGTGGAGGCCTCTTGGGAGCCTCTTGGGGGCCAGCCATTTGGGGCCGTCTTGGCGAGCTTGAGGGCCGTCTCAGAAGCCCTCAGACCATCTCTGAGCCAAGGGTCTTGGGGGCACCAGTCGACCGTCTTGGGTCTCTCTGGGGCTCCTCTAGGCCAACTTTTTGACCATCCTGAGGCCTCAGAGGCCAGAATTCGGGGATTAGGGGCGAGCAACCCCGCGACTCCTCATGATGGTAGTGGTCGTGGTCGGCATCTCGATGCAGCACACGCACATGCCACCGCTGCGATCGCCCGAGATCTCCTCTTTGATGAAAGGCCGTACACGGACGCACACCTTGATGCTGCTGCTTGATGCGTCCTTGGCAGTGTCAGCGAGGGCACGCTGCGCCAAGCCCTTCTGCGTGGCCTTCTGCAGCTTGACGGCGGGGGCAGAAGCCATCGTGGGAAGCCGCGGGGGCAAGCCCCGTACGTGCAACGGCCGGCGCACGCTACAGGTGTCCGAAAGAAATTTGGGCCGAAATGCTGGAACAAGCACGACAATATTCCCGCCGCTGCTGGATGAGGATAAACCCAAAAGGCTTGGCTCTGCCCTTTTGGAAGCACTGCCCACACAATATGTCTGGCCCACCCTGCTGTTCTTATGCTCTCATACCTCGGTATCGCCGTTCTTGTTCACGTTGACGGAAAACTGAAAGCATCCAGCCTGCAGCCGAGTCCAATAATGCTTCCATGAAGGTATCCTCTCACACCAGCTCGCCCCATGCAATTGCAGCGGACCCGAAGCATGCAAATCGCGTGTTGGCCCGAAGTGCGAGGGTAGCACAAATAATGCGCTTGTCTCCTCGTGGCTTCTAAGCCTTCGCCAATTCAAACAGGGCACTGAACTGGACAGGGTCTCTGATTCAACCTTCACCCTGCTACGTTACCGCGCTGGCACTGTGGACGCCATCGCAGCAGGCAGCTGAATAACACATGCGTAGCTGAAGCGGTATGGTGGGCAAGCGCGCTGGGTCTGAGATCAACGACGAGGCTGGCGCCAAACAAAACTTTGAGCTACGAGTGGAGACATGATCGATCCACGAACCCGGAAAGGGATTTAAAACTTCGAGGAATGGAAACGTTTCCGAGCACCTCAATTGGGCGATGGGCAGTGACAATGCTGAAGATATCCATGGTCATGACGCTGTGCCAGGGGCTGTGTTGTACTGCTCTGCGCTGTGCCGCGTTGTAAAATGGCGTGCCAGGGGACGCGACACGGAACGTGCCAGCGGACGTGCCAGGGGACGTGCCAGGGAACGCTGCGTCCGCGCTCCTGAAACAACGGTCCAACGTAAATCACTCGGCGTCCGCGCTCCCAGGGC
Organism: Prorocentrum cordatum; assembly: GCA_963575745.1. Taxonomy (NCBI): domain Eukaryota; class Dinophyceae; order Prorocentrales; family Prorocentraceae; genus Prorocentrum; species Prorocentrum cordatum. The sequence goes on from CAUYUJ010015400.1 coordinate 165,825, forward strand.
CGCGACCCCTCGTACAGTACGCGGGAGTTCCGCTCTCAACGCCACGGTCCCTCGACAACTACGATGGATTCGCGCTCCCAGGGCAACGATCACTCGAAAATTATACAAGATTCACGCTCCATGGCCACGGTCCCTAATAAGTTACATTGGGTTCGCGCTGCGAGGGCCACGATCCCTCGTACACTATGCTGGGTTCGCGCTCTCAGGGCCACGATCTCTTGCAAATTACACTGCGCCCGCGCCACCAGGGCCACGACCCCTCGCCAACTGCACTGTGTCGCTCCTCCAGGTGCAGGATGCCTAATACATTACGCGGTGTCCGTACCCCCCAGGGCCACGTTCCCTCGTGAATTACGGTGCGCCCGCACTCCCTTCATTCCTTCACTTCATACGGTGTGGTGTGTCCGCCCCCCCCCCAGTGCCAGGATCAATCGTACATTATGATGCGTCCGCTCCCCCTGGGCCACTACCCCTCGTAAACTACGCTGCGTCCGCGCTCCCAGGGCCGCGCTCCCTCGTGAACTACGCAGAGTCCGCGTTCCCAGGGCCACGGTGCTTCGTAAATTACGCTGGGTTCGCGCCTCCAGGGCCAGGATCCCTCGTCAACTACACTGCGTCTGCGCTCCCAAGGCCAGGATCGCTGCAAACCAACCGTCTCGCTCGAAACATCCTCAAACATTCGGCACGCGGGGTGCGCGATCCTCGAGCGGGCATTCAAACATGATGGACCCACGAACCCGGAAAGGAATATAGAAATGAGAAACATGGAAACTACTCACGACACCGAATCGGTTGAAGGGCACTTGCAATGTTCAAGGTAATGATGATGTAAAGTGCCGCTGGCTGCGCTGTGCTGTGCCATTATGTGCAGACTTGAAATGTGTTGTGTTCTTTTGAACTACTCTGTGCGCTAGTGCATTTCGTCCTTGGCGTCCGACTCCTGACCGAACTTATATGCATACTGAACTCGACCTGCCTGAATTCAAAGCTCGGGCCGAGAAGCTCTTCAAACGAATAGGAAGACACAAACGAGAAACAGCTCAATGTCCAAATCACTTCGCGTAAGATTTCGGCCCCGAGAGGCCCCCGCGGGCTCATTGATGATCATGAATATGGTGGTGGTGGTGGTGATGGAGCGGAGAAATCAACTAACTCGAGCTCAAGATCCGAATCAGTTCCGATGTTGAATCAAGTCACAACGTACTGTTTGAACAAATCGGCGCAACGAGGTCGCGAACACTGCGAGAACAATGCCAGCGAACATTGGGCGGCGCAAGGAGCACTCCGGCCCCCGCCAGGCAGAGCCGGGGGAGACGAGAGATGACCCTGGGGGTGCAATTCCCAACGTACAGAAGTAGCAGTGAGCGCGGACGCGCAAGAAATACGACTGACCTCGAGAGTACAAAGCTGAGCAGGGATGGGGCGTAGCGTGGGCGGACCCGAGGGCGCAAAGCCCGACGCAGACGAGGAGAAGAAAGAGGTGGAGGCCGAAGATGCGGCAATCAGAAACAAACATGACGAATTGGGTGTATGAGCTGACCCTGAGGGTGCAATGCCCGTCGCTGAACGAAGGAATCATGAAAAAATCAACTGGCCCTGAGGGCGCAACGCCGGGCAGGGTGGAAGAAACGCGAGGGCTGGGGCGCTGTGCGCGTCGGAGTTGGGAACAAAGGCCGGCTCCGCGCAACGCCAGGCAGAGCGGAAGCTGGGCGACTCAGAAGCTTCGTGCGCGGAGGCTGACACTGCGGGTGCAAACGCCCCCGCGGTTCGGAAGTGGCAACCTACGCAGGCGCCGCGAGCGCGCCGATGTCGAAGAACATCGGCACGCAGTCTCCAGCACGGATCTGCTTCAAAACGTCGTTCCGCACTTCCGCGGGCAGTGGCCATTGGCCTTGATTCCCCCTCGCGGCCACCGGGCGGTCGAGCAGCACGGACGCCGACAGCACATTGCACACTGGCCCAATCGCCCACGCGTGCTCGTTGCAATCCTCCTTTCCACGGTGTTCACCAATGCGCACGAGGCCGACGACCGCGCCCTGGTAGTGCCTGGCTTTGCTGCCGCGTAGGAGGTCGGGGTACATGCCGGCGGCGCTCCTCGCAACATCTGTGTCCTGACGCCCACCGTGAAGCGCGTACCACCCGGTCGAGAACTTGCGATGGCGTTTCTCGACCAGCTTATACCCGTGGACCATGGCCAACGCAAGCTCCGCGCCGTGCACCGCGAAAGCGTGGGTCACGTCCGCTGCGTCATCTGCGCCGCAGGAGCCCTGAGCTGCACGCTGCGATGTTGAGCCCTCAGTTGGCCTCTGCCTGCGGCCTGAGGCGGATCCCTGAGCTGGCCCGTTGCCCGAGCTTGCATCCGAGGAAGCGTTCGTGGCCGCGGGGTCGGCGGCCGGCTGCAACTCGCTGCAATCGGCAGAGGCGGTCGCGGCCGTAGAACCCGCGGCGGGCCGCGAGGCGCTGCCAGCGGCGGGCGCGGCGACAGAGTCCGAGGCGCCACTAGCAGCCGCGCCAGGCTGCGCTGGGGCATGCGCGCTGCGCACATGCCCTGGTGGAGGAGCCACCTAGTAGGACTCGCCCTGCTCCCGCAAATCCACTAAGCGAGAAAACTCCGCATCAACCGCGCCACCTTCTGGCCACCTGCGGCCCGCCGCGGTCTCCAGGTCGTCGTCCGTGACGGGGCGCAGCAGCCTGTAAGCCTCGAGGCGACAGAGCTGAGCGTTCGTCTGTGGCACCATATACTCGCTCGCGGGCCTCACGTCCCTTGGCCGACAGCGCGAGCTGGTGCCGACGGAGGTGGCGGTCCTCGAAGCTGGGCTCGGTGGCCAGGAAGACGCGCCGCTTCTCCGGCTCCTTCACGTCGTGCTCCAGCTCGCCGTCCATACGGCACTCCTGCTGCAGCTTCTCAGAGAAGGGCGTGTTCCTGGGCTCGGGCACCTGGCCGGGGTCGTCGGTCAGGAGCAGCGGGAGCACGGCCGCGGAGTCCAGCTGCATGGACTGCGCGGCGGCCAAAGTCTTCTCCTGCCACGCGCGAAGCCGCCGGCGGATCTCCTCGGTCTCCATGTTGACCATGCATCGCGGCCACTGCTCGGACTGCGCCTGCGCGAACCACAGGAGGATGCGCGGGTGGATGGAGAGCCGGGCCTGCTCCTCGATGGGCCCGTGCAGCGCCGCTACCGCAAGGAAGGCCCCACCCGCGCACGAGGAAGCGAAGCCGTCGGGGAAGGCCGCTCCGTCGCGTCGCCCGTTGTGGCGCAGTTGGCTGTCCCAGGGGCCGGTGCCGAGGACGTGCTCGCAGAAGATCTGCATGGTGAAGATGAAGAAGCGGGCATGGGCCACCGGGCCCTGGGCCACGATCTGGAGCATCCGCCGAGCGGAGGGCATGTCGGGGGCCTCCGCGAGGAGGTCCACGGCGTGGGTCTCGCAGCCGCCCGCCGAGTGCAGCGCGAGCAAGATGGGGCTCCGCGCGTCCGCGACGTTCGGGGTCGGGAAACCTCCGGCGCCGCCAAACACGAGGGCGAAGCCGTTCTGCTCGTGGCGCAGTTTCGCGCGCGCGCCGTCAGAGCCGAGAACCTCGGCAGTGAACACCATCAGCTCGGAGAAGGCGCCCCTGACGTCCTGGTCCACGGCGGGGGACCGCAGCGCGTCCTTCAGGGACGCATTCGGCCCGAGGTTCTGCGCGGCGGCGTCGAGCTCCTCCGAGGAGGCCGCGCGCAGATCTTGTCTGGGCGTTCCTTGAAGCCCACTCTGTTCACGTGGCCCCTGGCCCTGCGGATCTGCTCGATGCGCCGCCCGGCGTCGTAGCAACCGCAGAGCAGATCGCGGTCGGCCCCCCAGCGCGGCTGCTCGGGCACCTCGCAGCGCCGGCACGGGACAGCCGCACGAAGAGCCGCCGGGAGCGCAGGCCCGCCCGGTCGCGCCAGGCCCGTCCGCGCCACCCGCGCCCCACGTCTTGGAGGTTGCGGCCGCGGACAAGTCCTCGGGAGTCACCTGATGCACCAGCTCCTCGCGGAGGAGATGCATTGACGTGCACTGCTGGAAAGACATGGGCGCAGTCCAGGACAGGCCGAAAACTCCATCACCGTAAGGGAACTTGTCGGGGAAACACATGGACCAGAGCTCCGGGCTGCACATCGACAGTGGTGTCGTGGCGGTGCCTTGCGCATACCCCTCCATGCCTCCAGGGGCCACCGACTTGCCCTGCTCTTCCGAGGTCTTCAACGCGTCATGGTGGCGCTCGATCTGCTCCGCCAATTTGCGGTCGAGCATGCCTCTGGCGCTGACCTGCAGCTGTCTGGATCAGGCGTCGGCGCGACCGGCCGTACCCTCGTACACTACGCTGCGTCCGCTCTCTCTGGGCCACGCTTCCTCGTAAACTACGCTGCGTCCGCGCTCCCAGGGCCACGATCCCTGGTAAACTGAGCTGCGTCCACGCTCCCAGGGCCACGATCCGCTGTAAATTCCGCTGCGTCCGCACTCCCAGGGCCCCCTGGGGTATCCTTCGGGGTCCAGGTTCCTGGAAGTTTCCGAAACCAGCGTTTCGCTCGACACATCCTCAACAAACTATGCAAAACGAGCGTTTCGCTTGAGACATCCGCAACAAACGAAAATGCTTACTTCACCATGTGTTTTATCGATCGGAATTTCAAAAAACAGCGTTTCGCTCGGGACATCCTCAACATTGAGTTCGCCGACCCGTCTCGACATCGTCATGTATCGCATAATCTATTGTATAACAATTTCGCCGGCCCGTCTCAAGTCGATTCCTGTGGGAAACAGACCTACTAAAGGAGAACCCTGGGCCGACGCCCTTTCCGACAAAAAACATGATCAACCCACGAACCCGGAAAGGAATGTAGAAATGTAAAGCATGGCGGCGTTTCAAAGACACCTAATTGGGAGACGGGCAAATGCAATGCTGAGTGTATCGACCTTGATGTACCGTGCCGAGGGCTGTGCTGTGCGCCATGCCGCGATTGTGCTCTATAGCGTTGTGGATCGAGTCCTCCTTTGCATCCGAGTCCTGACCGAACTGATCTGGTTCTTCAGCTCGAGCTGCCTCAGCACATAGTAGCTGCCCCAGAGCTAATTGACAGGGGGACATGCTAATTAGGAGGACGCGCCGCAGAACGTCCCAAGGGACGCGCCAGGCGACGTGCCAGGGGACGTGCCATGGGGACGCACCGCGGGACGTGCCAAAGGGACGCGCTATGGAACGTGCCACGGGACGTGTCAGGGGACGCGCCGCGCGACGTGCCAGGGGGACTCACCACGGAACGCGCCACGGAACGTGCCAAATTGCTATGCTGAGTGTATCGATCTTGATGTACCGTGCCGACGGCTGTGCTGTGCTGGGCCGTGCTGAATTGCGATGTGCCATGCCGCGATTGTGCTCTATAGCGTTGTGGATCGAGTCCTCCTTTGCATCCGAGTCCTGACCGAACTGATCTGGTTCTTCAGCTCGAGCTGCCTCAGCACATAGTAGCTGCCCCACAGCTAATTGACAGGGGGATCTGCTAAGAGGACGCGCCGCGGAATGTCCCAAGGGACACGCCAGAGCAAGTGCCAGGGGACGTGCCATGGGGACGCACCGCGGGACGTGCCAAAGGGACGCGCTACGGAACGTGCCAATGGACGTGCCACGGGACGTGCCAGGGGACGCGCCGCGCGACGTGCCGGGGGGACTCGCCACTGGACGCGCCACGGAACGTGCCAAACTGCAATGTTGAGTGTATCGATCTTGCTGTAATTACCGTGCCGAGGGCTGTGCTGTGCTGCGCCGTGCTGAACTGCGATGTGGCATGCCGCGATTGTGCTCGATTTAACGTTGTGGATCGAGTCCTCCTTTGCATCCGAGTCCTGACCGAACTGATCTGGATCTTAAGCTCGAGCTGCCTGAGCAGATGGTAGCTGCCCCAGAACTAATTGACAGAGGGGACATGCCAGGAGGACGCGCCGCGGAACGTCCCAAGGGACGCGCCAGGCGACGTGCCAGGGGACGTGCCAGGGGCACGCACCGCGGGACGTGCCAAAAGGACGCGCTACGGAACGTGCCACGGGACGTGCCGCGGGACGTGCCAGGGGACGCGCCGCGCGACGTGCCAGGGGGACTCGCCACGGAACGCGCCAAGGAGCGTGCCAAGGTGCAATGTTGAGTGTATCGACCTTGATGTACCGTGCCGACGGCTGTGCTGTGCTGGGCCGTGCTGAACTGCGATGTGCCATGCCACGATTGTGCTCGATTTAACGTTGTAGGTCGAGTCCTCTTTGCATCCGAGTCCTGACCGAACTGATCTGGATCTTAAGCTCGAGCTGCCTGAACAGATGGTAGCTGCCCCAGAACTAATCGACAGAGGGGACATGCCAGGAGGACGCGCCGAGGAACGTCCCAAGGGACGCGCCAGGCGACGTGCCAGGGGACGTGCCATGGGCACGCACCGCGGGACGTGCCAAGGGGACGCGCTACGGAACGTGCCAATGGACGTGCACCGCGCGACGTGCCAGGGGGACTCGCCACGGGATGCTCTGCGGAACGTGCCAAGCAACATGCCAGGCTGCACTGCTGGGGGGAACGATATTGATGTACCGTGCCGAGGGCTGTGCTGTGCCTGGGCGACCTGGACACGTGGAAACACGCGTTCCGCTCAAGACATTCCCAGCACATCCTCATGCTAGACATCCGCCTGGGCAACCTGGACACGTGCAAACAAGCGTCTCGATTGAGACTTCCTCGAGACATCCTCATGCTAGACATCCGCCTGGGCGACGAGGACGCGTGAAACCAAGCGTCTCGCTCGAGACATCCTCAACAAATCCTGGCGCTAGACCTCTGCCTGGGCGACCTGGAGGCGTGAAACCAAGCGTCTCGCTCGAGACGTCCTCAAGACCTGGGCACGTGAAAACAAGCATGTCACTTGAGAGATCCTCTGAATTCAGGTCCCCAGGAGAGGACAATCTATGACACAAAACAAGCGTTTCGCTCGAGACATCCTCAACAAATTCTGAAACGCAAGTGTTTTGCTCGAGACATCCTCAACTTTTTAATTCGCCGGCCCTAAGCGACCTCGTAATTTATCGCGAAAGAAGTTCGCCGGCCCTACAGCCGTCAGATCCGGGGGCAAACCCCTAAAAAAGAACCCTGGGCCTGTGCCCTTTCCGGGAAAAAGCAAGAGAAGTAGGCCGACGAAACCGATTGCTACAGCTGATCCGGATACGACTCTCGCAGTGCAGGGTGGCACGCCAGCAAAGAAAGTATATGCCCTCAGCGCCTGAGACAGCCCTCACCAAACTTGCGGCATACGCGAACGCTTATCGGCAGGGCGAAGCGCATCACCCAGTCATCGGAAAGCATGTGGGAGGGGCAACGGGACGAACAAGGCCGAGCAACGGGTCGAACAACGCCGAACCCAGCACAAACAACGGGTCGAACACACAACGGGTCGAACAACAACGGGTCGAACAACGCCGACCAACGGGTCGAACAACGGGTCGAACAACGCTCTTCGAACAACGGTTCGAGCAACGGGTTGGAGCTTGTTGCCAAACAACGTGTTGAACCACGCCGAACTCGGCACGGGGCCCGTCGTAGGCGAGCCCAGGCCGAGCGCCCTGGAAGCGCGTGCGGAGCTCTTGGGAGGCCAGTACCGGCGGGAGCGGCACCCCGGGCGACACGCGGCAGCGGTGGCGACGCACCGGCAGCAGGGGCGACAGCGCGGGTCCCGGACGACTCCAGGGCCAGCGGACTCGGAGATCCTGGTCGCTGCAGTTTTTCCGCAGCGGGCGCTCGCGCTTGGCTGCGGGCCCGGGGGCGCTGACAAGTCGATGCAGCTCGAGAAATGGCGGAGCATCGTCGTAGCCGCTGGGTCTTTATCCATATCCACTTCGCCTCGGCCTCGTGGCGCCCCTTCCCAGAAACTCCAAGGCGCAGTGGATATGGATATAAATCTTGCCCGCAGATCGGCCTACGAACCCAGAAAAGGATTGAGAACTGCGAAACGTGGAACCGTTTCCAAGGACCTCAATTGCATATGCAGCTGGGGGATGCCATGGGGACATGCCAAGGGGACGCGCCGCGGAAGGTCCCAAGGAACACGCCAGGGCACGTGTCAGGGGACAGGCCATGTGGACGCACAGCGGGACGTATCAAGGGGACGCGCTACGGAACGTGCCAATGAACGTGCCACAGGAAGTGCCAAGGGATGCGCCGCGCGACGTGTCAGGGGACTCGCCACGGGACGCGCCACGAACGTGGCATGGAAGGTGCCAGGCGACGCGCATGCCAGGGAACACGTCAAGGAACGTGCCACGGGACGCCCCTGACCCAGGACCAGGATCCCTCGTAAATCACGCTGCGTCCGCGCTCCCAGGGCCACGAACCATCGTAAATTACACTGCGTCCACGCTGCGTCCGCTCTCCCTGGACCACGATCCCTTGTAAACTACGCTGCGTCCGCGCTCCCAGGGGACGCGCTCCTTCGTGAATTAAATTGTGTCCGCGCTCCCAGGGCCACGTTCCCCAGTAAATTACACTGCGTCCGCCCCCCCAGGGCCAGGATCCTTTTTGTAAATTACGCTGCGTCCGCGCTCCCAGGGCCACGAACCATCGAAAATTACGCTGCGTCCGCTCTCCATGGCCCAGGATCTCTCGTAAACCACGCTGTGTCCGGGCTTCCAGGGCCGCGCTCCCTCGTGGTAAATTACATAGTGTCCGCGCTCCCAGGGCCACGCTCCCTAGCAAATTCAGCTGCATTTGGGCTCCCAGAACCACCGGGGCATCCTGGGGCGCCGAGGCCGCGAAAGTTCTGCAAAACAAGCGTTTCGCTCGGGACGTCCTCAGATATTTGGCGCGCAGGGCGCGCCATCCTCGAGCGGGCATGCAAACAATTGTTTTTCCCCACTTCCCGAAACAATTCAAAGCCTCCATACCTCGTGTTTTATCGCGGATTCTGCGCAAAACGCTCCGCACCCAGTTTCTACAAAGGAAAACGTGTGTCCGCGGACCTCGTTATTTCTTCAACATCCGAAAGGAAAAGGGGGCACATTTTCCTCGAGCGGGCACGCGCGAGACGCATTTTGAAACACAAATCGAAAATGATCGACCCACGAACCCGAAAAGGAAAACAGACACGTAAGGCATGGCAACGGTTTGAAGACACTTGATTGGGCGACGGGCAATTGCAATGCTGAGTGTATCGATCTTGATGTACCGTGCCAACGGTTGTGCTATGCTGCGCCGTGCTGAATTGCGATGTGCCATGCCGCGATTGTGCTCTATAGCGTTGTGCATAGACTCCCCCTTTGCATCCGAGTCCTTGACCGAACTGATCTGGATCTTAAGCTCGAGCTGCCTGAGCATTTAGTAGCTGCCCCAGGGCTAATTGACAGGGGGACACGCCATGGGGACGCGCCGCGGAACGTCCCAAGGGACACGCCAGAGCAAGTGCCAGGGGACGTGCCATAGAGGACACCGCGGGACGTGCCAAGGGGACGCGCTACGAAACGTGCCAATGGACGTGCCACGGGACGTGCCAAAGGACGCGACGCGCAACGTGCCAGGGGGACTCGCCACGTGACGTGCCACGGAACGTGCCAAGGAACGTGCCAGGCGACGCGCCAAGGAACATGCCAAGGAACGCGACAGGGAACGGGACGTCTCTGACCCAGGGCCAGGATCCCTCGTAAATTACAATGCGTCCGCGCTCCGAGGGCCAAGATCCATAGTAAATTACACTGCGTCCGCGCTCCCAGGGCCACGATCCCTTGTAAATTACGCTGCGTCTGCTCTCCCTGGGCCACAATCCCTTGTAAACTACGCTGCGTCCGCGCTCCCAGGGCAGCGCTCCTTCGTGAATTGCGCTGTGTCCGCGCTCCCAGGGCCACGCTCCCAATGAAATTACGCTGCGTGAGCCCCCCAAGGCTGCGTCCGCGCTTCCAAGACCACGATCCCTAATAAATTACGCTGCGTCCGCTCTCCCTGGGCCACGATCCCGCGTAAACTACGCAGCGTCCGCGCTCCCAAGGCCGCGCCCCCTCATGAATTACACTGCGTCCGCGCTCCCAGGGCCACGTTCCCCATTAAATTACGCTGTGTCCGCCCCCCCAGGGCCAGGATCAGTGAAAAAATACGCTGCGTCCGCGCTCCCAGGGCCACGATCCATCGTCATCGTAAATTACCATGCGTCCGCGCTCCCAGGGCCACGATCCCTTGTAAATTACGCTGCGTCCGCTCCCCCTGGGCCACGATCCCTCGTAAACTACGCTGCGTCCGCGCTCCCAGGGCCACGATCCCTGGTAAACTAAACTGCGTCCGCGCTCCCAGGACCATGCCCTTTGTAAATTACGCCTTCGGCGTCCAGGTTCCTGGAAGTCTCCGAAATAAGAGTTTCGGTTGAGACATCCTCGACAAATTCTGCAAAACGAGCGTTTCGCTCGAGACATCCGCAACAAGTGAAAATGCTTACTTCACCTTGTGTTTAATGGATCGGAATTTCAAAAACCAGCGTTTCGCTCGGGCCGTCCTCAAATTTTGATTAACCTGCCCTCTTCGACCTGGTTATTTATCACCGAATAATTTCGCGGCACTCTTCAAGTCGATTCCGCGGAGGATAAACCTACTAAAAGAGAACCCTGGGCCGGAGCCCTTTCCGCGAACTTTACCTCGTTGTGTATCGCAAATACTTCAGCCAGCCCGTTTCAAGTCGATTCTGGAGGTAAACAGCTAAAAGGGAACCCGGGGCCCAAGCCCTTTCCGGGAACATGATCGACCCACGAACCTGGAACAGGATTAAGAACTGCAAGGCATGGAACGAACCGCTTTTAAGTACCTCAATTGCCTATGCAACTGGGCGATGCCATGGGGACATGCCAGGGGGACGCGCCGCGGAACGTCCCAAGGGACGCGCCAGGGGACGTGCCAGGGGACGCGCCATGGGGACGCACCGCGGGACGTGCCCAGGGGACGCGCTACGGAACGTGCCACTGGACGTGCCACGTGACGTGCCAAGGGAAGCGCCGCGCGACGTGCCAGGGGGACTGGAACACGGGACGTGCCCCGGAACGCGCCAGGCAACGTGCCAGGCGACGCGCTCGGGAACGTTCCAGGGAACGCGTCAGGGAACGCGCCACGGACGTCCCTGACCCTAGGCCAGGATCCCTCGTAAATTGCCATGCGTCCGCGCTCCCAGGGCCACGATCCTTCGTAAATTACGCTGCGTCCGCCCTCCCAGGGCCACTATCCTCGTAAGCTACGCTGCGTCCGCGCTCGCAGGGTAGCGCTCCCTCGTGAATTGCGCTGCGTCCGCGCTCCCAGGGCCACGTTTCCTATCAAATTGCTTCGTGTTCGGGCTCCCAGGACCACCTGGGCATCCTGGGGCGCCCAGGCCGCTCAAATTCTGCAAAATAAGCGTTTCGCTCGAGACATCCTCGGAGGTTCGGCGCGCAGGGCGCGCCATCCTCAAACGGGCACGCAAAAAGCATAGCGTTTACCATTTTCTGCCAAATTTCAAAACCTCCAGACCTTGTGTTTCATCGCGGATTCTGGGCAAAACGCTCCGCACCCTCGTGTGGGAAACGTGTGTTTGCCAACCCCGTTATTTTTCAAGGATCCGAGATAGGGGACACATTTTCCTTGAGCGGGTACGACTTGGACTTTACTTTGTTTTTCCATTGAGCGGAAATTCGCCGATCCTCTTCAGGTCGTCCCCAGGGACAAACCTACTAAAACAGAACCCTGTGCCTCTGACATTTCTTCGAACATATATATATATATGTATGTATGTATGTATATATATATATATATATATATACAGGGGCCTGGCCCGGGGGGGTCCCAGTTCGAGCCGACTCCGAAGACGCTATTTGAAGACGCTATTCCCCCGCTATTCCCCCAAAGAGCTGCGGTGACGCCTCTATTCCACTGACGCCTGGTGATGCTCGTGACGCCTCTATTCGGCCTGAAGCCTCTATTCCGCTGACGCCTTGAAGCTCGTGAAGCCTCTATTCGGCCTGAAGCCTCTATTCGACTCGTGACGCCTCTACTCGGCCTACGAATTGCAACGCACAGGTGGGGTAGCGACCCTAAACGCGCCTATTCGGCCTGAACCCTTTATTCCCCTGACGCCCAGTGAAGCTCGTGAAGCCTCTATTCGGTCTGAAGCCAGTATTCCCCTGGCGCCCGGTGAAGCTCGTGAAGCCTCTATTCGGCCTGAAGCTTCTCTTCCCCTGACGCCCAGTGAAGCTCGTGAAGCCTCTATTCGGCCTGAAGCCTCTATCCCCCTGGCGCCCGGTGAAGCTCGTGACGCCCCTATTCGGTCTGAAGCCTCTATTCCCCTGGCGCCCAGTGAATCTCGTGACGCCTCTATTCGGCCTGACACCTCTATTCCGGTGACGCCCGTTGAAGCTCGTGAAGCCTCTATACGGCCTGAAGCCTCTATCCCCCTGGCGCCCGGTGAAGCTCGTGAAGCCTCTATTCGGCCCGAATGAAGCCTCTATTCCCCCGACGCCCGGTGAAGCTCGTGAAGCCTCTATTAGGCCTGAAGCCTCTATTCCCCTGACGCCCGGTGAAGCTCGTGACACCTCTATTCGGCTTGAACCCTTTATTCCCCTGACGCCCAGTGAAGCTCGTGAAGCCTCTACTAGGTCTGAAGCCTCTAGTCCCCTGGCGCCCAGTGAATCTCGTGACGCCTCTATTCGGCCTGACACCTCTATTCCGGTGACGCCCGTTGAAGCTCGTGAAGCCTCTATACGGCCTGAAGCCTCTATCCCCCTGGCGCCCGGTGAAGCTCGTGAAGCCTCTATTCGGCCCGAATGAAGCCTCTATTCCCCCGACGCCCGGTGAAGCTCGTGAAGCCTCTATTAGGCCTGAAGCCTCTATTCCCCTGACGCCCGGTGAAGCTCGTGACGCTTCGCAAGGTTCGTGCCCCAGGGGAAGGCAAATCTATAAGCAATTACGTAAAATGCGAAAAAATCGTGCCCCTGGAAAGGGGTCGTGCCCCAGGAGAGGGCCAATCACGCTAAGGATTCGTCCCCCATCATACGACCACCCTATCAGCACGCATGTGAAGCACGAAAGATTCGCGCCCTAGGAGAGGGTCAATCTATAGGCACAGACGTAAAACACTAAGAGGTTTCGTGTTCCAATAGAAGGCCGATCGATCTATTGGCACATACGTTAAACACAAAAGGATTCGTGCACCAGGGGAAGGCCAATCTATATGCACACGCGTAAGACACGAAGGATTCGCGCTCCAGGAGAGGGCGGATCTATATGCACATGCGTAACGCACGGAGGGTTCGTGCCCCAGGAGAGGGCAAATCCATAAGCGCATACGTGAACCCGCAGGGCTCGTGCCCCAGGGGAAGGCAAATCTATAAGCAAACGCGCACTGTAGAACACGAAAGATTCGCGCCCCTGGAAATGGCCAATCTAAAGGCATACGCGCGAAACACAAAGGATTCGTGCCCCAGGAGAGGGCCAACCTATACGCACATGTATAAAACACAAAAGATTTGCGCCCCAGAAAATGGCAAATCTCTAGGCATCAAGTAACGCGCTAAATATTCGCGTGCCATGATACGGCCATTATATAAGCACGCACGTCAAACACTAAACATTCGTGCCCCAAGAGTAGGCCAATCTATAGGCACATGCGTGAAACACAATGGACTCGCGCCCCAAGAGAAGGCCAATCAGCCAATCTATTGGCACATACGTTTAACACAAAGGATTCGCGCCCCAGGAGAGGGCCAAGACAGCTCCAGGAGGCACCGGGAGGGGCCAAGACAGCCCCAGAAAGCACCAGGAGGCCCCAGGAAACCATGGTGAGCTCCGGGAGGCCCCAGGAGGCTCCAGGGCCTCACTGGGCTTTCCTTTTTAAATGATTCTTTTTTAATGAACCTGGGGAGGGCTCTTGCCTATCAGAGGGCGCCGCACAGCAATGGGGCATGTCTAGCACCAAGGATTCTTTTTCAATCAACTTGGCGAGGGGTCTTGCCTAGCAAAGGTGCCGTACAGCAAAAGGCATGTCTAGCACCAGGGATTATGCTTTAAATAAACTTGGGGAAAGGTTTTACCTAGCAGAAGGTGCCGCGCAGCAAAGGGGCTCACCTTGGAAAGGGTGCCGCACAGCAAAGGGGCACATCTAGCACCAAGGATTATTTTTTCATCAACTTGGGGAGGGGTCTTGCCTAGCAGAAGGTGCCGCACAACAGATGGGGCACGCCTAGCACCAATGATTATGTTTTTTAACTCAACTTGGGAAGGGCTCACTCTTGCCTATCAGAGGGTGCCACACAGCAAAGGGGCATGTCCAGCACCAAGGATTCTTTTTTTAATCAACTTGGCGAAGGGTCTTGCCTAGCAAAGGTGCCGCACAGCAAAAGGGCATGTCTAACACCAGGGGATTATGTGTTAATTAACTTGGGGAAGGGTCTTGCCTAGCAGAAGGTGCCGCGCAGCAAAGGGGCTCACCTTGGAGAGGGCGCCGCACAGCAAAGGGGAACATCTAGCACCAAGGGTTATTTTTTCATCAACTTGGGGAGGGGTCTTGCCTAACAGAAGGTGCCGCCCAACAGATGGGGCACGCCTAGCACCAAGGACTCATGTTTAAATCAACTTGGGGAGGGCCATTGCCTAACAAAGGGTGCCACATAGCAGATGGGGCACTTCTAGCACCAAGGATTCCTTTTTCATCAACTTGGGGAGGGGTCTTGCCTAGCAGAAGGTGCCGGACAGCAGATGGGGCACGTCAAGCACAAAGGATTTGTTTTAACCAACTTGGGGAGGGCCATTGCCCAACAAAGGGTGCCACACAGCAGATGGGGCACGTCTAGGATTCTTTTTTTAATCAACTTGGGGAGGGGTCTTGCCTAGCAGAAGGTGCCGCGCAGCAGATGGGGCACGTCATAGCGACTCGTTTCAAATCAACTTGGGGAGGGGTCTTGCCTAGCAAAGGGTGCCGCGCAGCAAAGTGGCACATCTAGCACCAATGTTTCTTTTTTTAAATCAACTTGGGGAGGGGTCTTGCCTAGCAGAGGGCGCTGCGCAGCACATGGGGCACGTCTAACATCAAGGGTTTGTTTTATCAACTTGGGGGGGAGTCCTGCCTAGCAAAGGGTGCCGGACAGCAGATGGGGCACGTCAAGCACCAATGATTCTTTTTCAAAATCAACTTGGGAAAAGGGGTCCTCCGGTAGGGGTCTTGCCCAGAAGAGGGTGTTGCACAGCAGATGGGGCATGTCTAGCGATTCTGTCTAAATCAATTTGGGGAGGAGTCTTGCCTAGCAGAGGGTGTCGCACAGCAGATGGGGCACGCGTTGTGTTAGGCACGGAAAGCGTAGAGTCACATGGTACTTAATAATTACAATTGGGAAGGGAACACGTTGAATACTGGGCATGGTGACGAGAAGGAAAATTTTCACGAGTAGCGTCTTCACCCAGAATAAAGTCTTCACCAGGAATATAACAACTTCACCGGGAATAGCGTCTTCACCCGGAAAAGCGTCTTCAGCAGGAATAGCGTCTTCACAACCCAGCGCATCATTTCTCTTAAACTTAAGAGGATCCTCCAAAATTTTAGAGGTTACTCTTAAATTTTAGAGGTTGTGGAATATGCTGCAAATCCTCTTAAATTTTTAGAGGTTGTGCACTAGTGCAGCATTTCTTGATTTTCGCTGGAGCGTGCATAGTGTATATAGGTCTTGGCCATCGCGGTGCGCACTGTTGCAGGGTAGGTTCCAAGCGCCCTGCCATCGGTGGCGAGTGCGCTTAGGCTGCGCGTCCCCGTGCCCCTTGCGTGTAAGCTCGTGCCCCTGGGTGCGTAGTGGCGTACGCGCCCTGCGCCTTGCTTCCCCCATGGTGCGCACCTTGGATCGGTTTTGCGTTTTTGGGTGCCTTTCGTGATGCCTCGTTGCTGCGCTGAGCGAAAGGGCAAAAAAAAATCTTAAAACAAAAACTTATCTCTCCCCCTCCGCCTCCTCGTCCTTGTCCTCCTCCTCCTCCTCCTCCTTCTCCTCCTCTTCCTCCTCCTCCTCCTCGTCCTCTCCTCCTCCTCCTCCTCCTCCTCTCCTCCTCCTCCTCCTCCTCCTCCTCCTCCTCCTCCTCCTCCTCCTCCTCTTCCCTATCATCCTCCTCTTCCTCCTCGGGCAATAATGCAGCTCTGACCTTAGCGCCCATTCTGCCCAGGCTACTCAATGAAACCCTAGTTGGCTCGAGATCGAGGAATCCCCACGGGATTCGAGAACGGGAACCCCTAAGGAGTTCGAGATCGAGGAACCCCCAAGGGGTTCGAGATCGGGGACCCCCCCAAGGACTTCGAGATCGAGGAACCTCCACGGGATTCGAGAACGGGGCCCCCCATTGAGTTTCGAGAGCGGGGTAGGGGGTGAGGGGAGTTTGTTCGTCGCCTTGCCATGATGTTGCGGACGGAACCGACTTGATGAGACTCTGCGCACAGGATGTGGCAGACCGTTGATTGTCCGTAGCCGTTCGGCACATTTTTGAAGTTTCACGTCACGATGTCGACACCACCCAAACAATTTCGCAATTGTTCGTTTCATGCCGAGAATGCGCCAGAGCTGATTTCGAAATGTTTCGAGAGAGATGGGCCGCTGATTGATTACCCCAGCACAGACATGAAGGTAGGTATTGACATGGGAGCCTTAGAGAAACAGAAAACGCCAATTGCTCGTCTTATTCTTGTCGACGTGAGAGGGGGCTTCTTCCGTCAGGGTGACATCAAAAAGGGTCTGGAGGACGTATGGGCCCATCGGAGGGAAGAGATAACAGACTGGGGAGCTCTACACACGTGCACGGACATCAACAGCTCGTTGGACCTCATGGCCTACAAGCTTAGGGTGATGATGAGCCACATTCGTGAAAAGCATAGCCAATTCCAGAAGCTGGAGGGAGAGAAGTACGGAAAGGCCCATCCGAAGTGGATTCGTGATATATATGAAAACATCGTTCCAGTGAAACCAGATGGAAAAGAAGATCACCGACAAGCACCACATCCATTGTTTGCTTTCCGCGGGCCCGAGGGTGATGATGATGATGATGATGATGGTGATCATCCCGATGAGCCCGCCACCATCATTTTCAAGTACGTCGAGCCAGCTGGGGGAGAGATGAAGGCGTACGCGTTGCTCTCGGACGGAGGTAGGGTCGAAGCATCGAAATTTACCGACGGCGGCAACGGGTTCGCCATCGCACACTTCAAACATAACGGCGAGGAGGGCATCACTTTGGAGACGGAGATCCCTTCGATACACATCGACGAGACGGGCACGAAGTTGACCATTCCCAAGGTTGCGAAGACAAAGGCGAGCGGCAAGAAGAGGCCTGCAGCGACCAAGGGGAAACCAGCAGCGGCAGTAAAAAAAAAAGAAAGGCAAATCCAAGGCTAAGGCAGCTGCGGTTCCAGCAGGTGCTGAAGAGGATGGTGGTGCAGATGAGGCAGAGGAGGGTGATGAAGAGGAATGTGAGCCAGACGCGGTGGTCGACGACGCGACCAGCGTGGACGAGATCGTGAAAGCAGGGTTTGCACTTCTCCCAGAATCGGCAGCAGACTTCATTACCCTGCAGAGCGGCAAAAAAACCTACACGATCGACCCGAACACCCAGAGCGACCACGACAGCATGACAGATAGCGCTTCGCCCAGCAAAATTCAGGTCATCCTGGCCAAGGGCACTGGGGAAAAGGCCAAGCCTGAGAGAGCCTTCTACGTAACCAATGTTCTTGGATTGCCAGAGGGTTCGGAGCAGACGACGAATTCTCAGAACGGCGTTCAGATGTCCTGGACGAACTGCGACAAGGATGAGGTTTCCAAAATGTGGAACGTTTGCCTTCAGATTTGCAAGCATCAGCTGACACTCAAAAGTTAGTGTAGCGACCCGTTTGCCCGTGTCTTGCGAGGTCTTGTGCTGCAGGCCCATTCGACAGCACCCCTCAGCAGTCAGCATTCGACAGCCCGTTTGCCCGCTCCAGCGCTTGCATTGACATCATCAGTGCAATCAGCATCGCATGCAATCATGAGCATGATCATCACCGTCATCGTTATCATCGTCATCGCCAGCATCGTCATCGCCATCGTCACGAGGCATCACCATGATAGCGATCATCGGCAAAAACCAATCGCATTGACATCATCGTGCAAAGCGGAGCCGTAGAGTGACATGCAGCCACGCAGAGAGGACGTGCACGATGATAATGGTAGAGCTGAGACTGACGTGGAGCATGATGGAGGAGGAGCGAAGGGAGAGGAAACAGGAAGAGTGGATGAAGGAGGGGAGTGGGATTGAATGAATGAACGCCCAAAGCTGGCCCAGCACTGCTGCCCCCCTGAGAAGCCCACGTCGCCGACGGCCAACCGTCTAGTGGTATATTTGCCCCCCTCCGTGCTGGGGCCAACCGTCTAGTGGTATATTTCCCCCCCCATCGATGATCAGCCGTCTGCGCGGGGCAGCTACCAAGACGGCCCAAGATGACTTCTGAGCGGCCCCAGAGAGCGCCACGGTCAGCCCTAAAAAACACCCGACACACGCACACACGCGCGCGCACACATACGGGACCACGAGAGACCAACGAGAGCATCAGCGCGGCGTCAAGACGGCCCAAGACGAAACCCGAATAATGCCTCACCTGGACCGACGACTGCACTTCAGCACCAGGCACTGGGGTCACAGGTGATGCTCGCGTTGCTGCTGTTGCTGCCCCTCCTCCGCCTCTGGGGCTCGCCTCAATCGGGATCCTCCCCGTCCTCTCACGCTCTCCTCCTCAATGCGGCTCCCACTGCATCGTCCCTGGCCCACTCTTCCAGCAAAGATGGGGGGAGGGGGGAGGCGGGAGTCCAATGGCTCCGCCCCACGTGGTGTCTCCTCTACAAAGCCCCCCCCCCTCACTGGCTATCCCCTCCCTGCGTCCGTGAAGGCCCTGTGACCCTTTAGCCTCCTGAGCCCCCTGGCCGCCGCCCCTGAAACATCCCTGCTCGCTGCGGCCCCCTAAGACAAATTCCAAGCCTCCTTGCCTCCCAGTCCTCCCCTGCCTCCCGCAGCCGTTTTGGCCCCATGGAGTGTTGCATTTGCTCTGAGGCACTCGTCCGTCCTTCAGAGCTTCTAGCACCGCGGACTTGTATACCACAGTGCGGCCATGGGATGCATGGCCAATGCTTGGCTCTGTGGGTAACTCGCGGCCGCCGCAGCCCCCTCGACTCTGTAACGTGCCCTGTGTGCAGAGCGGACATCGGCACGCCCGAACACATTGGTCTTCAATTGAGTGATCTTGGCATCGACGTCGAAGCGATCGATCGTGAATACCCCGAGGCCGACGATGATCACCCACCACAATTTCCTGCCCCGCTGAGCGTTGTTCCATTGTGTTGTCCCCGAAGGGTCACTACCGACGATGGACGTGTTGTTGAGGTGCCCGACGACCGCCGCATGAGGTGGTCCCCTTTCTTTCGGCTGGGCGACACATCTGTGTGCGAGGCGCAGTGGGTTTGTTACGCCTGCAACACTGTCGTGAATGCAGACATGGAGCGCATGAGCTTCGCAGTACATAAGCCATTCTATTCCAATGCGAAGTGCGTCAGCGTATCCAGCCGCCGTGAGTTTTGCATCGGTCACAACAGGATGCAATCTATCATCATCGACTGATCCCTTGACCTGGCCGTCAACCCGTGGTACTTTGCCTGCTGCACAGCGGAGCATAGCGACGTGCCCATCGTCCTGGGCTGCATCGAGCACCCTCCTGATGGTGACCCGCTCACGATCGACTCCGATAGCCAGGAGGAACCCGACATAGACGTCGAGTTGGCGGCGTTGGCCTCTATCGCAAACCGTCCAGACTCAATCGACGAAGAGATTGAGGCACTTGAGCGGATTGCTAGATCGTGAGTTCTGTGGGCAGTAGCGACTCTGTTCTCACACTCCCTCTCCTCCTCCACCTCATCCTCGTCCTCCTCCTCCTGCCCTCCTCTTCCTCCTCCTCCTCCTTCTGCCCTCCTCTTCCTCCTCCTTCTCCCCAATGGTTTTCAAACGCTTGAAAACTAACTGATCCTCCTCAACCTCCTCCTCCTCCTCCTCCTCCTCCTCCACCTCCTCCTCCTCCTCCTCCTCCGCCTGCCCCTCCCCCTCCTCGAAAAAAATCCCCCTTCTTCGCTCGCTCTCCCCTCTCAGCACGGCCCGCAGGGGTTTGCCCGACAGGAGCCTGAAGGGGCCGCTGGCGGGCGGAGGGCGGGCGGCTATATCTGGCACATATCTGGCACCCCCCCCCCTGCCAGATATAGAAACCTTAAAAAACCAATGGTTTTTCAACATTCTATGTCTGGCAGGGGGGGGGTGCCGGATATGTGCCGGATATGGCGGCCCCACCTGGTGCCCTTCCGCTCCGGTTGCTGCCTCGGCCTGCCCTGGAGCTCGGCCTGCCCTGGAGCTCGGCCTGCCCTGGAGCTCGCGCTTTGCTGAAACGAATGCGTTCGATCAAAGACGGCTCGCTTACCCCAAGAGGCCCCAGAGGTGACTCAGAGGTGGCTCAAAGGTGACTCAGAGGTGACTCAGAGGTGACTCAGAGGTGCAGGTGACTCAGAGGTGACTCAGAGGCCAGGGGTTCAGGAAACTTACGCGGACAGAAATCGCTGTTGTTTCAAGTGGCCCAGACTTTCCTGAAATACAAACAGACAAACAACACACACACAAACAAGCAAACACACAAACAAACAAACACGCATTACATACAAAACGAAGTAAAAGCGAACATATTAATTCAGGCTGCGCTATCAACGATTACATCGACAGTGAGGTCGATAATGAGATCGATGCCACCGTTATCCGTAGCCATTTTGACTCAAGCTTTCTTGGCACTCTTCAGTTGGCGGCATCAAGATATGCCGCCGAAGCGCAAGGCCGACCAGCTTCCCTCTGCATGCGAGGAGCTCAAGGATTTGATTATGAAGGAGAGCGGGCAGGTCAACGCTCAGAGCATCGCTGGAGTGGAAAGGTCACTTCGCCAACGGGCTTTCAGCTCCTTGAACAGCGTCCTCAAGAAAGAGTTTGCTGAAAAGTTCGCTGAATACTCCAAGATTCAGGAGGACGAGGACAGGAGGGAATGGTTGGCCGCCTTCTTGGTCGACCCCAAATCGGGTGGGAGCATCGTCCGCAACGACACCAAGCGCACGACCGAGACCGCCGAGACAGGAGGCAGGGCGTGGATGACGATCGAGGAGTACGCAGGGCCGAGGGGTTGCAACAACCTGGAGCACGCCAAGCTGAGGTGCGAGGGGGGCGAGTTCCCATCGCGCCCTCACGAATCGTCGCTGCTGGCGGCGAAGAAGATCATGCAGTACTACGTGCCCATTGGCGTCCAGGACACCTGGAAGAAATCCAAAATCGAGGAGGCGTTGATCCGCACCGAAGCCAAGATCGAGGCCGAGGACGTCGAGAACGTCAAGACCATGATGGAGAACTTCGGGTCAACCAGCGTGCCGAGGGTCGGCAACCCCAAGAGGAGGAAGAAAACAGATCCGCAGAGCCCAGAAGATCCCATCTCCCCGATCGGAGGCAAGGAGCTCACCGAGGAGGAGAAGAGGAAGCAGGAGGCCGAGAAAGCCAGGGTGGATGCTCTTACCGCCCTGACCGATACCACCAAGAAGGCCAAGCAGCAATACGACAAGATGAACAAGGAGCTTGGAGAGGTGCGGACCATCGAGGATCGCATCGCGCAGAAAACGCAGTGGGGCGACGGCCCCCTCAACTACCTTAAGAGCCAGACTGCCATCCAGAAGAAAAACGCGGAGGAACTCTTCGACTTGTGGGCATCGTCGAAGGGCTTGGGGAAAGATACCGACATCGACACGAGCAATGGCAAGACCAATGATCTCAAGGAAAAAATGAAGAGCGTTGAGACGTCCTACATCGAATGCAAAATCGTGCCTGGCAGATTTCGGGAAGACCAAGGGGAAAGCTTGAGTTCGGGGCAGCTTCTCAAGGCCACTGCAAGCGAGTGGCGCACGTTTTCGGTCAAGTAATTTCGCAATCTGGCTGAATTCAGCTTTCATCTGCGCTTAGGAGGCACTCGCAGCACGACGTGGTAGCACGGGTGCTGGCTCGACCTCCCGAGGTCCCGAGGTAGCCTTCGAGATTGAGAAAAAAGCAGGTGAGAGTTTGAGCATTCGAGCTTGGGCCGTCGAGCTTGAGCCATCTAAATGCCCCCCTCTCTGCGCCCAAAGACGCCCAAAGATGCCCAAAGACCTCCGAATAAACATACAAAGAGTGCCTCGGGATACCCAAAGGCCCCTAAAAGCAGTTCACCCCATCGACGAAGCACACACATCAGAGAAACTACAACAACGAAACAGACAACAACCAAACAAGAACAGCGCTACCAAACTGGAACGAGTAAATATTGAAAGCGAACTCTTCAGCATTGCCAATGGGGTCCATCCATCCTTCCTTCCTTCAGTCCTCCGCCTCATCGTTATAGCCATTTGGGCTCAAACAAGGTCTACGCTTCGTGTCTCAGCATATGCAATGCTGATGTTGCTCATCAGGTTTGCCATCGTGACGTTGATTCTTCTTCCGCTGTCTGCGTTGAGGGTTAGAGATTCTTCAATGCCACCACGTTTGGGAAAAGGGATCCGCCAATCGCTTGGGATAGCCTCATCTAGCGCTAGCACGGCAGCGTCGAACACAGATGGTGACATCGCTGATCGAATGGAAGAGTTTGCCGTCAAGCGATTCAAACGGGGACAGCTTTCTGCTCAGGACATGGAGGAAGTTCGAGCTATTGCAGGACGTCCTGTGTCTGCGCAGCGGAACAACGCACACAGAAGAGTGATATCGCAACTCCGTCGTGGTTCTTCGATGCCCGAACCCTACGAGGCAGAAGTAGATTTGTGGGATTCCGATTCTGCTTGCAAAGCTCGGTATAGAGTGTATTTTCTTTTGCCGTACGAGATGTTCGATGCGATGGCTGCCATCCCGTCTGCTTGGACTGAATTCCCCAACGGCTCTGCCCTTTCCAAAACCAGAGCTGAGTGGGCAGCCAGGGTCAACGCTGGAAACCCAGATGATGTGGTAGCCTGCGGGGTGTGGGGCGACGAAGCGCCCTTCTCGAGAAATGACAAGCTGCTAATGATTTTATGGAACCCGTTGGGTACGCTTGGAGAAAGAACACGGTATTGGATTGTAGTGGTGCCAGGTTCGTTGTATTGCAATTGTGGCTGCAAAGGCCGTTGTACTCATGATAGTATTTGGAGAGTTGTTTCATGGTCGTTTCAAGTGTGGCTCAGCGGGCGGTATCCTGCCATTCGACACGATGGGATTCCATTTTCTGAATCGGCTTTTCGCGGTGACGCCCAGAGGGCTCGAGCAGCAAATGAACGGCGGATGCTTCCGCGAAAGGGCGGCGTCATCCAGGGCCGATTCGACTGGGATTGGCTGAAAAAGGTGATTGGCCTTCGAGGCTGGCAGGGCGACGGGGCTACAAAGCAGATGTGTTTCAGATGTGCTGCGGACAAGTGCGGTGCATGCCCTTTCACTGACGCCAGCCAACATGCGAAATGGAGATCGACATGCAAAACCCATGCGCAACACTTGCTGGATCTATTGAATCGTGGCGAATACTGGTCAATATTTTGGAGTTTGCCTGGCTTCCAGCTTCAATACATAGTGTTAGACGTCATGCACGTGTGCGACTTGGGAATAACCCGTTATTTCAACGGTAACCTTTGCATGGAATGGTTCAAGCAGTTGGGCGGTCTGACAACGTCGCCTGACCCAGTGTTGTCCGAGATGGTTCGGTTCATAAAGATGGCAAGCAAGAACCTTGGCTACCCGAAACCTCCGCTCAACAGACTCACCATGGGCATGATGAAGCCGCAGAAAGCGAAGGCGCCGCTGCTGAACCTCAAGGCGTCGGATTCACGTTTGATGGTCGGAGTGCTGCACTGGATCTTCGTCAACCTATTTCCACCAGAGACGGAATTCCAACGCATGCGATTGCATTGCTTGGAAGCGCTCCACAATTTCTACAAGGAGCTGCCTCGGACGAAAGAGTCGGACGGAGACCATGCATCCATGGCAACTAAGCTCGGAAAGTTTGCTCGGCAGCATGTGGCACTTTATTGCGAACTCTCGCTGCATCCTCAGCGCCCGAAGGGGTACTGCGCATATCGATGCTACCCAAAACATCACATGTATATTCACCTCGCTGAGGAGGACTATTTTGTCCACGGCAACCCACGGGAGAATTGGAACTACAACGACGAAGATATGATTGGTTATTGTGTTGATACCGTTTCGGGGTGCAGCCAGAATAGTAAGTACATTCACAGATCTGCGATTGAGAAGTACAGACTTTAACACGCTTCGCACAGGTGGGCGACAGAATGAGCACCTCCTCTTCCGACTCCCACTCCGCACCTTTTCCTCCTCCTCCTCCTCCTCTTCCGCTCTTCCTTCCTCCTGCCTTCCTCCACCTTCCTCTCGCTCTTTCTCTTTTTGTTTCCTCTCGCTCTGCCTCTCGCTTTCTCTCTCTTTCCCTCCCTCTCTCTTTCTCCCCTCCCCCTCTCTCGCACTATACTCGCCGAAGGCTCTGCCAATCCGCGGCCGAAGGCCAGCTGTCGCAATCCGCCGCACGTCTGAGGCCAAGCAGAAGCCCTCGGATGGGCCTGGTGGCTCGCAAGAGTCATCCGACAGGATCAGGGGTAGTCCATGGGCCGAGGTTGCACCGAAAAACTTCCATCGCGGCCCTGAGGGCCGCGAGGTTGGAACCAAACGGAAGGCCTGAGATGGGCTTGGCGGCTCGGGAGAGCCGACAGGGATTCTGAAGTTTCCAGCGCGGCCCCAAGGGCCGCAAGGTTGCCTCCGATCACGCTCTGATTGCGAGCATGTATCAAACATAACGCCCATTGAACGCAATATGCGCGCTGAGCTATAGAAAGATGGCATGCTCATCTGGAACAAAACCTCTAAAAAAATAAGAGGTTTTTGATATCATGTTACAACCACTAAAATTTTAGTGTTTCCACTAAAATTTTAAAAGATCCTCTTATGTTTAAGAGAACTGATGCGCTGGGAAGGCATAGCATCTTAATCCGGAATAGCGTCTTCACCGGGAATAGCGTCTTCACTAAGAATAGCGTCTTCACCAGGGATAGCGTCTTCACTCGGAATAGCGCCTTCACCGGGAATAGCGTCTTCACAGGGAATAGCGTCTTCACCGGGAATAGTGTCTTCACCAGGAACGGCGCCTTCACCGAGCATAGCGTCTTCACCCGGAATAGCGTCTTCACCCGGCAAAGCGTCTTCACCGGGCATAGCATCTTAACCCGGATTAGCGTCTTCACCAAAAATAGCGTCTTCACTAAGAATAGCGTCTTCACCCGGGATAGCGTTTTCACTCGGAATAGCGCCTTCACCGGGAATAACGTCTTCACCGGGAATAGCGCCTTCACCGGGAATAACGTCTTCACCAGGAATAGCGTCTTCACCGGGAATAGCGTCTTCACCAGAAATAGCGCCTTCACCGGGAATAGTGTCTTCACTGGGAATAGGGTCCTTACCGGGCATAGCGTCTTCACCAGGAATAGCGTCTTCACCGGGACTAGCGTCTTCACCCGGAATAAAGTCTTCACCCAGGATAGCGTCTTCACCAGGAACGGCGTCTTCACCCGGAATAGCGTCTTCACCGGGAACAGCGTCTTCACACGGCGTCTTAACCCGGAATAACGTCTTGACCCGGAATAGCGTCTTTACAAGGAATAGCGTCTTCACCGGGAATAGCGTCTTCACTAAGAATAGCGTCTTCACCCGGGATAGCGTCTTCACTCGGAATAGCGCCTTCACCGGGAATAGCGTCTTCACAAGGAATAGCGTGTTCACCGGGAATAGTGTCTTCACCAGGAACGGCGCCTTCACCGAGCATAGCGTCTTCACCTAGCGTCTTCACCCGGCAAAGCGTCTTCACCGGGCATAGCATCTTAACCCGGATTAGCGTCTTCACCAAAAATAGCGTCTTCACTAAGAATAGCGCCTTCACCCGGGATAGCGTTTTCACTCGGAATAGCGCCTTCACCGGGAATAACGTCTTCACCGGGAATAGCGCCTTCACCGGGAATAACGTCTTCACCGGGAATAGCGTCTTCACCGGGCATAGCGTCTTCAAAAAAATAGCGTCTTCACCGGGAATAACGTCTTCACCCGGAATGAAGTCTTCACCCAGGATAGCGTCTGCACCAAAAATATAACAACTTCACCGGGAATAGCGTCTTCACCCGGAAAAGCGTCTTCAGCAGGAATAGCGTCTTCACAGGGCATAGCATCTTAACCCGGAATAGCGTCTTCACCGGGAATAGCGTCTTTTCTAGGAATAGCGTCTTCACCCGGGATAGCGTCTTCACTCGGAATAGCGCCTTCACCGGGAATAGCGTCTTCACCGGAAATAGCGTCTTCACCGGGAATAGTGTCTTCACCAGGAACGGCGTCTTCGCCGAGCATAGCGTCTTCAACGGAATAGCGTCTTCACCAGGCATAGCATCTTAACCCGGGCATAGCATCTTAACCCGGAATAGCGTCTTCACCAGGAATAGCGTCTTCACTAGGAATAGCGTCTTCACCCGGGATAGCGTTTTCACTCGGAATAGCGCCTTCACCGGGAATAGCGTCTTCACCAGGAATAGCGCCTTCACCGGGAATGGTGTCTTCACTGGGAATAGGGTCCTTACCGGGCATAGCGTCTTCACCAGGAATAGCGTCTTCACCGGGACTAGCGTCTTCACCCGGAATAAAGTCTTCACCCGGGATAGCGTCTTCACCAGGAACGGCGTCTTCACCCGGAATAGCGTCTTCACCGGGAATAGCGTCTTCATGAAGACGCTATTCCCGGTGAAGACGTCTTAACCGTGTGCACACGGCGTCTTAACCCGGAAGAACGTCTTGACCCGGAATAGCGTCTTTACAAGGAATACCGTCTTCACCAGGAATAGCGTCTTCACCAGGAATAGCGTCTTCACCGGAAATAGCGTCTTCACCCGGAATGTAGCGTCTTCACTGGGAATAGCGTCTTCACAGGGAATAGCGTCTTCACCCAGAATAGCGTCTTCACAGCGAATAGCGTCTTCACCGGGAATAGCGTTTTCAGAGGGAATAGCATCTTCATGGGGGAAGTGCTGTGTCCGCAGAACGCTTCTTCACCGGGAATAGCGTCTTCACCCTGTAGCGTCTTCACCGGGAATAGCGTCTTCACCGTCTTCACCGTGAATAGCGTCTTCACCCGGAATAGCGTGTTCACCCAGAATAGCGTCTTCACCGTCTTCACCGGGAATCATGTCCTTACAAGGAATAGCGTCTTCACAGGGACGCGCCGTCACATGGAATAGCTTCTTGAAATAGCGTCTTCGGCGCCGGCGCGAACTGGGAACCCCGGTTGCCGGGGGGCAATGTGTATATATATATATATAGAGAGAGAGAGAGAGAGAGATAGAACAACTTTTTCACAGTGTATGAAAAAACACAGCCTCCAGCTCTCATGCTTTATGGCGGATTCTGCGCAAAACGCTCCGCACCCCGTTTTTGGTGCGCTGGAAGCGTGTGTCTGCGGACCACTTGATTTCATCGAGGATGCGAACACATGTTCCTCAAGCGGGCACGCGCGAATCGCATGTTTGCCACGCCGACTTGGGCTTTAATTACTCCGTCCTGCATCGAGCGGAGATTCGCCGGCCCTCTTCAAGTCATCCACGGGGGTAGACCTGCGAAAAGAGAACCCTGGGCCGCTGCCCTTTCCGGGAAAAAGATGGGGTCCGGCTGATTGATGTATCCACCCGGTTGACCTGAGATCAAGATGGCGAGCGGGCATAAGATCCTAGATGGGTGGAAAAATACTAGATCTCAAACGAATGGCTGAATTTCGAGAACATAACTTTCAGCCGAGCCCTTACCAGCAAAACTTCCGTCCTCCGGTCGTGCTTTTCCGCGAGGCTGATTTGCTTCGCAGCTCGGACCTGAGGAGGCCTGCCGCAGCTGCAGCAGGCCCTGCCTCCCCCACTGGCTCGTCACGCAGCATGGCCACCGCACCGACATCGGGTCGAATCGGAGTGTGCGGCGGCTCTGCCCGCACCGGCACGGAGCCAGAATCGGCTTGGATCGGTGGCGCCAGGACGCCGAAGCCCAACGCGGTGCCAGCATCGAGTCGCATCTCGGGTCCAACGCGAGGGGGGGGATAGCAAGTGGGGAGGTTCGCGAATACCCATCGGTCGGAAGAAGTAGGTAAGACCATGAAGTAGGAAGGCGTTGGAAGTAGATTGGGTCTCCGCCCGCCTCCTGAAGAGGAGGGAAGAGGGAAAACCACTCGATCATTGAAATAGGAAGGCGGCTAAGTAGATTGGGTTCTTGGAATCCAAAACATGATCGACCCACGAACCCGGAAAGAAATATAGAAATGTTAGGCATGGCAACCTTTTCAAGACACCAGATTGGGCGACGGGCAACTGCAATGCTGAATTTATCGGTCTTGATGCACCGTGCCGAAGGCTCTGCTGTGCTGCGCCGTGCTGAAATGCGATGTGCCATGCCGCGATTGTGCTCTGTAGCGTTGTGGATAGAGTCCTCCTTTGCATCGGAGTCGTCCTGACGGAACTGATCTGGATCTTAAGCTCGAGCTGCCTGAGCACATAGTAGCTGCCCCAGAGCTAATTGACAGGGGGACATGCCAGGAGGACGCGCCGCGGAGCGTCCCAAGGGACGCGCCAGGCGACATGCCAGGGGACGTGCCAAAGGGACGCGCTGCAGAACGTGCCAATGGACGCGCTACGGGACGTGCCAGGGGACGCGCCGCGCGACGTGCCAGGGAGACTCGCCACGGGACGCGCCACAGAACGTGCCAGGGAACGTGCCATGTTGCAAGGCAGAGTGTATCGATCTTGATGTATAATGCCGAGGGCTGTGCTGCGCTGCGCCTTGCTGAACTGCGATGTGCCATGCCGCGATTGTGCTCTATAGCGTTGTGGATCGAGTCCTCCTTTGCATCGGAGTCCTGACCGAACTGATCTGGATCTTAAGCTCGAGCTGCCTGAGCACGCAGTAGCTGCCCCAGAGCTAATTGACAGGGAGACATGCAGGGGGGACGCGCCGCGGAGCGTCCCAAGGGACGCGTCAGGCGACGTGCCAGGGGACGTGCCATGGGGACGCACCGCGGGACGGGCCAAGGAGACGCGCTACGGAACGTGCCGATGAAAGTGCCGCGGGACGTGCCAGGGGACTCGCCGCGCGACGTGCCAGGGGGACTCGCCACGGGACGCGCCACGGAACGTGCCAAGGAACGTGCCAAAACGCAATGCTGAATGTATCGATCCTGATGTACCGTGCCGAGGGCTGTGCTGCGCTGCGCCGTGCTGAATTGCGATGTGCCATGCCGCGATTGTGCTCTATAGCGTTGTGGATAGAGTCCTCCTTTGCATCGGAGTCCTGACCGAACTGATCTGGATATTAAGCTCGAGCTGCCAGGGCACACAGTAGCTGCCCCAGAGCTAGTTGACAAGGGGTGCATGCCAGGAGGACACGCCGCGGAACGTCCCAAGGGACGCGTCAAGCGACGTGCCAGGTGACGTGCCATGGGGACGCACCGCGGGGCGTGCCAAAGGGACGCGCTACGGAACGTGCTGGGGACAAGCGTTTCGCTCGAGACATCCCGCCCAAATCCTCATGCTAGACATCCGCCTGAGCGACCTGGACACGTGACAACACGCGTTTCGCTCAACACATCCTCAACACATCCTCATGCTAGATATCCGCCTGGGCGAACTGGGCATGTGAAAACAAGTGGTTCGCTCGAGACACCCTCAACACGTCTTCATGTTAGACGTCCGCCTGGATGACCTGGGCACGTGAAAACAGGCGTTTCGCTCGAGACGTTCGCAACACCTCCTCATGCTAGACATCCGCCTGGGCGACCTGGACACCTGAAAGCAAACGTCTCGCTCGAGACATCCGCAACACATCTGCATGTTAGACATCCGCCTGGGCGGCCTGGACACGTGAAACCAAACGACTCGCGCAACACATCCTCAACACATCCTCATGCTAAACATCCGCCTGGGCGACCTGGACACATAAAACAAACGTCTCTCTCGAGGCATCCCCCCTCCCCCGCGATAATCAAGTTCGGCCTTGCCGCCCCTCTTCCCCGACCAAATCTGCATTGGCCTGGGATATTCAACTCTCAGGGGTCAAGGGGGGGTTATGATTTGATATCCGGGGCGCTCGGTTAGACATTCGCCTGGGCGACCTGAGCACGTGAAAACCAGCGTTTCGCTCAACACATCCTCAACACATCCTCATGCTAGACGTCTGCCTGGGCGACCTGGACAGGTAAAACAAGCGTCTCTCTCGAAGCCTCCTCAACAAATCCTCACGTTAGCCGACCGCCTTTGATATTAATCTCCATGGGATAATACAATTCGGGGTCCAGGGGGGATACTAAACGTTTTCCCGGAAACCTCAGCATAATGATGAAGATGATAACGATGATGATGACAAAAGACGATCCTGAACCCTCCATCGGAATCCTTAGGAAGTCCATAGGACTCCTTCGGACATCCATAGGAAACTTTAGGACATCCATCGGACAACTGAGGAAATCCATAAGATTCCTTTGGAAATCCATGGGATCCCTTAGGAAACCCATCTGATTTCTTAGGACATGTATAAGAATCCTTTGGAAATCCATAGGGTTCCTCAGGAAATCCATCGGAATTCTTAGGACATCCATCTGATTTCTTCGGAAATCCATCGGGTCCTTTAGGAATTCCTTGGGATTCCTTCGGAAATTCATACTTGGAGGAGGAGGAGGAGGAGGAGGAGGAGGAGGAGGAGGAGGAGGAGGAGGAGGAGGAAGGGGAGGAGAAGGAGGAGGAGGAGGAGGAGGAGGAGTCCCAGGACCAATTTTCCATCACAAATCGACCCACGAACCCGGAAAATAATATAGAAATAAGGCATGGCAACGCTTCAAAAACACCTGATTGGGCGACGGACGAATGCAATGCTGAATGTATCAATCCTGATGTACTGTGCCGAAGGCTGTACTGCGCTGCGCCGTGCTGAATTGCGATGTGCCATGCCGCGATTGTGCTCTATAGCGTTGTGGATCGAGTCCTCATTTGCATCCGAGTCCTGGCCAAACTGATCTGGATCTTAAGCTCGAGCTGCCTGGGCACATAGCAGCTGCCCCAGGGCTAATTGACAGGGGGGCATGCCAGGAGGACGCGCCGCGGAACGTCCCAAGGGACGCGCCAGGCGACGTGCCAAAGGACGTGCCATGGGGACGCACCGCGGGACGCGCCAAGGGGACGCGCTACGGAACGTGCAATGGACGTGCCACGGTACGTGCCAGGGAACGCGCCGCGCAACGTGCCAGGGGGACTCGCCACGGGAAACGCCACGGAAAGTGCCAAGGAACGTGCCAAAGTGCAAGGCTGAATGTATCGATCTTGATGTACCGTGTCGAGGGCTGTGCTGTGCTGCTCAGTGCGGACTTGCGATGTGCCATGCCGCGATTGTGCTCTATAGCGTTGTGGATCGAGTCCTCCTTTGCATCCGAGTCCTGACCGAACTGATCTGGAGCTTAAGCTCGAGCTGCCTGGGCACATAGTAGCTGCCTCAGAGCTAATTGACAGGGGGGCATGCTAGGAGGACGCGCCGCGGAACGTCCCAAGGGACGCGTCAGGCGACGTGCTAGGGGACGTGCCATGTGGACGCACCGCGGAACGTGCCAAGGAGACGCGCTACGGAACGTGCCAATGGACGTGCCGTTGGACGTTCCAGGGGACTCGCCGCGAGACGTGCCAGGGGGACTCGCCACGGGACGCGCCACGGAACGTGCCAAAGAACGTGCGAAAGTGCAAGGCTGAGTGTATCGATCTTGATGTACCGTGCAGAGGGCTTTGCTGTGCTGCGCAGTGCGGACTTGCGATGTGCCATGCCGCGATTGTGCTCTATAGCGTTGTGGATCGAGTCCTCCTTTGCATCCGAGTCCTGACCGAACTGATCTGGAGCTTAAGCTCGAGCTGCCTGGGCACATAGTAGCTGCCCCAGAGCTAATTGACAGGGGAACATGCCAGGAGGACGCGCCGCGGAACGTCCCAAGGGACGCGCCAGGCGACGTGCCAAGGGACATGCCATGGGTCACGCACCGCGGGACGTGCCAAGGAGACGCGTTACGGAACGTGCCATTGGACGTGCCACGGGACGTGCCAGGGGACTCGCCGCGAGACGTGCCAGGGGGACTCGCCACGGGACGCGCCACGGAAAGTGCCAAGGAACGTGCCAGGTTGCAAGGCTGAGTGCTTCGATCTTGATGTACCGTGCCGAGGGCTGTGCGGTGCCTCGGCGACCTGGATACGTGAAAACAAGCCTTTCGCTCAAGACATTCTCGACACATCATCATGCTAGGCATCCGCCTGGGCAACCTGGACACGTGCGAACAGGCGTCTCGCTCGAGACATCCTTAACAAATCCTCATGCTAGACATCTGCCTGGGCAACCTGGACGCGCGAAACCAAGCGTCTCGCTCGAGACATCCTCAAGACCTGGGAACTTGAAAATAAGCATTCATCGGAGAGATCATCTGAATTCTGGTCCCCAGGAGAGGACAAGCTGGAACACAAAACGAGCGTTTCGCACGAGACGTCCTCAGCAAGTTCTGCAACACAAGCGTTTCGCTTGGCACATCCCCAAATCCTAATTCGCCAGCTCTCTTCGACCTCGTCATTTTTCGCAAAGGAAATTCGCCGGCCCTCTTCGAACTTGGCACCAAGGACAGGTTTACCAACTAAAAGAAAATCCTGACCATATGCCCTTTCCGGGAAATACCTATTTCAACGACCGATGGGTAAGCTCACGTAGCTGATCTCCCTGGCGCCTTCTGTAGCGGTGGGAGGCGCCCCACGTGTGCAGGAGAGGCTCCCGGGCGGAGGGGGCCGGGACCAGATGCGTGTGCAGCAGGCGTCGTAACGGCCCATCTCCCGATCATGCCCACCCCTTCGCCCGACCCGAACAGCGGATCGCTGGAATGCCAGACTCGAGTCGGATCGAGCTGGCCGGAATCGAGGTCGGATCGAACCGATCAGATCGAACATAATCGATCCACGAATCTCGAAAGGGATACAGAAATGTGAGGCGGGGCAGCGTTTTCAAGACACCTGATTGGGCGACGGCAAATGCAATGCTGAATGTATCGCCATTGATGTACCGTACCATGGGCGAGGCTGTGCTGCGCGGTGCTTACTTGCGATGTGCCATGCGGCGATTGTGCTCTATAGCGTTGTGGATCGAGTCCTCCTTTGCATCCGAGTCCAGACCGAACTGATCTGGATCTCAAGCTCGAGCTGCCTGAGCTCGAGCTGCCCCAGAGCTAGTTGAAGTGGAAGCGTGCGGGACGCTCAATCAACTCGACCTCAAAATCCGACTCAGCTCCGAAAAGGAACGGCACGACACGGAGCACAGGCTCACGGACGCGCCACAGGATGTTCCAGGGGCGCAATCGGGGATGCGCCAGGGGGCCTTGTCAGGGGACGCATCAGGGGACGTGCCCTGGACGTGTCAGGGACATGCCACGGGACGTGCCAAAGCGCGTGCCATGGGGCGGCTAGAAGACGTCATGCCAAGGGACGTTGCAAGGGGCCCGCCACGGAACGGGCAAGGGAAACGCCTGGGGGCGAGCAAGGAAACGCGACCAACGCCAGAACGTCGCAAAGGGCGCGCCGGGGGACGCGCCAGCGCGCCAGGGGACGCCCCACGGACGGGCAAGCGTTTCGCTCGAGACATCCTCAACACATCTGCATGTTGGACATCCGCCTGGGCGACCTGGACACGTGAAAACAAGCGTCTCGCTCGAGACATCCTCAACACATCCTCATGTTAGACATCCGCGTGGGCGACCTGGACACGTGAAACCAAGCGTCTCGCTCGACACGTTCCCAAAATCTCCACATGCTAGACATCCGCCTGGGCGACCGGGACGCGTGTAAACAAGCGTTTCGCTCGAGACATCCTGCCCAAATCCTCATGTTACACATCTGCCTGGGCGACCTGGACACGTGAAAACAAGCGTTTCGCTTGACACAGCCTCAACACATCCTCATGCTAGACATCCGCCTGGGCGACCTGGGCACGTGAAAACAGGCGTTTCGCTCGAGACTATCTCGACACCTGCTCATGCTAGATATCCGCCTGGGCGACCTGCACACGTGAAAGCAAGTATCTCGCTCGGAACATCCTCAACACATCTGCATGTTAGACATCCGCATGGGCGACGAGGACACGTGAAAACAAGCGTTTCGCTTAAGACCATCTCAACACATCCTCATGTTAGACATCCGCCTGGGAGACCTGGACATGTGAAGCCAAGTGTCTCGCCAGAGACATCCTCGTCAAATCCTCATGCTAGACATCTTCCTGGACAACCTGGACGCGTGAAGCTAAGGGTCACGCTCGAGACATCCTCAAGACATGTGCACGTGAGCACAAGGATTTCACCTGAGACATCCTCTGAATTCTGGCCCCCAGGAGAAGAGCAAAACATAACACAAAACAATCGTTTCGCTCGAGACATCCTGAACACATTCTGCAACACAATCGTTTCGCTCGAGACATCCGCAACCGACGAAAATGCTTACTTCACCATGTGTTTTATCGATCGGAATTTCAAGAACCAACGTTTCGCTCGGGACGTCCTCAAAAACAATTCCGCCGGCCCCCTTTCCGACCTTGATACCTATCAGGGAACAATTTTGCCAGCCCTTCCCCAACATGGCACTGGGGACAAGTTCACCCACTGAGAGAGAGCCCTGGGCCGGCGCCCTTGCCGGGAAAAAGAAGAACAACAAACTGCGTAAACAGAAACTTTTGGAGCTCCGCGCGGATCTCTTGGATTTATGTCGGGCGTGTCCCCCTACAGGGGGATTCTCGACGAAAAATAAAAAATACCCAAAGAGTACACCAAAATGGTCAAAAGGTATTCAAACAATAGTCCCCGGACTATTTTTGGATTATTTTTTGATTATTTTTGGGGTCCTTTTCATTTTTTGTCAAAAATCCCCCTGTGGGGGGACACGCCCGACTTAATCTTGGATCTGCGCTGGACCCCCCTCTCTGGCGCGCGGAGCGCGCCAGGGGCGGCGCCGGAGGCGCCGCCCGGCGGGTGCCCGGCGCAGATCCAAGAGATCCGCGCGGAGAGCCGAAAGTTCATGTTCACAGTCGAAACGTACAAAACGTATAGTAAGGACGCGAGGTAAGGACGCAAGACCCTTGGAGGCCGAAGTTGGGATTTTTTGGGCGGCGGGCGACCAGTGATAATGGCAAGGACGAGCCTCAGAGGCAAGGACACAAGGGTACCCTAGATGAAGGCGCACGTCCTTACTAGGCGCGTTGACTGTATTGCCTTTTCCTTCTTTGACGAAGTGCGCACTGCGGGGCCGATCTGGTCGGGCCCCTCGCGGTCGATCCTGGGGGAGCAGGTCGTGTCTCGGCGCATGGGCGTGCGGGCGGCACCGCGGAGACACAAAGTGCAGGTGCACCGCTCTCTGGACGCGTTGCCTTTGGCTGATTTTGCACGTTTGCACGTCCCACTCCTCCTCATTCTGCTCCTCGTTCTCGTCCTCCTCCTATTATGGGACGCACAAAGACATACTAGTACCTACTACGTGTCCTCTTCGGAGGCGTGCGTCCGACCCGAACGCATAGTACAAGCGTGTTCAAGTATATCGTTTCCCGAGCTGCGCGGCCAGAAAGCACCCGCCACGGAGCATATTCTACAACATTTCTCGGCGTGCGCGACGCCCCTTTAGGGGCGGCGAACACATAGTATGTGTATGTTTAGGTGGCGCCGAACTCCTCCTCATTCTGCTCCTCGTCAATGATATCGTCCTCCTTATCTTTCTCCAACCCCTCCAAGCACTGTCATCAGGCCTCACCCAGGCGTAAGCCGGGCGGGGTCACGATCAAGAGAAGGCGGCTCTCGATGAGCTCGTTCTCGTAGCGAACGGGATCGCAGTTCGCAGGCACTTGAACTGCTGCCTGGGGTGCTCGTGGTCACACATCCAACAGGATACAAAATCGCGGAATTGATGGATACGACAACACCAAGACGAACCAGGTAAGCAGGTGGACACTGGAAGACAGGCAACTGGCATGGGTTCGAATGCGCGGAGATTGTGCGAGCCGTACGCTTGACTACAGATGGACGCGGCATGAACCTCCGTATTGTTAAATAGCACCCTGAGGCGATATGGTTGAAATTGACACTCTTGCGCGCTACACATTGCGCCTATCGTTGAAAGCGCAGGGGAGAACATGAGAACATGATCGACCCATGAACCTTGAAAAGGATATAAGAACGTGAAGCACGGCAGCGTGTTCAAGACACATGATTGGGCGACGGCAAATGCAATGCTGAATGCATCGATATTGATGATGTTTCGTGCCAGGGGCTGTGATGTGCTGTGCCGTGCTGAACTGCAATGTGCCATGCCGCGATTGTGCTCTATAGCGTTGTGGATCGAGTCCTCCTTGGCATTCGAGCCCTGAACGAACCGATCTGGATCTTAAGCTCGAGCTGCTTGAGCACACAGTAGCTGCCCCAAGGCTAGTTGAAGTGGGAACGTGAAGGACGTTCAATCAACTCGACCTCAAAATCCGACTCAGCTCCGAAAAAGAACGACACGACACGGGGCACAGGCTCACGGACGCGCCACAGGATGTTCCAGGGGCGCAATCGGGGATGCGCCAGGGGACGTGTCAGGAGACGCATCAGGGGACGTGCCCTGGACGTGGCATGGACCTGCCACGGGACGTGCCAAAGAGCGTGCCATGGGGCGGCTAGAAGACGTCATGCCAAGGGACGTTGCAAGGGGCCCGCCACTGAACGGGCAAGGGAAACGCCTGGGGACGAGCAAGGAAACGCGACAGAGGACGAGCCAGGGAACGTGTCACGCCGAGTGGCGTGCTAGGGGACGTGCCAGGGCAAATCACGCCAGAACGTCGCAAGGGACACACCAGGGGGCGCGCCGGGGCGCCAGGGGACGCCCCACGGACGGGCGGGGTTGGACTGCGACGCACTTTACTGCGACAAACGCTTCGTTCGAGACATCCTCAACACATCCTCATGTTAGACATCCGCCTGGGCGACCTGGACACGTGAAAGCAAGCGTCTCGCTCGAGACGTTCTCAACACCTCCTCATGCTAGACATCTGCCTGAGCGATCTGGACACGTGAAAACAAGCGTTTCGCTCGAAACATCCTGTCCACGTCCTTTCGTTAGACATCCGCCTGCGCGACCTAAGCACGTGAAACCAAGCGTCTCGCTTTAGACATACCCAGCACATCCTCATGTTAGACATCCGCCTGGGCGACCTGGACACGTGAAAACAAGCGTGTCGCTCGAGACCTTCTCAACACAGCCTCATGCTAGACATCCGCCTGGGCGTCCTGGACACGTGAAAACAAACGTCCCTCTCGAGACATCCTGCCCAACTCCTCATGTTAGACATCCGCCTGCGCGACCTAAGCACGTGAAACAAGCGCTTCGCTCAACATATCCTCCTGCTAGACATCCGCCTGGGCGACCTGGACACCTGTAAACAAGCGTTTCGCTCGAGACATCCTCAACACATCTTCACGTTCGACATCCGCTTTGGCGACCTAAGAACGTGAAAACAAGAGTTCCGCTCAACACATCCTCAACGCATCTTCATGCTAGACATCCGCCTGGGCGACCTCCACCCGCGAAAACAAGCGTCCCTCTCGAAATATCCTGCCCAAGTCCTCATGTTAGACATCCGCTTGGGCGATTTGGCCACGTGAAACCAAGCGTTTCGCTCGACACGTTCCCAAAACTTCCTCCAGCTAGACATCCGCCTGGGCGACCCCGACGCGTGTAGTCAAACAAGCGTTTTGCTCGAAACATCATGCCCAAGTCTGCCGACCCCTTGTGGGTCTCTAGGCGTGTGAGATTCTTCCCCCCCACAAATCCCCCCCTCCCCGTCGCTCGGACGTCCATTCCCTGTTTTTTACGGTTTCGTGCGTGGCTTTTTCGCAGGATGATCCAGGACGCTCCTTAGCAGTCCCCGCCGAGAAAAAGTGCACACGAAGGACCCCAGACTGGCAGTTTGACCCCCAGCGGCCCGGGACGGCCCCCGACCGAACTCACCCGGGGCGGTCTGGGCTCCCCGGGCTCGCTCTTCAGCTGCAAGGCGGCGCTTCACGCCTCCCAAGAAGCCCCCAAGACGGCCCACGAGAGCCCAGTCGCCGAAAGATCGCTTCAAGACGCCCAAGATTGAGGGGCAACGATAGGGGGGGACTGGCCTAGGGGGGGATGCATCGACCTGGAATCGGCGATACATCGCCGATAGATCGGCGATAGGCCTCCGATAGTGAGTCCGCCCCTTCCTGGGCAGGTTGGGGCTATCGGCACCGTATCGGCGATCAATGGGCGATTGGGGGTCGATGCATCCCCCCATATGCCTATCTCCCCCGATCGTTGCCCCTGGAAGATGAGCCCACAACGGCCCAAGAAGGCGCCAAGACACCCCAAGAGGCCTCCAAGAGGCCTCCCAAGAAACCCCCACAAAGCCAACATCGTTCAATCCCGTTGGGGAAACGTGCATTTTTAGCGTCGAGGGTTAGGGGGTGAGTCCGACGTGAAACGGAGACCCCCCCTACCGGGAAATCGATTGCGGTTTCGGGTTCGTGTCGTGCGTGCAGTGCGCGCGTGCGGGCGAGGCGAAGCTGCGTGGGCGGGCGAGAGGAAATCCTCCTGTGGCTGGGCCGCGGCCGGACCAAATGTTTCTCCTCCGGCGGCCGGTGGCCCGCGGTGTCCCGCCGGTGTCCCGCTGGTGTCCCGAAATCCTCCTGTGGCTGGGCCGCGGCCGGACCACATGTTTCTCCTCCAGCGGCCGGTGGCCCGCGGTGTCCCGCCGGTATCCCGCTGGTGTCCCGAAATCCTCCTGTGGCTGGGCCGCGGCCGCACCACATGTTTCTCCTCCGGCGGCCAGTGGCCCGCGGTGTCCCGCCGGTGTCCCGCTGGTGTCCCGAAAGCCTCCTGTGGCTGGGCCGCGGCCGGACCAAATGATTCTCCTCCGTCGGGCGGTGGCGCGCGGTGTCCCGCCGGTGTCCCGCTGGCGTTCCGAAATCCTCCTGTGGCTGGGCCGCTGAGGTGAGGTTCGCGCGATTGATAAGCGCACGCGGGGACAGCGCTTCACGACAATGTCGAGTGCGCTTCGCCAACATCGCCACATCGCATCACGCTCACGCGCACAATCACACTACTCACTAGACTCCTCACCACAGGCGTCGTCAGAACAACAATCACCACTTTTGCCACTTGCTGCCCCCCCAAAAACCTCCTTATCACCCGCAGGGTGGTCGCACAGGTATCCACCTTTTCAACCTTCACGGCGTTGCAAGCGACCACCTCAAGACGGCCTACGAGGGTCCCAAGAGGCCCCCAAAAACGGCCCAAGAGAACTCCAACGCGGCCCAAAAAGCACCCCAAACGGCCCAAGAGAGCTCCGAGACGGCCCCATGAAGGGTCCAAAAGAGGGACCACGAACCGAGAATTCCAGCCTGCCGCCTAGTGGGGCGAACGGTGGCCCGGGGTGTCCCGCCGTGGTGTCCTGTCGTGTCCTGTTAGTGTCCCGTTGGTGTCCCGTCGGTGTTCCGTCGGCGGTGGGCAGCTGGTGGCCAGTGGTGTCCGCCTTGGTACCGATAGTGAAGTCGATAGTGATATCGACAATGAGATCGCCAGAATGGGATAGATCGTGAGATCAACAGTTAGATCGACAGCGAGGTCGATTGTGCCAGTGGTTGTGCTCGCGCTGTCGGATGCGCAGGGAGGCGACGTCCCCTGGGTCATGCAGATCTCGTAGGGGCAGGCGATCTCCATTGGGGCGAGCAAAATGGGATCGATCGCTGAATCCATTGGTACTAGAACTGGCCGTGAGGTCGATCGTGGAATCGATCGGGTGAGATCGAAGGCGGGGACGATAATAACATTACATCGTAGCGCAACATCGTCATCACGCGCAACAAGTCAACTTTTCCATATTATTGTACAACGTTAGGGTCTCCATCGTTTGTGATTTATCGCGGATTCTGCGCAAAACGCTCCGCATCTTTTTTACACAAGGGAAAACGTGCCTGCGGACCCCGTGATTTATCGAGGATCAGAGATTGGGGGCACATGCTCCTCGAGCGGGCACGCGCATTTGTTCCACGCCGAGTTGGACTTACTTAGTTTTTTATCGAGCGGAAGTCCGCCGGCCCGCTTCAAGTCATGACCCGGGGGGAACCGACTAGAAGAGAACCCTGGGCCCGAGCCCCTTCCAGGAATATGATCACCATCAACACCGCCATCATGGCTGGCATCATCGTTTTCACTGCTGTGAGTGATGCGGCGACGTCAAAGTTGCGCGTCGTCATTATCACAATCATGGTCCGCACCCGAACGATTATCTCCAGTCGCTTTCCCATCATCGTCATCACCACCATCATCATGGAAACCACCACGCTAACCATTTGGGCCGTCACAGCTGTCGTCTCACCAATCACCACCCTCATCACCACATGGTCATCAAATTCGCTCTCATCGTCGTCGTCGGCGATATGTTCCGGATAGGCCTCTGGGAACATCTTGCCTTCGTGGGGTCTTTTTCGTCAGTTTTGGGTGCTCCTGGGGTGTCTTCGGGCTCTCCTGGGCCGTCGTGTGGGCCTTCAGTGGGGCTCTTGGGTTGTCCTGAGGCGCTCAGATTCTAGAGCAGTCCAGGTGCGCACCAGACAAGCTTGGACAGATCTATCATGCCCAAGTGCGTGCCATAGTCGCATTCATCCTCATGGCCATCATCATTCCTAGCGTCTTCCTCGTCATATTTTCTCAACATGAGCAACGTCGTCATGCCAAGACTCATTATTGTCTTTGTCATCTCTTCACGGTAGCATCCTTGGCCTGGTATGCTGGTGATGCTGCGCGTCACGCTCGCGAATCGTAACCATCGTCAGCATCAGCAGCAGCAACATCGTCCTCATTCCAATCATCATCCTTGTTCCCAACGCATCATCATCATCATCATCATCATCATCATCATCATCATCATCATCATCCAAACCATCACCATCATCATCATCACGATGGGACCCGCTACGAGTAGCGTCTACGCCATCGCAGCCATCGTCTCATCCATCATCATCAGCATCAGCATCAGCATCAGCATCAGCATCAGCATCAGCATCAGCATCATCACATCATCATCATCATCATCATCATCATCATCATCATCATCATCATCATCATCATCATCATCATCATCATCATCATCATCATCATCATCATCATCGCGCGCGCTCAGGTTCTAGCGCAGGTCGCGTGGTTGCTGCAAGGGCTGTCGGCACGAGCACGCACAAACGCAAGCCACAGTCGCTTCTATCATTACCCTTCAACATCATCACTGTCATCTCCCCCGTCCTCGGCATCCTCATTACTATTTGGCATAATCCGGATGGTAATTCGCAGATTCGTCATGGCCCTCAGAATTGTCAAAAGTCATCATCATCATCAGCATCATCATCACCGCCATCTTGGCTGGCATCATCGGTTCGCTGCTGTTGGTGATGCGGCGACGTCGAAGCCGCGCGTTGTCATTATCAGAACCATCGTGCGCGCCCGAGTCATTATCTTCATTCTCTTTCCTACCATCCTCATCACTCCCATATTCTATGTCAGCCCCCCAAGGGCCACGATCCATCGTAAATTACGCTGCGTCCGCGCTCCCAGGGCCACGATCCATTGTAAATTACACTGCGTCCGCGCTTCCAGCGCCACGATCCCTTGTAAATTACGCTGCGTCCGCTCTCCCTGGGCCACGATCCCTCGTAATCTACGCTGCGTCTGCGCTCCCAAGGCCACGCTCGCTCGTTCCCTCGTGGCCACGATCCCTCGTAAACTACGCTGCGTCCGCGCTCCCAGGGCCACGATCCCTGGTAAACTAAGCTTCGTCCACGCTCCCAGGGCCACGATCCCTTGTAAATTACGCTACGTCCGCACTCCCAGGGCCCCCTGGGACATCCTTGGGCGTCCAGGTTCCTGGAAGTCTCCGAAACAAGCGTTTCGTTCGAGACATCCGCAATAAACGAACATGCTTACTTCACCGTATGTTTTATCGATCGGAATTTCACAGCGTTTCGCTCGGGACATCCTCAAATTTTAATTCGCCGGCCCTCTTCGGCATCGTTATATATCACAGGACAATTTCGCCGGTCCTCTTCAAGTCGATTCCGGGGGGGAATAAGCCTTCTAAAAAAGAACCCTGGGCCCCCGCCATTTGTTGGAAAAATGGATCGCCCCCGCAGCGGCGGTGGCGCGGGATTGTCTCGACAGGTTGTCCCGATGGTTGTCCCGATGTTTATCCCAATAGTTGTTCCAATGGTTGTCGTGATGGTGTTGTCCCGATGGATGTGCTGGTAGTTGTCCCGATGGCCGTCCCGATGGTTTTCCCTATGATTGTCCCGCTAGTTCTCTCGATGGTCGTCCCGATGGTTGATCCGATG
Organism: Prorocentrum cordatum; assembly: GCA_963575745.1. Taxonomy (NCBI): domain Eukaryota; class Dinophyceae; order Prorocentrales; family Prorocentraceae; genus Prorocentrum; species Prorocentrum cordatum. The sequence continues at coordinate 208,409 of CAUYUJ010015400.1, forward strand.
TTGTCCCGATGGTTGTCTCGATGGTTGTCGTGATGGTTGTCCCGATGGGAAGGGTGTCCCGACGGTTGTCACGAGGGTTGTCCCGATGGTTGTTCCGACGGTTGTTCCGACGGTTGTCCCGATGGTCGTCTCGATGGTTGTTCTGATGGTTGTCCTGATGGCTGTCCCGAAGAAGCTCCATGAGCTATATAAGCCCTTTACGCCCCATAAGCCCTAGAAGCCCTAAGCGCCTTATAAATACATGTACTAGCTTTAAGCCTCATACGCCCGACGAGTCCTATATGCACTGCTAGCCCTCAGAGCCACATGAGTATCAAAAACACTATAAGCCATATGAACACTATACCTATACGCCTTTTGAGTTCTAGAAGCCTTGCAAGCCCTTGACGGTTTGGGAGTGCGGCTTGTATGAAAATGCATCTTGATTAGCCAGCGCGTGTCCATTCGCGAGTTAAATTATGCGATAAACTGCAAATCACAGATGGTGCCACCCCCAAGCCTCATCATCACCCGAAGGGTGGTCTATGAGGTAGCGAGACTCAAATTGGTACGCCCCTCAGGCAATTCGTGCCTCATGGCCCCCAGAGGCGCTCAGCTGGCCCTTCAGGACGGCTTTTCTTGGGAACTCCAGTTCGGCATACAGCCAGAAAAAAAGGGAGGAGGAGGAGCAGGAGGAGGAGAAGGAAGCAGGAGGAGGAAGAGGATGCGCACGAGGATGAGGTTTTGGAGGAGGCGGCAGAAGGGGCGGGCAGGCGGGAGGGAGGGGGCGGGGGAGGATGTGCAAGGACGATGCACGGGATGGACGAGCACGAGGACAGAGGGGGCGCAGGCGCCCGAATCGACGCCGCCTCCTCCACCGGGGCGACCTCGCAGCTGCCGATCTTCACGAGCCTGGGCGCTGGCGGCACCGCGGGCGCCATCGGCCGCCGCGCGCCGCGGCGCGGGCGGCGGAGCCAGGGGCCAAACTCTGGCAGTCGCTGCGCGGCCCGGTCCCGAGGCAGCCCCGCGAGGCTCCCCGTCGTGCGGCCACGCTCCCCTCCGCGCATCCGCGGCGCGACGGTGCGCGCGGAGGCGTCGGGCGCAGCCGCGCACCGGCCGCGCCGGGAGACCCTGCGCGGGCACGGTCCGCTCCCCCCGCTGGTCACCCGGCGACAGGCACGTGCGGGCCCTGGCGTGGCGCGATGGCGCGGCATCCCTTCGGTGCTGCAGCATCGGTTCTGCGGCCTGGAGCCCACGGGTTCCCCGCCCTCGTTGGCACGTGTGCTTCCAGACAGGCGCGTTCCACTACTCGCAAAGTGACTACTCGCAGATGGCCTGGATCCCCCGCGGGGGATCTACGATAAATCGCATCAAAGCAGACATGTGTTTTTCGAACGTTTGCGAGTAGACACTTTGCGAGTAGTGCAACGCGCTCGGCGAGCTTCGGAACTCTGAAACCACGACGACGGCGACGATGCAGACGAGACGACAACGCAAACCACGACGACGGCGACGTTGGCGACGCAAACGACGACGCCGACGACGCAGACGGCGACGGCGACGGCGACGGCGACGGCGGCACTGACGACGACGACGACGACGACGACGACGACGACGACGACGACGACGACGACGACGACGACGACGACGACGACGACACTGGCGACGACGACGACACTGGCGACGACGACGACGACGACGACGACGACGACGACACTGACGACGCTGACGACGACGACGACGACGACGACGACGACGACGACGACGACGACGACGACGACGCAAACCACGACGGCAACGACAAACGCCCTGGCGGCTGTCGGCCGCCCTGTGGGTTGCTTGGGGGGCCGGGCGGCCCCCCGCCACCGCCACGCACCGCACGGAGACACCGTGAGAGCGCGCACGAAGCGGGCCTCCCGCCGAGCTCCCTCTCCATCCGCCTGCTGCTGGCCGCGAGCGCCTCCAGGGCCCCACAGCCGTGGTGACGGACCGCGTGGTGATCTCGACATGCCCAGACACCTCACCGCGCGGTCCGTCACCCCACGGCGTTGAGACCTCGGAGGCACCAATCGCTCGCGACGCCCTCGGGGAGCGACTCGAGTCCCAAGACCACGCGGTGCCCCCGCATCCCCACTGAGTCACCGCGCGGTGTGGTCACCACCCTCCCCCTCAGAAATCGTGGGGGGTAAGGGTGGAGGGAGGAGGGAGGAGGGAGGAGGGAGGAGGGGGAGGAGGAGGAGGAGGAGGAGGAGGAGGAGGAAGAGGAGGAGGAGGAGGAGGAGGAGGAGGAGGAAGAGGAGGAGGGTTCGCATGCGGCCCCCCAGTCTGGGGGCCCCCCAGGAGCTGGCACGCTCGGGGCGGGCTCCCTGGCCGACGGGGCTCGCAGCGCGACGCGCTCGGAGGGAGCCCCTCGACAGCGGCACCGGCGGCGGGAAGTGCACGGGCCGCGAGCCAGCGCGCGCTCGCGGCGAGGCCCGCCGGGAGGGAAGCTGGCCCGTGGCACCTGCAGCGAGGGAGCCATCGAGCAGACAGGAAGGGCCCTCGAGGCAGGCCGCTTCGGGGAGCAAAGAGAATGATAGCACGATGGCGGCGGAGGTCGTGCGGGGCAGGTAAAGAACGATGCCCGAACACGATCCAGGTGCACGGTGTACCCCGTGCACGTTCTCTGCTACATCAGATCGAGCCAGTTTTGAAGGGGCCCTGGGACACACAAATAAATACACACTAATAACAGGATTCCCCATGTTTTCCAACATGTTCTGGGTGTTTGTCTTCCACCCCCACTTCCCATATTTTCCCATATTTTCCGGGGGAATCGACGATCAATTGTGTCTGTGTGCTTTTTTCCCCTCCTGAAGTTTACACGGGACGATAGTGGCCAATCTGCGAACGCGCACCGCTTGACGCCAGCCTCGACCGCTCCCCGTTGGCCCCGTGCGCTGGACCTCGCACTACGTTGTCTGCGAATGCCCGCGTCACTTCCGAATTCTGGATTAAGCACGACCATATGCCGCGCCGAACCAGCAGGGGCTAAATCACGTGGCAAGTTGAGCCGGCAGTGATGCCGAGAGCGTGAAACAACAAATGGCATGCACTACTGGCATAACACAGGAAAGCAAAGCCTCAGACTCCGTCCCGCGAGAGCCACGAAAGGGTCACAACGGAGCAACGAGGAAGAGGAGGAGCATGCTGGTTTAGTGTAGCTCATGTGATTCCTCACCTGTCTTATACTGTCTTATACATGCATTATTCGTCTGCAGAAGCGTTTCCGTGGCATTGGACCCAAGCCACCCCGAGCAGGAGAGGAAGTGGAGAAGAATCAAACATGTGCGCAGGAAGACTCGGCGGAGATCCGTGGGGGGCAGATAAGAAAGGGCAGCGCAGGATGTCCGAAACGGCGATGAGAGTATATGGCGCAGGAAATTCAGAGCTTTCGAATTCACTTGCAGGAGCGGTTTATCTCAAGCGCGTCAACTTGCTCACACTCGACTCAGAATAACCATTTCGCATGGAGTTGACTCGACTCGGAATAACCATTTCGCATGGAGGTCGGTTAATGGAGAGGAAGCATGCTGCCAAAGCATTTCCAGGTGTCTAACAGATGCTTCAACTATGTTTTAAATATGCTGACAACATGTTTGAAACATGTTTGGAACATGTTTTACACATGTTAAACATATCTTCAATTCAATGATCGGATTGTTAGAGTGTCCGTTGTCATGGCATCCACAACACTTGATTCGCGCGAGCTTGGAGCGCGCAAGATCAAGCTCTGCACATTAGCAAGTCAGCGCGGGGGATGACCAACATGGATTCCCTGCATACCGAGTGAACGGGACTTCCCGAACCCTGGGGCCTGGGCCCCCTTGACCGATGGCCCCCCAAAGAAACATGATCGACCCACGAACCCGGAAAGGGATGTAGAACTGTGAAGCATGGCACCGTTTCCAAGACGTCAAACTTGGGCGACGGGCATTTACAATGCTCACAATAACGATCGTGATGTACCGTGCCACGGGCTGTGCTGTACTGCGCCGTGCTGTGCCGTGCTGTGCTGAATTCAACGTGTCACGCCGCGTTGAACCGTGCCGCGCCCTACCGTATTGTGGATAAAGCCGTCGGCGTTAGAATCGTGGCCGAACTGATTTGGATCTTAAGCTCGAACTGAATGAACGCATAACTCGGGCTAGTTGTAGATAGTTGTAGTCGAGGCGCGCGGGGCGCTCGACCAGCTCGAGCTCAAGATCCGATTCAGTTCCGAAGCCATCGCCCGAGACATTCAGTTCCGCAACGGAGCGAACCGAGCGCGACCACGACAGGCGGGGAGAACCATGCGGGGCGTTCAACCAGCTCGAACTCAGTCCGAAGAGGGACGAACCGATCAAGGCGCGAATCCGAACCGAAACGAAAAGCACCGAGACGACGACAAGGCCCCCGTTCGACACCTCCTCAAACAATGGAAAATCAGGATCGACCCACGAACTCGGAAAGGGACATAGAAATGTGAAGCATGGCAACGTTTTCAAGACACCTGATTGGACGACGGGCAATTGCAATGCTGAGTGCTTCGATCTTGATGTACAGTGTCAAGGGCTGTGCTGTGCTGCGCCATGCTGAACTGCGATGTACCATGCCGCGATTGTGCCATATGGCGTTGTGGATCGAGCCCTCCTTAGTTAGCATTCGAGTCCTGACCGAGCTGAACTGGATCTGAAGCTCGAACTGCCTGAGCACATAGTAGCCGCCCCAGAGCTAGTCGAGGTGGAAACGTGGAAGACGCTCAGTCAACCCAACCTCAAACTCCGACCCAACTCCGACTAGGAACGACACGATACGGGGCACAGGCTCGCGGACACGCCACAGGACGTGCCAGGGGCGCAATGGGAGATGCGCCAGGGGACGTGTCAGGGGACGCATCAGGGGACGTGCCTTGAACGTGCCAGGGACCTGCCACGGGACGTGCCCAAGCGCGTGCCACGGGGCGGCCAGAGGACTTCATGCCAAAGGACGTTGCAAGGGGCTCGTCGCGGAACGGGCAGTGGAAACGCCTGGACAGAGCAAGGAAACGCTACAGAGGACGAGCCAAGGAATGTGCCACGCTGAGTGGCGTGCTAGGGGACGTGCCAGAGCACGTCACGCCAGAACGTCGCAAGGGACGCACCAGAAGGCGCACCAGGGCGCCAGGGGACGCCCCACGGACGGGCGGGGTTGGACTGCGACGCACTCTAGTGCAACAAGCGTTTCGCTCGAGGCGACCTGGACACGTGAAACCAAGCGTCTCGCTCGAGACGTTCTCACTACATCCGCATGCTAGACATCTGCAAGAGCGACCTGGACACGTGAATACAAGCGTCTCGCTCGAGACGTCCTGCCCAAATCCTCATGTTAGGCATCCACCTGGGCGAACTGGACACGTGAAGCCAAGCGTTTCGCTCAACACATCCTCATGCTAGACAGCCGCCTGAGCGACCTGGATATGTGAAACCTAGCGTCTCCCTCGAGACATCCTGCCCAAATCCTCATGTTAGACATCCGCCTGGGCGACCTGGACACGCGAAACCAAGCGTTTCGCTCAACATCCTCAACCCATCTTCCTGCTAGACATCCGCCTGGGCAACCTGGGCACGTGAGAACAAGCGTTTCGTTCAACCTATTCTCATAGTAGGCATCCGCCTGGGCGACCCGGACACGTCAAAGCAGGCGTCTCGCTCGAGACATCCTCAACACATGTTTACGTTAGACATCCGCCTGGGCGACCTGGGCACGTGGAAACAAGCGTTTCGCTCGAGACCTCCTGAACACATCATCATGCTAGACATCAGCCTGGGCGACCTGGACACGTGAAAACAAGTGTCTTTCTCAAGACATCCTCAATAAATCCTCATGTTAGACATTCGCCTGGGCGACATGGACACGTGAAACCAAGCGTCTCGCTCGAGACGTTCTCAACACCTCCTCATGCTAGACGTCTGCCTGAACGACCTGGACACATGAAAACAAGCGTCGCGCTCGGGGCATCCTGCCCAAATCCTCGTGTAACACATCCGCCTGGGCGAACTGGACACGTGAAAACAAGCTTTTCGCTCAACACATCCTCAACACATCCTCATGCTAGACATCCGCCTGGGCAATCGGGACACGCGAAAACAAGCGTCTCTTTTGCGACATCCTCAACACATCCTGATGCTAGACATCCGCCTGGGCGACCTGAACGCGTGAAAACAAGCGTCTCGCTCGAGACGTCCTCGGCAAATCCTGACCGAGGCAACCTGGAGGCGTGAAACCAAGCGTCTCGCTCGAGAAATCCTCAAGACCTGGGCACGTGAAACAAGAATTTCACCTGAGACATCCTCTGAAGTCTGTTCCCCAGGATTCCCCATGAGAGGAACGATCTTTAGCACAAAACAAGCGTTTCGCTCGAGACAACCTCAACACATTATGCAAAAAAAGCGTTTCGCCTGAGTCATCCACAACAAACGAGCATGCTTATTTACCCTGTGTTTGATTGATCGGAATTTCAAGAACCAGCGTTTCGCTAAGAACATCCTCAATTCTTTAATTCGCCGGCTCTACGCGACCTAGTTATCAATCGCAGATTGAATTCGCCGGCCCTACGCAAGTCGAGGCTGGGGGAAACCATCTAAAAGAGAACCCTGGGCCCATACCCTTTCTGGCAACCGGCGTTGCGCGATAGACATCCTCGACACATCCTGCAGAAGGAGCCTTTCGCTGCAGGCGAGGACCTCGCTCGAGACATCCTCAACAGATCCTGACGAGCGAGCGCTTCGCCGCAGAAATCACCAGCACATGCTCATGTCAGTGCTCCGCTTGGGCGGCCTGGGCACGTGAAGACCCGCGTTTCGCTTCGAAACACCCTCAACAGTTCCTCGTTGTTAAAGATCCGCCTGGGCGACGTGGAACGAGCGTGAAAATACATTGGTCCCGTTCGCCCCAGAGCGCAGCAAGCGTGAAAATCACGCGGGTCCTTTTTGCCCCAGAGCGCAGCAAGCGTGAAAATCACGCGGGTCCCGTTCGCCCCAGAGCGGCGCAAGCGTGACAGCATGTGAATCCTTTTCGCCCCAGAGCGGAGCAAGCGTGGAAACACGTGGGCGCCTTTCGCCCCAGAGCGCAGCAAGCGTGAAATTACATGAATCCATTTCGCCCCAGAGCGGAAAAAGCGTGAAAACACGTGGGTCCCTTTCGTCCCAGAATGCCCCAAGCGTGAAGACACGTGGGTCCCCTCCAGGAGGCCCCAGGAGGCCTCCCCAGGGCACCAAGACGGAACGTGCCACGCGATGTATGCAGATAGTGCCGACTCGTGGAGATTGCTTTTGTTGTGTGCCTTCCCTTACATCTGAGAGGGGGAGATCGCCCCATGGGTGGCCAGGACGCGTGACGACACGTGGGCCCCTGTCGACCCAGATCGCGCAGCAGGCGTGAAATCACGCGGGTTCGCCTCGGGGCAGAGCAAGATTGAAAACGCGTGGGTCCCTTTCGCCTCGGGGCGGAGCAAGCGTGAAAACACTTCCTCACGCTTGCTCCGCCTCGGCCAAGAAGGGACCTACGTGAGTTCACGCTTGCCGCGCTCTGAGGCGAAAGGGGTCCACGAGTTTTCACGCCTGTTCCGCCCTCCAGCAGAAAAAGGACTGGGGCGAAAGGGGCGGGCTCTCCACCTCTAACAAGCGTTTCGTTCGAGATATCCTCGAATTTCTTGCGCGCAGGACGCGCCATCCTCGAGCGGGCACGCGAAAAGTAAACTGTTCCAGATTCTTTGTAGAATTCTAGGGTCTCCGAACCTCGTTATTTATTAAGGATTCTGCGCAAAACGCTCCGCACCCCGCTTTTACTAGGGAAAACGAAGGTCAGCGGACCTCGTTATTTATTGATCCAGGATGCGAGAAGGGGGCGCATTTTCCTCGAGCGGGCCGGCGCGAACCGCATTTTTGCCACGCCGAATGGGACTTTACCTTGGTATTTTTATCGAGCGGAAATCCGCGGGCCCACCCTCAACATAGCACCAGGGACAGACTACCATCCTGTAAAAGTAATCCCTGGGCCGGGACCCTTTCCGGGAAAAGCACCTTGACCTCAGTCGGCACAAGCAAACGCGAAAAACATGATCGACCCACGGACCCGAAAAGGAATATAGAAATGTAAAGCATGGCAACGTTATGGGCAAATGAAATGCTGAGTGTATCGATCTTGATGTACCGTGCCGAGGGTGCTGTGCTGCGCCGTGCTGGATTACGATGTGCCATGCCGCGATTGTGCTCTACAGCGTTGTGGATCGAGTCCTCCTTTGCATCCGAGTCCTGACCGAACTGATCTGCACGTAGTAGCTGCCACGAAGCTAATTGACAGGGGGACATGCCAGGAGGACGCACTGCGGAACGTCCCAAGGGACGCGTCAGGCGACGTGCCAGGGGACGTGCCATGGGGACGCTCCGCGGGACATGCCAAGGGGACGCGCTACGGAACGTGCTGGGGACAAGCGTTTCGCTCGAGACATCCTGCCCAAATCCTCATGCTAGACATCCGCCTGGGCGACATGGGCACGTGAGCACAAGCGTTTCGCTCAACACATCCTCAGCACATCCTCATGCTGGACATCCGCCGTGGCGAACTGGACACGTGAAAACAGGCGTCTCGCTCGAGACATCCTCAACACATCTTCACGTTAGACATCCGCCTGGGCGACCTGGGCACGTGAACACAAGCGTTTCGCTCGAGACGTTCTCAAAACCTCCTCATGCTAGACACTTGCCTGGGCGACCTGGACACGTGAAAGCAATCGTCTCGCTCGAGACATCCTCAACACATCTTCATGTTAAACATCCGCCTGGGCGACCTGGTCACGTGAAAACAAGCGTTTCTCTCAAGACGTTCTCAACACATCCTCATGCTAGACATCCACCTGGGCGACCTGGACGCGTGAAAACAAGCGTCTCGCTCGAGACGTCCTCGATACATCTTCATGCTCGACATCCGCCTGGGCAACCTGGACGCGTGAAACCAAGCGACTCGCTCGAGACATCCTCAAGACCTGAGCACGTGAAAACGAATATTTCACTTGAGAGATCCTCTGAATTCTGGTCCCCAGGAAAGGGCAATCTATAACACACAACAAGCGTTTCGCTCGAGAAATCGTCAACACTTTCTGCAAAACAAGCGTTTCGCTCGGGACATCCTCAACATGATCGGCCCACGAACCCGGAAAGGAATACAGGCATGGCAACCTGTTTAAAACGCCTGATTGGGCGACGGGCAATTGTAATGCTGAGTGTATCGATCTTGATGTACCATGCCGAGGGCTGTGCTGCGCTGCGCCGTGCTGAATTGCGACGTGCCATGCCACGATTGTGCTCTATAGCGTTGTGGATCGAGTCCTCATTTGACCCCGAGTCCTGACCGAACTGATCTGGATCTGAAGCTCGAGCTGCCTGGGCACATACTAGCTGCCTCAGAGAATTTACAAGGGGACCGGCCAGGGGGACGCGCGACGGAACGTCCCAAGGGACGTGCCAGGAGACGTGCCAGAAGGACGCGCTGCGGAACGCGCCACTGGACGTGCCACGGGACGTGCCAGGGGACGCGCCGCGCGACGTGCCAGGGGGACTCGCCACAGGACGCGCTACGGAACGTGCCAGGTTGCAATGCTGAGTGGATCGATCTTGATGTTCCGTGCCAAGGGCTGTGCTGCGCTGCGCCGTGCTGAATTGCGATGTGCCATGACGCGATTGCGCTCTATAGCGTTGTAGATCGAGTCCTCCTTTGCATCCGAGTCCTGACCGAACTGATCTGGATCTGAAGCCCGACATGCCTGAGCACATACTAGCTGCCCCAGTGCTACTTGACAGGGGGCATGCCAGGAGGACGCACTGCGGAACGTCCCAAGGGACGCGTCAGGCGACGTGCCAGGGGACGTGCCATGGGGACGGCTCCGCGGGACGTGCCAACGGGACGCGCTACGGAACGTGCTGGGGACAAGCGTTTCGCTCAACACATCCTCAGCACATCCTCATGCTAGACATCCGCCTGGGCGACATGGGCACGTGAACACAAGCGTTTCGCTCAACACATCCTCAGCACATCCTCATGCTAGACATCCGCCGTGGCGAACTGGACACGTGAAAACAGGCGTCTCGCTCGAGACATCCTCAACACATCTTCACGTTAGACATCCGCCTGGGCGACCTGGGCACGTGAACACAAGCGTTTCGCTCGAGACGTTCTCAAAACCTCCTCATGCTAGACACTTGCCTGGGCGACCTGGACACGTGAAAACAATCGTCTCGCTCGAGACATCCTCAACACATCTTCATGTCAAACATCCGCCTGGGCGACCTGGTCACGTGAAAACAAGCGTTTCTCTCAAGACGTTCTCAACACATCCTCATGCTAGACATCCACCTGGGCGACCTGGACGCGTGAAAACAAGCGTCTCGCTGGAGACATCCTCAATACATGTTCATGCTCGACATCCGCCTGGGCAACCTGGACGCGTGAAACCAAGCGTCTCGCTCGAGACATCCTCAAGACCTGGGCACGTGAAATCAAGCATTTCACTTGAGAGATCCTCTGAATTCTGGTCCCCAGGAAAGGACAATAGATAATACAAAACAAGCGTTTCGCTCGAGAAATCGTCAACACTTTCTGCAAAACAAGCGTTTCGCTCGGGACATCCTCAACATGATCGGCCCACGAACCCGGAAAGGAATATAGAAATGCAAGGCATGGCAACGTTTTTAAGACACCTGATTGGGCGACGGGCAATTGTAATGCTGAGTGTATCGATCTTGATGTACCGTGCTGAGGGCTGTGCTGTGCTGCGCCGTGCTGAATTGCGACGTGCCATGCCACGATTGTGCTCTATAGCGTTGTGGATCGAGTCCTCATTTGCACCCGAGTCCTGACCGAAATGATCTGGATCTGAAGCTCGAGCTGCCTAGGCACATAGTAGCTGCCTCAGAGAATTTACAAGGGGACCGGCCAGGGGGACGCGCTACGGAACGTCCCACATGCCAGAAGGACGCGCTACGGAACGTGCCACTGGACGTGCCACGGGACGTGCCAAGGGACGCGCCGCGCGACATGCCAGGGGGACTCGCCACGGGACGCGCTACGGAACGTGCCAGGTTGCAGTGCTGAGTGGATCGATCTTGATGTTCCGTGCCAAGGGCTGTGCTGCGCTGCGCCGTGCTGAATTGCGATGTGCCATGACGCGATTGCGCTCTATAGCGTTGTAGATCGAGTCCTCCTTTGCATCCGAGTCCTGACCGAACTGATCTGGATCTGAAGCCCGACATGCCTGAGCACATACTAGCTGCCCCAGAACTACTTGACAGGGGGACAGGCCAGGAGGACGCGCCGCGGAACGTCCCAAGGGAAGCGCCAGGCGACGTGCCAGGGGACGTGCCATGGGGACGCACCGCAGGACGTGCCAAAGGGACGCGCTACGGAACGTGCCAATGGACGCGCCACGGGACGTGCCAGGGGACGCGCCGCGCGACGTGTCAGGGGGACTCGCCAGGGGACGCGCCACGGAACGTGCCAGGGACAGTGCCAGGGCCACGGTCCCTCGTAAACTACGCTGCGTCCACGCTCCCAGAACTGCGCTCTCTCGTGAATTACGCTGCGTCCGCGCTCCCAGGGCCACGTTCCTTAGTAAATTTCGCTGCGCTCGGACTCCCAGAACCAACTGGGCATCCTGGGTCGCCCAGGCCGCTCGAGTTCTGCAAAACAAGCATTTCGCTCGAGACATCCTCGAAGCGTCTCGCTCGAGGCATCTTCAAGATCTGGGCACGTGAAAACAAGCATTTCAATGGGACATCCTCTGAATTCTGGTCCCCACGAGAGGAACGATCTATAACACAAAACAAGCGTTTCGCTCGAGACATCCTCAACACATTCTGAAAACAAGCGTTCCGCTCGAGACTCAAAAATACTTTCGCCGGCCCTACGCGACCTCGTCATTTATCGCAAATCATTTCGCTGGCCCTACAGCCTCTGATTCCGGGGGTGAATCTCTAAAAGAGAACCCTGGGCTCAAACCCTTTCCGGGAACAAAAACATGTCGTCAGCCCTACGAGACCTCGTTATTCACCGCAAACAATTTCGCCATCCCTACGAAAGTCGAGGCCCGGGGGTTAGCCAACATGATCGACCCACGAACCCGGAAAGGGATATCGAAATGTAAGACATGGCAACGCTTCAAAAACACCTGATTGGGCGACGGGCAAATGCAATGCTGAGTGTGTCTATCTTGATGTACCGTGCCGAGGGCTGTGCTGCGCTGCGCCGTGCTGAATTGCGACGTGCCATGCCACCATTGTGCCCTATAGCGTTGTGGATCGAGTCCTCATTTGATCCCGAGTCCTGACCGAACTGATCTGGATCTGAAGCTCGAGCTGCCTAGGCACATAGTAGCTGCCTCAGAGAATTTACAAGGGGACCGGCCAGGGGGACGAGCGACGGAACGTCCCAAGGGACGTGCCAGGGGACGTGCCAGAAGGACGCGCTACGGAACGCGCCACTGGACGTGCCACGGGACGTGCCAGGGGACGCGCCGCGCGACGTGCCAGGGGGACTCGCCACGGGACGCGCTACGGAACGTGCCAGGTTGCAATGCTGAGTGGATCGATCTTGATGTTCCGTGCCAAGGGCTGTGCTGCGCTGCGCCGTGCTGAATTGCGATGTGCCATGACGCGATTGCGCTCTATAGCGTTGTAGATGGAGTCCTCCTTTGCATCCGAGTCCTGACCGAACTGATCTGGATCTGAAGCCCGAGCTGCCTGAGCACATACTAGCTGCCCCAGTGCTACTTGACAGGGGACATGCCAGGAGGACGCACTGCGGAACGTCCCAAGGGACGCGTCAAGCGACGTGCCAGGCGACGTGCCATGGGGACGCTCCGCGGGACGTGCCAACAGGACGCGCTACGGAACGTGCTGGCGACAAGCGTTTCGCTCAGCACATCCTCAGCACATCATCATGCTAGACATCCGCCTGGGCGACATGGGCACGTGAACACAAGCGTTTCGCTCAACACATCCTCAGCACATCCTCATGCTAGACATCCGCCGTGGCGAACTGGACACGTGAAAACAGGCGTCTCGCTCGAGACATCCTCAACACATCTTCACGTTAGACATCCGCCTGGGCGACCTGGGCACGTGAACACCAGCGTTTCGCTCGAGACGTTCTCAAAACCTCCTCATGCTAGACACCTGCCTGGGCGACCTGGACACGTGAAAGCAATCGTCTCGCTCGAGACATCCTCAACACATCTTCATGTCGAACATCCGCCTGGGCGACCTGGTCACGTGAAAACAAGCGTTTCTCTCAAGACGTTCTCAACACATCCTCATGCTAGATATCCACCTGGACGACCTGGACGCGTGAAAAATAAGCGTCTCGCTGAAGACATCCTCAATACATGTTTATGCTCGACATCCGCCTGGGCAACCTGGACGCGTGAAACCAAGCGTCTCGCTCGAGACATCCTCAAGACCTGGGCACGTGAAATCAAGCATTTCACTTGAGAGATCCTCTGAATTCTGGTCCCCAGGAAAGGACAATAGATAACACAAAACAAGCGTTTCGCTCGAGAAATCGTCACTTTCTGCAAAACAAGCGTTTCGCTCGGGACACCCTCAACATGATCGGCCCACGAACCCGGGAAGGAATATAGAAATGCAAGGCATGGCAACGTTTTTAAGACACCTGATTGGACGACGGGCAATTGTAATGCTGAGCGTATCGATCTTGATGTACCGTGCCGAGGGAATGTGCTGCGCTGCGCCGTGCTGAATTGCGATGTGCCATGCCACCGTTGTGCTCTATAGCGTTGTGGATCGAGCCCTCATTTGACCCCGAGTCCTGACCGAACTGATCTGGATCTGAAGCTCGAGCTGCCTAGGCACATAGTAGCTGCCTCAGAGAATTTACAAGGGGACCGGCCAGTGGGACGCGCGACGGAACGTCCCAAGGGACGTGCCAGGGGACGTGCCAGAAGGACGCGCCACGGAACGCGCCACTGGACGTGCCACGGGACGTGCCAGGGGACGCGCCGCGCGACGTGCCAGCGGGACTCGCCACGGGACGCGCTACGGAACGTGCCAGGTTGCAATGCTGAGTGGATCGATCTTGATGTTCCGTGCCAAGGGCTGTGCTGCGCTGCGCCGTGCTGAATTGCGATGTGCCATGACGCGATTGCGCTCTATGGCGTTGTAGATCGAGTCCTCCTTTGCATCCGAGTCCTGACCGAACTGATCTGGATCTGAAGCTCGAGCTGCCTGAGCACATACTAGCTGCCCCAGAACTACTTGACAGGGGGACAGGCCAGGAGGACGCGCCGCGGAAGGTCCCAAGGGAAGCGCCAGGCGACGTGCCAGGGAACGTGCCATGGGGACGCACCGCAAGACGTGCCAAAGGGACGCGCTACGGAACGTGCCAATGGACTTGCCACGGGACGTGCCAGGGGACGCGCCGCGCGAGGTGTCAGGGGGACTCGCCAGGGGACGCGCCACGGAACGTGCCAGGGACCGTGCCAGGGCCACGGTCCCTCGTAAACTACGCTGCGTCCACGCTCCCAGAACTGCGCTCTCTCGTGAATTACGCTGCGTCCGCGCTCCCAGGGCCACGTTCCTTAGTAAATTTCGCTGCGCTCGGACTCCCAGAACCAACTGGGCATCCTGGGTCGCCCAGGCCGCTCGAGTTCTGCAAAACAAGCATTTCGCTCGAGACATCCTCGAAGCGTCTCGCTCGAGGCATGTCGCCGGCCCTACGCGACCTCGTTATTCACCGCAAACAATTTCGCCAGCCCTACGAAAGTCGAGGCCCGGGGGTTAGCCAACATGATCGACCCACGAACCCAGAAAAGGAATATAGAAATGTAAGACATGGCAACGCTTCAAAGACACCTGATTGGGCGACGGGCAAATGCAATGCTGAATGTATCTATCTTGATGTACTGTGCCGAGGGCTGTGCTGTGCTGCGCCGTGCTGAATTGCGATGTGCCATGCCGAGATTGTGCCCTATAGCGTTGTGGATCGGGTCCTCCTTTGCATCCGAGTCCTGACCGAACTGACCTGGATCTGAAGCTCGAGCTGCTTGAGCACATAGTTGCTGCCCCAGAGCTAGTTCACAGGGGGACATTTCAGGAGGACGCGCCGAGGAACATCCCAAGGGACGCGCCAAGCGACGTGCCAGGGGACGTGCCATGGGGACGCACCGCGGGACGTTTTAAGGGGACGCGCTACGGAACGTGCCAATGGATGTGCCACGGGACGTGCCAGGGGACGCGCCGCGCGACGTGCCAAGGGGACTCGCCACGGGACGCGCCACGGAACGTGCCAAGAAACGTGCCAGGTTACAATTGGCGGGCGCGGTGTTACAAGGCCGGGATGACCTACACTTTTCGCGGCTTCCTTGAAGAGAAGAATAAGAGAGAGACAGAGAGAGAGAGAGAGACAGAAAACCCCCCGTTTCCCTGCGCGCCCCGCGATGACTGACCTTAGGCCTTGACCATACGCCTCAGGGTCGGATGTCTCTGTGTGTGTGTGCTTTTTCTGCCTGCGAGCTTTTTTGGCCGGGTCTTTTGGTGGGTAACACGCTTCGTGACGTCACAATGGCAGGGTGAGACGACGGTGAGACGACGGTGGCTGGGGGGGGTGACGACCTTGGCTGAGGGTGAAACGACGGTGAAACGACGGTGGCTGCGTGGGACGACGAAGGATTTGGGGGAATCTCATGCTTTCCTGTACTCAGAATTCGCTCTCGGAGGGTCGGCAGCAGCGAAAACCCATCGGGCCTGGAAATCAAGCCCGAAGGATCTTTGGGTTCTCGTGCATTCCTGTGCTCGGATTTCACTATCGGGGAACCGGCGGCAGCGAAAATCCATCGGGCCTGAAAATTCAGCCCGACGGATTTGGGGGAATTTCACGCGTTCATATGCTCGAAATTCGTTTTTGGAGAATCGGCGGCAACGAAATCTCATCGGGCCTGAAAAACGAGCCCGGATGATCTGGGGGAATCTCCTGCTTTTTTGTTGTCGGAATTCGCTTTCGGCGAGTCGGCTGCAGCGAAAACCCATTGGGCCTGAAAATCAATCCCGAAAGATCTGGGGAAACCGCATGCTTTCCTGAGCTCGGAATTCGCTTTCGGAGGGTGAGACGACGGTAAGACGACGGCGGCTGGGGGGGGGGGCGGGTGACCGGGGGGGTGAGACGACGGTGAGACGACGGTGGCTGGGGGGGTGAGACGACGGTGGCTGGGGGGTGACACGCCGGTGAGACGGACGGTGGCTGGCGGTTGAGACGACGATGAGACGAGGGCGGCTGATGGGTGGGACGACGGTGAGACGACGGCGGCGGGGGGGTGAGACGACAATGGCTGGGGGGTGGGAAGACGGTGAGAAGACGGTGGCTGGGGGGTGAGACAGCGGTGGATGGGGGGTCAGACAACGGTGGGACGACGGCGGTTGGGGGGGCGGTGAAGCGACGGCGGCTGCGGGGGCGAGATCGACCACGGCGAAATGACCACCACGCACCACCACGTACCACCACCACGTGCCACCACGCACCACCACCACGTACCACCACGTACCACCACGCATGACCACCACGCACCACCACGTACCACCACGCATGGCCACCACGCACCACCACGTACCACCACGCATGACCACTGCGCACCACCACGCACCACCACCACGCGCCACCACGTACCACCACGTACCACCACGCATGGCCACCACGCACCACCACGTACCACCACGCATGACCACCGCGCACCACCACGCACCACCACCACGTACCACCAAGCACCGCCACGTACCACCACGTTTGACCACCACGTATGACCACCACGTACCACCACGCACCGCCACCACGTGCCACCACGTACCGTCACGCACCACCACGTATGACCACCACGTACCACCACGCATGACCACCACGCACCACCACTTATGAACACCAAGCGCCACCACGTACCACCACGCACCACCACCACGTACCACCACGTACCACCACGCATGACCACCACGCACCACCACGCACCACTACGTACGACAACCACGTACCACTACTGAGCACCACGCACCACCACGTATGACCACCACGTACCACCACGCATGACCACCATGTACCACAACGCATCACCACGCATGACCACCACGCATCGCCACGCACCACCACCACGCACCACCACGCACCACCACGTGCCACCACGCATGACCACCGCGTATGACCACTACGCACCACCACGCATGACCACCACGTACCACCACGTACCACCACGTTTGGCAACCGCGTGCCACCACGCACCACCACGTACCACCACCACGTACCACCGCGTACCACCACGCACCACTACGTACCACCACCACGTACCACCACCACGTGCCACCACGTGCCACCACGCCCCCCACCACGTACCACCGCGCACCACCACGCATGACCACCACGCACCACCACGCATGGCCACGACGCACCACCACGCATGACCACCACGCGCCACCACGCACCAGCACCACGCACCACCACGTATCACCACATATGACGACCACGTACCACCACGTATGACCACCACGCACCGCCACGTACCACCACGCATGACCACCACGTACCACCACGCGTGACCACCACGTACCACCACGTACCACCACGCATGAGCACCACGCACCACCATGCACCACCACCGCGTACCACCACGCACCACCACGTACCACCACGTATGACCACCCCGCACCACAACGTACCACCTCCACGTGCCACCACGTACCACCACGCATGACAGCCACGTATGGCCACCACGTACCACCACGCATGACAACCACGTACACCATGTACCACCACGCATGACCGCCACGTGCCACCAAGTACCACCACGCATGACAACCACGCACCACCACGCACCGCCACGTACCACCACCACGTACCACCAAGTACCACCACGTACCACCACGTATGACCACCACGTGCCACCACCACGTACCACCACCACGTGCCACCACGTATGACCACCACGTACCACCACGTATGACCACCACGTACCACCACGTACCACCACGTATGACCACCACATGCCACCACCACGTGCCACAACGCATGACCACCACGTGCCACCACGCACCACCACGCATGACCACCACGTACCACCACGTATGCCCACCACGTACCAGTACGTACTACCACCATGTACCACCACGCACCACCACGTATGACCACCACGTGCCACCACGTACCACCACCACGTACCACCACCACGTACCACCACCACGTACCACCACCACGTATCACCACGTCTGACCACCACGTACCACCACGTGCAACCACGCATGACCACCACGTACCACCACGCACCACCACCACGTACCACAACGTACCACCACCACGCACCACCACGTATGACCACCAAGTGTCACCACGTACCGCCACGTGCCCCACCACGTACCCCACCGCGGACCACCCAAGTATGACCACCACGTATGACCACCACGTACCACCACGCATGACCACCACGCACCACCGCGTATGACCACCACGTACCACCACGTACCACCACGCATGGCCCCCACGTATGACCGCCACGTACCACCACGTACCACCACCACGTGCCCCCGCCACGTGCCACCACGTACCACCACGTACAACCACGTATGACCACCACGCACCACCACGTACCACCACGCATGACCACAACGTACCACCGCATACAACCGCGTATGGCCACCACGCACCACCACGCATGACCGCAACGTACCACCACGTATGGCCACACGCACCACCACGCACCGCCACGTACAACCGCCACGCACCGCCACGCACCGCCACGTATGACCACCACGCACCACCACCACGTGCCACCACGTACCACCACCACGCACCACCACGTGCCACCACGTATGACCACCACGTGCCACCACGCACCACCACGCATGACCACCACGTCCCCCCACGTACCACCACATATGACCACCACGCA
Organism: Prorocentrum cordatum; assembly: GCA_963575745.1. Classification (NCBI taxonomy): domain Eukaryota; class Dinophyceae; order Prorocentrales; family Prorocentraceae; genus Prorocentrum; species Prorocentrum cordatum. The sequence continues at coordinate 227,376 of CAUYUJ010015400.1, forward strand.
CCACCACGCACCACCACGCATGACCACCAAGTGTCACCACGTGCCACCACGTACCACCACCACTTACCACCACGCACCACCACGTACCACCACCACGTACCACCACGTAACACCACGCATGACCACCATGGACCACCACGCACCACCACGCACGGCCACCGCGCATCACCACCACGTGCCACCACGCGCCGCCATTGACCACCACAATGCAGTGTTATGCAGCTTTGTGTTATTTTGGTCGTCTTGTGGTTTTTGTCGCCCGAACGAGGTCTGCCGCCGAGCGGGGGTAGACCAAGAGGGCGTGCACTGATGCCACGCAAGGAGATGCGGAAGGCTCTTGGCGCAGCTCACGCGGCGGGGTGAGAACGGCTCAAGACGCTTCCAGGAAGCCTGGCACTGCTGCAGGACGCGCTGGTACACCGTGGGTCAGCAACACGGGCCGTGCCGCGCTGCGCACTGGGAGGAACAACAGACCTCGCAGCAGCAGCAGCCGCCGCAGCCGCCACGGGACCAGACAGGCCACCAGTCCGATGAGGCTGAGCGGTGTCGAAATAGTAGTGGTCGCAGTCGTAGTAGTCGTAGTAGTAGTAGTAGTAGTAGTAGTAGTAGTAGTAGTAGTAGTAGTAGTAGTAGAAAAAGATTAAGTGTAGTAGTAGAAGTAGTAGTAGCAGGAGCAACAGCAACAGCAGCAGCAACATCAGTAGTAGTAGTAGTAATAGTAGTTATAGTAGTAGTAGCAGTAGCAGTAGTAGTAGTAGTGGTAGTAGTAGTAGTAGAAGCAGTAGTAGTATCAGCAGTAGCGGTAGCAGCAGTAGTAGTAGTAGTAGTAGTAGTAGTAGTAGTAGTAGTAGTAGTGGTAGTAGTATCAGTAGTAGTAGTAGTAGTAGTAGTAGTAGTAGTAGTAGTAGTAGTAGGAATAGTAATAGTAGTAGTAGTAGTAGTAGTAGTAGTAGTAGTAGCAGTAGTAGTAGTAGTAATAATGGCAATAGTACTACTAGTAGTAGTAGTCGTAACACTGGTAGTCGTCGTAGTAGTAGCTGTACAAATAATACGTGTAGTCGTACTGATGGTTCTGATAATAGAGAGACTGATCGTAGTGGTGGTCGTAGTAGTACCAGCAGTAGTAGTAGTAGTAGTAGTAGTAGTAGTAGTAGTAGTAGTGGTGATAGTAGTAGTGGTAGTGGCAGTAGTAGTAGCAGTAGTAGTAGTAGTAAAAGGAAAAGTAAACGTAAAGGTAGAAGTATGAGTACAAGTAGTAGTAGAAGAGGAAGTAGTAGTAGAAGTAGTAGTAATAGTACTTGTAGTAGTAGTACTAGTAAACGTCGTAGTAGCAGTAGTCGCAGTAGTAGTGGTAGTAGTAGTAGTAGTCGACGTCGTCGTCGTAGTCGTAGTAGTAGTAGTAGTAGTAGCAATATATGTAGTAGTGGTGGCGGTAGTAGTAGTAGTAGTAGTAGTAGTAGTAGTAGTAGTAGTAGTAATAGTAGTAGTGGTAGTGGTAGTAGTCGTAGTAGTGCTGGTAATGGCAGTGGTAGTGGTGGTAGTAGTAGTAGTAGTAGTAGTAAAAGTAGTAGTAGTCGTCGTAGTCGTAGTAGTAGTAGTAATAGAAGTAGTAGTAGTAGTAGTAGTAGTAGTAGTAGTAGTAGTAGTGGTAGTAGTAGCAGTAGTAATGGTAGTAGTCGTAGTAGTGGTGGTGGTAGTGGTAATGGTGGTAATACTAGTAGTAGTGGCACTAGTAGCAGTGGTAGTAGTAACAGTAGTAGTAGTAGTAGTAGTAGTAGTAGTAGTAGTAGTAGTAGTAGTAGTAGTAGTAGTTGTCGTCGTAGTAGTAGTAGTAGTGGTAGCAGGGGGAGTAGAGTAGGAGTAGTAGCAGTAGTAGTCGTAGTAGAAGTAGTAGTCGTAGTAGTAGTAGTAGTAGTAGTAGTAGTAGTAGTAGTAGTAGTAGTGGTAGTAGTAGTCGTAGTAGTAGTAGTAGTAGTAGTAGTAGTAGTAGTAGTAGTAGTGGTAGTAGTAGTGGTAGTAAAAGTAGTAGTAACAGTAGTAGTAGTAGTAGTAGTAGTAGTAGTAGTAGTAGTAGTAATAAAAGTAGTGGTGGTAGTAGTAGTGGTAGTAGTAGTGGTAGTAATAGTAGTAGTAGCAGTAGTAGTAGTAGTAGTAGCCGTAGTCGTAGTCGTAGTAGTAGTCGTAGTCGTAGTCGTCGGAGGAGATCATGATATTCTCCCCCTCCTCGTGTGAGAACTGGTTCATGGTGCGGCAACCGAACTCTGTATTACCGTGCCAAACTCAAGTTCACAAGCTCACTGAGGCCTCGGGTAACTTGTCGTATTTTTCCTGGTTGAGATCGTAGCGCTCATCACCTCCATGTCGTTCTTCTCCCGTCACAATGCCCGCGCACGCAGTACCAGCAAAGTGTCTGATCCTTTTACGTCCATTCCCTGGCTGTGAAGGAGACACAAGGGACGTCGACAGGCAAATCTCATGGTGAAATTTCGCTGCATGTCAAAGAAGAGATGATGCCGTGTTTCATTGTCCTTGTCGCCCATGTTGTACTCCTCAATAAACTTGGCGTGCGTGCTATATCTGAGTGTCGAGAGCTTTTGCCATTCTCCCAACGCCGCTTCTCCCAACTCCCATCTCCCTGGGCACGCTTTCAGTGCGTGGCTCCATGCGGCGATTTGTTCTCCTTCTGCTCTTCGCAAGTCAATGTCTCTTCCGCATCTTTCACATCTCAAGACGGTGGCCAGCGAATTGTCAAACGGGTTCGGGAAGTAGTGCATGGGCTCGTCGCCCTTTGCCGTGATGTTATGGTATAGCCGCGTTTCTTCTTTCCTCCGATGAAAATTTGTCTTGGTACTCTTGAGGAGCTTCCTGTCATCGTCGGCCAGCACATCCGTAAAAGCAGCTTTCAACGTGCTGTGATTCGGTCTTATTCGTGGACGTTCTTTGATTTGCAGCACTCCGTCCTTCCTCTGACCTCTACTGTGTGGTGTCTGCTTGCCTCGCACTCGTCGAGACCGATGTACTTGAAGATTTCCTTGCCAAGCTGGCTGGACACTGTGTGCTGGTAAATACTGCAACGACCATGGCTGAGGAGCTTCCAGCGCCAAACCCACCGTGGCAATATTGAAGAAGTGAATTGGCCGCTTCTGGCATACTCATGCGGAGTCGACCTTGAATACCTGTGGACAGCTTGAGGCTCAACGGGAAGAGATGCCGACATTCTTTCAGGGGTGGGATAATAGCCTGTCCCTCCCTCTGCTTTTTGTCATATGTCGTGACCTCGGTTATCTTCACCCCAAACTTTCTGAACAAATTATTGGGCGCTGCGATGAACATCTTCGCCTGGGTCCCTATCGAATTCCCCGAGGTTCCTGATCGTAGTGCCATATGCTCACCCGTCGCATAGACAAAGTCGATCAGGGCCGCGATCGAAGAAGTAGTGTAGGCTGCCGCGCTCTCGAATCTCTCAGGCGCAGCTGGCGGGTTGGGATCGATGTGCGTATTCTGCCAATACCAAAAGATCGCTTCTGCATTGCTCAACTTGTATATCCAGTCTACTTTGTTGAATCTCAAATCTGTTAGTTTCTTCCCTTGGAGATGCGGTTGGCCTGGATGGACCTCCCTCGGCTCCCACCAGAAGTTGGGGAAGACCTGCTCTTTTTTTTTGCCCTTGTACCCGCGGTGCTTTCCGCCATCCCCGCCGATGGCAGGACTGAGGTCACTGTGCGTACTTGCTTTTCTCCTGAGTCTCGAGCTCCTGGACCTGGTTGAGATGGCCCTGGGGTTCGTGGTGTAGGTGCCGTAGAGCTCCTAGTACCTGGCCTGGTAGGTGATGGTGTCGCCAAAGGCCCTGGTTCACTCTGTCCTGGTAGCCTTTCCCCTCGTTGTTTTCCCCGAATCCGTCGCCGAACTGGTACAGGGTGGGGTTCTGGTGGTAGTGTTATCGGTATTGGAGGGTGTGGTACATTCGGCTGCTGCTCTGTGTCCTCGCCCATTCCTCCTCCATGACCGAAAACGTCGGGCTCCTCCTCATGCATGGCCTCCTCCGCGTACCTGTCCTCCTCATACTGGTGAAGGGTTTGCTCGCTTAGTTCGGCTTGCTGTTGAAGATACCCCTGTATGTGTGCTCCTCGATTGCCTTTCCCGAAGAGTTTAAAACCTGCTGCTGCTCGATTTTGTATCACATCCAATAGCATGCTTTGTGTGTCTTGTGCTAGCTTCACCCTCTTTTTGCATATTTCAAGGATCTGCTCGTCTATCGCGTTCCTGAGAGCTGCCTGTACAGCACGCTTATCGGCATGTTCGTTGTGTAGCCTCGCCTGTCTGTCAGCAGCTACTTCAATTTCAATCATGTCCTTCGTTTGGTGACTCCGAACTTTGCGTACCTTGAAGTTTTCCTCGCCTTTCATTCGAATGGCAATATGTATCCTTCTCCACAAGTCTCGATGTGTTTTGAATGTGATGTTCCTTCTCTGAATGATGGCTCGCAGGCCGCGACAGACGTAGTCGGAGTCGACAACATGCACCTGGCGGGCCCAAGCCCATGCTGCCCAGCGCAGGGCCGCTCGGACCTCCGACCTCTGGGCAGTCTGAACCGAGCCTCGCAGGATCTCCGTGGCGTTGTGTGAATGCCCCTCCCCATAAAAGAGGCCCCATCCAGCACGTCGTAGCCGCATATCTGTTTGCCCTGAAGGAGCAGCCCCATCACCAGCCACCACGAGATACCCTTCCGAATCTGCGCTCATCTCGCCCCCCTCTTCAAGTTGAGGAGGTGGGGGGTCAGGGCCTTCTTGTACTCCCAGTGCAAAAACGCGAACTTGTTGTCTAACTCATCATCATCTGCAATGATGCCTGTCAAGCGTGTGAAAAGAGGGACAGCGTTGATCTCATCCTCCGTGTATTTTTCAAACAGTGTCGCAGGAGCATGATGTTCGCATTCCCAGAGGGCATGGTGCACTGTCTCCTTGAGTGGCTTGCGGCAGTAAGGGCAATCGGTGCTCTCCAAATATCGAGGCACCAACTTGTCAGATGTTATCAGGCCTGCCGACCAGAGAAGGCGACATGCCGCTCGTCGTGCAAAGGGCCACTTGTATGGTGATAAAGCTGCACCTCCAGGGGTATCCTGTGCATCATGACGTTTGGCTTTGCTACGACGTTGGCGGTATAGCTTCACCGTGGCTTCGTAGTCGATTCCAACCTCCGTCCCAATGTACTCGGTTCGTAGGTGACGGTCTCGATGTGTGTGGATGTGAAAACCTGTTTTCCAGACGACTTTTCTGAGGTCAGCTCTCAAGATGTGTCGAAAGAGCAAAGCATCTGACTCCAGAAGGTGAACCTTTCCCCCAGTCGGCCTGGTGACCAGAAAGTCTGCATCTAGACTCCACTTGAGCCCGTGTAGACTAGCAACAAAGATCTTCACTGGCCTGTGAATATCATCCAGGTGCGGTGGTTCTTTGAGGTACTCACCGGTGATTACGTTGAAAGCTGCCAAGATGTGTGAACGCTTCTGGAACAAACGCCGTACCACCACCAGTGCCCAGTATCTCGATGCCATCCACGGGTCTATTAAATGCCCGTGGGCCGCCAATGTAAAAGTTGTAATTCGCGTTCGGTACATCGTCTTTCCTGCCAGCATCACCCGATGCACCCGAGCCGCCATGCGTTGCAGGGTAGTTGTGTTATACAGATGCTGCTCGCAACCGTAGAACCCCGTGGGTGAAGCGTGCAAAGTCAGGCACCGCTCACGGAAATCGCACGACTGAGGTCCTCGATCGATTCGTGTCAGAACGTCCGTGTGTTTGTCGACCCGGCGGCTGGCTAACTTATTCCTTTGTTTCAGCGAGGCTGCGGTTCCGTCTGAGAGAAGACCCCCGACAAGTATAGTCGCACGTGAGCATCTCAGCGGGATGTTGCGGAACGTCTTTTCCACTGCTGATCGTAGTTGTGAGGTGCTCGCCAAAGCCTTTGTTTTGCTCTTGTTGAGCTTGCAGCCTGTGCTTTTGCCGAACTCCTCGCACTCAACCAGGGCCAGCTTTCCATTGCCAAGAACTTCATCCATGTCAAAGCCTCGCACGTTGATTGATGAGTCATCGACGAACCCAGCGGTGCTGCATCTAGTCTTTTCCGCAATGGATCTCGACCATACTGCCATCAGCGCTGAGGACACCTGTATGCTATAATTCGGTCCTTGGGCATATCCTCCCGCACGTGTACGCGAAGTCTGCCCCGCGGCCCTTCCTAACTTGAAACGATACCTGGCCGTGTCTTGCAGGCGCGCCTCCGCAGCAATATATCCTCGAGCATACACTGTTGTATCTTGGTGGTCCATAATGGCTTCCAATAGGCGGCCGCCGATAGATCTATGGATTTGGTCGAAAAAATTCTCCCAACCTATGCTCAGCGTCAGCGAGTGATGTCCCAAGAGCCTCGCCAACTCGGTCTCGACAGAGTGACTCATCGAGACCTCTTGAGCTTCGTGACCTGCACGTGCTCCATGCATAGATGTTGGCAACCAGGGTTCCCTCCAGCTCTCAGTATTTCGCCATCTTGCTTTCTCCCAACAAGTTATGAGAGGCGTGTAGTTGTTGATGGTCCTTGTCTTGGCTGCAGCAGGAAGAAGGAAATCTTCTTCTCCGTTGTCATCTGCATCGGGGATGTCGGTCTTGCGCAAAGCGCTGGCATATACTTCCCAACAAAGGATCTGGCCAATCCCCTCCAGCTTCGGTGTACCGAGGGACATCGCAAAAGAGAGCCGTGCTCTGTTTGGGCAATGCTTTGAGCTCATGTACTCGAAATCCGCAGCCAGCCACTGCTCGTGTTGAGTTCAATTCTTGAATAGCTTCGTGGTAATCGTCAGGGTCGAGTTCTTCTAAGTTGCACGGTTTTTCTTGAATGAGATGATGGCACTTGGCATGGAACTTGTCCCACGTGATAGACGGGTCGCTCTTATTGAAAATCGGGTCCCACGTCTTCCTTAGTTCATCCAGTACATCATCAGGTCTGATGGCATAATGCTTTCCGTGATTGGGTATCGTGTTCTCCGTCGATGTCTCCACTCTGATTGCCGTGATGGGCTCATCTCGTGGGGGTCGCATATGATTCTTAAGTGCTGCACGGTCGGCTTTCGAAGCTGTCGCAGTCGTCGCGGCAAAGAGTCGAGCCCGCCATGCTTGTAGTCTCGTTTCCAGTCCATGTCGATCGTACTGGTCAATCTGGTCTTCAGTCATCTTCTGCAGAGCTTGACAGTGCCGCAAATCAGGCACTGCTACATCGAAGAAATCTGTGGTGAGTCTCATCCTGGTAAGGTCATCCACCAAATTAGCCCATATTCTCCTAAGTGCATTCCAGATCTCGGTCGTCGGGGCCGGGTGGATGGTGCACTTGATGATCATTTCGCGAACTCGTCTGGGGTTCTTACACAAGCGTGCCGTCCGATGCGTCCACGGATCTTGAGGTTTAGTTTCAGATGCTGCTCGACAAGCCAAGGGTTCCTGAGCCAAAGTGATCTCTCGACATCGCCCTCGGGCACCCTGGATCTTGGGGTCTGCTGTGCTGCATCTTTCTTCGAGGTAGTCCTCAGCGATCAAAGTGGCCACCTCCAGCATACGCGTGGGGTTCTTCAAATCTCTCGCTTCCTTCAAGTGGCTTTCCCGTCGCTGAAAGATCCTCTCCAGTAGATGCTCATGCTGGTCCTCGTCCAAAGATGGTACCTGCTCAATAGGGAAGGCTGCGGGCATCTTGGGAACCCAGCGCACCAAGTCCAGGGGCTCGGTGGCCAGCATGATTTTTAGAGGTCGGTGTCCAGGGATACGGGTATCTCTCAAGAGCGTGCATGACGTAATCAGGGTCGCCGCCTCCAGATTTGCAAAAATCCGATCGGGTCTTGTGACATAAGGCCCTGGGCTCACCTTGTCCCAATCCTGCTTCCCGCCATAAGTCGGTTCAGGGCCCGCTAGTGACGAGAATCTCTTACCGATATCAACCCACCGCCCTGTGGCCACTGCGTCACGGATGGCAATGCTCTGGTCCGTCAGGTTGGCGTCGCAACAAATTATCGCTGGCTGGGCACCACAGGTGGTGCCGTTCGTAGGTACATCGTTCATCATTCGCTCCTTGCGTACTCGAGCTGCTGGACTATGACCTGCATCGTTGTAGAAGGTAATGATGCGCATGAAGAATCTGGCCACGCCGCTAGTCTGAAGAGGGACCGCAACCTGGTGAATACGACAGCGTTCAAAGACCCGCCTCGCTTCGACCGTCTTTGTCGCACAAGCTTGGGCGGAGAAAGATTTGTGCATGAGGAAGCCAACACCTCCGTGCACGCTCGAGTTGTCGAGGGTCGTGCTGGCGTTGGGTCTGATCTGCTGAATCGGGAGGGGCTTGCCACCCAGGAAGTCGAAGTCGTTCCCTGCTGCCTGCGCCACTGCCCTAGCCTGAGTTATGGGCGTCAATCGTGTCTCTTGGAAAGCAGCAGTGTCAGCTTTTTAACTTTTTGTAATCCGAAGATGATACCCTGACGCTTTTTCCACCTAGTGACATTGACGGAAATAAGCGTAAGCTTCGTCATGGTGATCATCTTCGTGGGCTTTTTGATTGGCCATCTCTGCGGCCTCGCTGCTTTGCCTGAGTGAGCTGGTCTGCTAGCTGCTTCTTCATCTCTGCGGTGGATGCCATTTCATATTGCAAGCTTGCCTTCAACGCGATCACCTCTTGCATTGATGCCTGCAACGAAGAAAGCCCACCACCGCGGGCCTCCAGTGAAGCTTCTACTGCTGCTGCCAATGCGTGGGGCTGTGGTGCTCCTCCTCCTCCTCCGCTTGTTGCTGCTTGGCCTTGCTGCCTCATCGTTGGTGCTCGCCGAAGTGGTTTGTAGAGAGAGCCATTCTTCTGCTCCAAGACTGAGTAGGCGAACTGCTGCACATTTGTTGTCGCTAGTGCTGCACCTTTGCCTGCGATGGAGCTGGCCGCCTTTTCTTTCGTGAGACCTTTGAAGAAGACCTCGGGCTCATCCATGGGCTCGTCGCGCGTGGCCCCCTCCTCCTTCGCAATAGTTACCAGGATGTTCCCAATAGAGAAAGTGTCCGATGTCAGTGATTGATGCGCTCGTACTTCGACTCGTTTACGTTTACCCCGCCGTGTAGCTGTAGGGAATTGCACTGCCCATCCCAAAGTGTCCAACAACGTATTGGGCATAGCCTGCAGCGGGTACGAAGCTGGAACCTTATCTAAGAAAAATCGGTTCCATTTCGGTTTCGGACCCCTGCGATTTACAGATTTTATGCAGAAAGCCTCGCTCTCACCTCCTCCCTCTTCCTCCTCCTAAGCCTCTCTCCCACCTCCTCCCTCCTCCTCCTCATTCCCCCTTCACTCTCACTCTCACTCTCTCTCTCTCTCTCTCTCTCTCTCTCTCTCTCTCTCGCTCTCTCTTCTGTGTGTTTTCGTTCGTCGCGCATTCCTCTTCCTCCTCATCCTTCTCCATCTTCCTCCTCGTCCTCTTCCCGATCATCCTCCTCTTCCTCCTCCTCCTCGCCCTCATCCGCCTCCTCTCCCTCGCCCCCTTTTTCTGAAGGGGTGCCATGACTTTGGGAAAACCATCGGAGAGAAAAAAAACTGAAGTGCTGGAGGCGAAAACTTCAGGAAACCCCTTGGGGAAAAAAAGAAAAGAAAACGGAACAAACAAATCAGGAAGAAACAAAAAAGAAAAGAACACACACACACACACACACACACACACACACACACACACACACACGCACCAAACAAAAAAAAACAATTATTCCAGGGAGCACCCGTCCGAAGGGACACGTCCAAAGGGAATCCCAGCACTCTCTGTGGAATCTTTTTTATTGTTTTTTTCCCATGGGTTTCCTAAAGTTTTCGGCCCCAACAATTCAGTTTCTTTGTTTTTTTTTTTTTGTTTTTTTTTCCAATGGTTTTCCCACAAGTTTTTTGGAATTGTGTGCTTTGGGGGCCTCTCAGGCGGGAGCATCGTTTAGAGTGTTCTATCGGGGACCTCTCTGGCGGGAGCGTCCTTTTGTTTGCGCTGTGGGGGACTTCTCAGGCGGGAGCCCGAGGGGGCCATGAGGGGGCCATGGGGGGAGCCACGAGGGAGCCATGGGGGAGCCATGGGGAGCCGTGGATGGGGTGGGGGGAGCATCCTCCTCATCTCCCTCCTCTCCTCATCCTCGTCTCCTTGTCTCCTGATATTGTATATTCTCCTCCTCCTCCTGCTCTTCGTCCTCTGCGCCTCTCGCTTTCTCATGTTCCTCGTCTTCCCCCCCATCTTCATCGTCCTCATCCTCATCGTCATCCTCTTCCTCGCCCCATCCTCATCATCATCTTCATCGCCTTCTTATCTGCATATTACATATTCTTCCTCAGCATCATCATCTTCCTCATCCCCACCTTCGATCCACATCCCAATCGCTGGAGGATGAGGGGGGCCAGGCAGATGAGGAGGATAAGGAGATGAGGGTGAGGAGGAAGATAAGGGTAGTGAGGAAGATGAGGACAAGATGAAGATGATCATGGAGATGATGATGATGATGATAATGAGGAGGAAGATGAGAATGTGGAAGGTGAGGATGAGGAAGATGATGATGCTGAGGAAGAATATGTGATATGCAGATAAGAAGGCGATGAAGATGATGATGAGGATGGGACGAGGAAGAGGATGACGATGAGGATGAGGACGATGAAGATGAGGAGGAAGACGAGGAACATGAGAAAGCGAGAGGCGCAGAGGACGAGGAGCAGGGGGAGGAGGAGAATATACAATATCAGGAGACAAGGAGACGAGGATGAGGAGAGGAGGGAGATGAGGAGGATGCCCCCCCCCACCCCATCCACGGCTCCCCATGGCTCCCCCATGGCTCCCTCGTGGCTCCCCCCATGGCCCCCTCATGGCCCCCTCAGGCCCCCGCCTGAGAAGTCCCCCAAAACGCAAACAAAAGGAAGCCCCCGCCAGAGAGGTTCCCGATAGAACACTCTAAACGATGCTCCCGCCTGAGAGGCCGCCCCAAAATCACGCAATTCAAAAACTGTGGGGAAACCATGGGAAAAAACCAAAAAACCATAGAAACTGAAGTGTTGGAGCCGAAAACTTTAGGAAGCCCATTGATAAAACATGTTAAAAAAAAAAAAAAAGATTCCACATAGAGTGATGGCATTCCCTTTGGACGTGTCCCTTCGGACGGGTGTTCCTCTTTTTTTTTTTTTTTTTTTTTTTTTTTTGGGGGGGGGGGGTCCAATGGGTTTCCTAAAGTTTCCGCCTCCAGCACTCCAGTTTCTTTGGTTTTTTTTGGTTGTCCAGTGGTTTTCCCAAAGTTATGGCACTCCTTCAGAAGAGGGGGAGAGGGGGGGGGAGGCGGATGAGGACGAGGAGGAGGAGGAAGAGGAGGATGATCGGGAAGAGGATGAGGAGGAAGACGGAGAAGGATGAGGAGGAAGGGGAATGCGCGACGAACGAAAACACACAGAAGAGAGAGCGATATATAGAGAGAGAGAGAGAGAGAGAGAGAGAGAGAGAGAGAGAGGAGAGAGAGAGAGAGAGAGAGAGAAAAAAAAAAAAGAGAGAGAGAGAGAGAGAGAGAGAGAGAGAGAGAGAGAGAGAGAGAGAGAGAGAGAGGGAGAGAAAGAGAGAAGAGAGAGAGAGAGAGAGAGAGAGAGAGAGAGAGAGAGGGGAGAGAGAGAGAGAGAGAGAGAGAGAGAGAGAGAGAGAGAGAGAGAGAGAGAGAGAGAGAGCGAAGGAGGAATGAGGAGGAGGAGGGAGGAGGTGAGAGGGAGGCTTAGGAGGAGGAAGAGGGAGGAGGTGAGAGCGAGGCTGTCTGCATAAAATCTGTAAATCGCAGGGGTCCGAAACCGAACTGGAACCGACAAATCTTGTGACTGGCGGTGGCTCTTTCTCTCGAATAAGTCCCCATCCTTCTGCTTTGTCTCTTTTTTGCCAACCTTGGGCGGAAGCTCACTCCATCACGATCGAGACGTAGACCATATGTGTCACCCTCGATATTGTCCAGTTCTTCTCTGCCCTCGTCCACCGTGTCGTATCCTGAAGTCTTCGCTGCAAGTGGGAGCCACGTCTCATCCTGCCGATCCTTCATCTTTCCCGCGTCGTCATAACCGCATGCGTCCGTGAACAAGCCATCTTTTCCAGAGCGCCTACGAAGAAAATCTCGCACCGCCCCCGTCGTCGCAATGTCAACCCGCAGCGTTCTTGCTGTCTTGATGTCGCCTTCGTGCTGCTTGATGCTGTTGACGGCGATGTCTAACCCTTCATTGGTGGCCTTGCCGCTCTTGAGTTGCTGCAAATGAGCCTGAAGATAGGATCTCGTTTCTTGCTTGGCCTCTCGGGCGACATTCCAGAGTTGCTTCTTGTCTTATTTTGGCGCGTCGCTGCTCTTGAGCTTCCCGATGGCCTCCGTTGCCGCCTTTTGGTGTTTATGTAACTTCTCAAAGATCGTTTCATCATGGTACTCGCTGACCACCGCAATCATGTTCGTGAACTGAGTGGTCCAACCTGGTGCTTGCGGCGCCGCCGTCGCCATCTCCAACTTGGGTGGTTCAAAGTCGTCCACAGCAGCCAATGTCCAGACCCAACCTTCTCGTGTTTGCGCCACCTCCTTCTGATTCCCTTCCTTCTTAATCGTCTTGAGAATGGGGATCTGGATCGGTGTCGGATTTATCTCGCATGCCAATGTCGCCGCCTTCAGTGTCGTAGAAGGAGTCGCCGTCGTGATCAAAATATAATTCGCGCAATTCAAATCGACCCCGTCAAGATTCTCCATCAGGGCGATTGCCTCGTTATCTGTTCTTGCAAGATAAACTCCAGTCGTAGTTGGAGTAGGCGGTGTGTTCAATATTGAAACATCCCATACGTCTCGTAGCCGAACTCCGTCTTCGTGAAGTTTGTCTCCTTTGGCTGGTCGAGGGCTAGCTTGTGGGTCCGCCTTCTTCTTCTTCTTCTTTGGAGGTTCATCTTCTCGTCCAGTCTGTCGTGCTTGCCATTGTTCGAGTAGAGTCTTGGCTTCTTCTTTATCTTTGTGGAACTGCTTCGAGACCTGGTTGAACGGTTTCGGATCCGGTGCCAGTTTCTTCTTCATCTCATTGTTCGTCTTCATGTCCAGCGCGCTGCACAAGATAGATACCGTTCGTGCGTTAGCGGTAATTCGTGCCGCCTTCCCCGTCTTTGGTGAGTATGTGGACGTAATTCCATGTAGTGCATGATGCTCGCTCTGATTTTCCTGCGGGGTCTTGTGACTCTTGACGTTCCGAACTCTCCGATGCCACTTCTGAATCGTCGGACCCGCATAGAATTCCTGAGCTTGCGTCCAGCAAAACTCGAGAACGCCCCTCCCAACGCGCGTGTGCACCTCCTTGCGACTAAGTCCAACAAGGAGGGGCGCTGGGAGGGGGAACGTCCTCGTGGCGACTTTGAGCCAGGTCGAACCTGGACTTTGTGCTGCACTGCCCATCCCAGAGAAACCGATGTCCTCTGTGCTGCTCGTGTTTGAAATAGCCTCTGAGCCGTCCCATGAGAAATTCTTGTCCTCTGAGCTGCCCGTGTTTGAAATAGCTTCAGAACCTCCCAAGAAAAACTGATGCCCTTCGTGTCGCTCATGTTTGAGATGCCCATTGGGCTTTCCCAAGTGAGTTCGTTGCCCTCTGAGTTGCTCGCGTTTGAATGCCCGCCAGAGCCGTCCCAAGAGAAACTGATGCCCTCTGAGCTGCTCGTGTTTGAGATAGCTTCAGAACCATCCCAAGAGAAACTGATGCCCTTCATGTCGTTCATGTTTGAGATGTCCGTTGAGCTTTCCCAAGTGAGTTTGGTGTCATCTGGGTTGCTCGTGTTTGAATGCACGTCAGAACCGTCCCAAGAGTAACTGATGCTCCTGTTGTCGCTCTTGTTTGACGTCACTTCAAAATTGTCCCAAGAGAAACTGATGCTCTCTGGGTAGTTCGTAGTAGGCAAACCAAAACTGGACAGCTGACCAAGTCCGCTGTACATATTCTGCCTCATGGCCCCCGCGACCTTGCGAGTGTAGGTATTCATCTTCTGCAAGCCGTAGCTTGACAACCCCATCAAGTTGATCAATGCGCATATCAATCGATACAGGAAATATACCACTCCGTTGACCCCTGGCGCGGTGTCGTTCTCATCTTCACCTTGATTGAAAGTGCCCATCGAGAGCATGTTGGAATTCTGAGGCGGCTTATCCAGATAAGTTCCGCCTTGTTCCCCACGAATGTGGATCGGGGGCGCCCCAGGTAGCTCCCCTTTGTCCCACTCATCTGAATTCATACTTCCTTTGAAGGTCTTCGCCAACACCCCGATCTCGATGATCTGCGCGTCGAGCCCCACCGCCACGACCTTGAAGACACCCTCGTCACAGAGCATCTCGGTCAAAGGCGCCTTCACCTTCAGCACAACCACGTTGTCGAAGTGGTGGGTATCCTCCTCCTCCTCGTCGTCGAGTCGTCATCGTGATCCTCCTCCTTCTCCTCCTCCTCCTCCGTTTCCTCTTCTCCTCCTCCTCCTCCTCCTCCTCCTCCTCCTCCTCCCCCTTCCTCCTCATTCTCCTCCCTCCCCATGTCAGCCGCTTGATGCTTCTCCTCTCCCTCCTTCTCCGCTTCCTCTCTCCCTCGTTCCTACTCGTCCTCCCTCCTCTTCCCCGTCCTCGTCCTCCTCCTTTACCTTCTTCCTCCTTGCAGTTGCAAGCGCGCCTGCCAAATGCAAGCGCGCCTCCCTGACAACACCGCGGGGTGGCGGGAGGGCGAGGATGGGAGAGGCACGGGGGGCGGGGGACAGGGGGCGGGGGCGAGGATGGGGAGGAAGGAGGGAAGGGAGGGAGGAAGAGAAGCGAGGAGACGGAGGGCTAGCGACCGACATGGCCATCATCAGTACCATCAGCATCACCATCATCATCGGCAGGGGCATCATCCTCATCCTCATCATCGTCATGATCAAAGTCATCATCATCATCGTCATCGTCATCATCATCATAATCATCAGTAGCGGCAGCAGCAGCGGCATCATCGTCATCATCATCAGAATCATCATCAAAATCACCATCGTCATCATCATCGTCATCATCACCATCACAATGTGCATCGTCATCATCATCATCACCATCACCATCAACATCATAATCAACATCGTCAACATCGTCGTCGTCATCATCAACAAACCGCTTTTCCTCATCAGCATCTGCACTTCCACCATATTGATCGTCATCCTCGCCATCACGACCCTCGTCATCATCATCATAATCATCATCATCATCAGCATCATCACCATCATCGTCAATTTCTCCCCCCCCCCCCCCGTCGAGTCAGAAAGGGGGGGGGGGGGGGAGGCGGAGCGAGGGTCTCTCTCCCTCTTCTTCTACGCGTACCTGTGCCCCACGCCGTCGCGACGCATTCGCCCCTGCAATTGCAAGCGCACCGCCCAGCAGACGAAAATCGATGGCAAAAACCCGCAATGAACGCCACGTGGTGGCGGCAAGACGAGGAGGGGAGACGAACAGAGGAACGAGGGGGAAGGGACGATAAGGAGCAGGAGGAAAAGGACGACGGGAAGGAAAAGGAGGAGGAGGGGAGGAGAAAATGGAAGGAGTTAGGATGGGAAAACGAGGACGGGGAAGCAGGGGGGGAGGAGGGACGGGGAAAACGAGGACGAGTAGGGGAAGACGAGGACGGGGGGGATTCGGGAGGACGTGGGGGGAGGTGGGGAGAGGTGGGAGGATGCGGGAGGAGGCGGGGGTGGGTGGGGGGAGCTGGGAGGAGGTAGGACGTGGCAGGAAGACCCGGGAGGACGAGGAAGGAGGTGGGAGGACTCGGGAGGACGTGGGACGAGGAGGTGGGAGGAGGTGGGAGGAGGTGGGAGGTGGGAGGGCGTGGGAGGACTCGGGAGGACCCTTGTTCCTCCACCTCGTCCCACCATGTCCTGCCCACTCCTCCCTTCCTCTTCCTCCTCCTCCTCCTCCTCCTCCTCCTCCTCCTCCCCCTCATCATCATCATCATCCTCCCCATCCTCCTCCTCATCATCACCCTCCTCCTCCTCCTCCTCCTCATCTTCATCATCATCATCCCCCCTTTTTTTTGATCGGCGGCCTCCGCGATGGCCCCAAGAGGCCCGCTAGGGCCACCAACGGGGCCACAAGAGATCCCCAATGGGGGGCATGCGAGGCACAACGGCTGAGGGAACACAGAGTCCCATACGGTCCCATAGCTTGGCCAGACTTCGGCCCAACTTATGGCCATATAGGCGTTTCCAGAAGGGCAGGGGGCGGCGGTGATTCGGAGCAGTCGCCGCCGAGTGCGCGCAGAAGGCGGCGCTGCGCAAGCCCCTGCAAGCTGCTAGCGCTAAGCAACTGGCCCTCACCGCTGCAAGCCTCGAAGGAGAGAGCAGGGAGGAGGGTAGAGGGAGGAGGGGGGAGGAGGAGGGCGAGGAGAAGGACGGCAACGACGAAAGGGAGGCTGGAGGAGGATGGCGAGGATCAACATCATCAGTAGCAGCATCACCATCACCATCACCACCACCATCGTCGTGGTCATCATCGTCGTCGTCGTCACCGTCGCCGTCGTCACCATCGTCAGAATCATCAGCATCACCACCAGCAGAAGCATCATCATCGTCACCACCACCACCACCACCAGCATCATCACCACCGTCAGCATCAGCATAATACTCGTCATGATCAGCATCAGCACCAGCAGCAGCATCATCATCATCATCACCAAAGCCAGCATCATCATCAGCAGCAACATTCATCGTCAGCATCACCATCATCGTCAGCAGTAACCACATCATCAGCACCAGCACCAGCACCAGCATCAACATCATCACCGTCGTCGTCTTCGTCATCGTCATCGTCGCCATCGCCATCATCCTCCTCCTCATCATCATCATCGTCGTCGTCGTCGTAATCATCATCAGGAGGAGGTATGGGGGGGGGGGAATATGCGGATGAGGAGGAGGAGGAGATAGGGGGAAGAGGTAAGAGGAGGAGGAGGAGGTAGGAGGAATAATGATGAGGAGTTGCGAGGATGCGGTAGGAGGAGGATGTCGGATGAGGGTGGGAGGACGAGGTAGGAGGATGATTTGGGGGGATGAGGGATGAGGAGGTAGGAGAAGGAGGGGGTAAGAGGAGGTAGGAGGAGGTAGGAGGAGGAGGTAGGAGGAGGAGGTAGGAGGAGGATGTCGGAGGATGTAGGAGGAGGACAAAGCAAAAGGACGTAGGGGGGGAGGAGGAGAAGGAGGAGGAGGAGGAGGAGGAGGAGGAGGAGGAGGATGGGGGGGGGGGAGGAGAGGAGAGGGATGAAAAGGGGGTAAGAGGAGGTAGGAGGAGGAGGTAGGAGGAGAAGGTAGGAAGAGGAGGTCGGAGAAGGTAAGATGAGCAGGTAGGAGGAGGAGAATGAGGGGGAGGAGGAGGAGGGGGAGGAGGAGGAGGAGGAGTTATGAAGAGGTAGGAGAAGGACGAGGTCGACGGAGGAGGGAGGAGGAGGACGAGGAGGAAGAGGAGGAGGAGGAGGTAGGAGAAGGAGGTGGGAGGCGGAGGACGCAGGAGGAGGACGTAGAAGGAGGAGGTAGGAGGAGGTAGGAGGAAGTAGGAGGAGGCAGGAGGAGGAGGAGGAGGCAAGAGGAGGAGGTAGGAAGGGGTAGGAGGAGGTAAGAGGAGGTAGGACGACGAAGTCGGAGGAGGATGCATGAGGAGGAGGCAGTAAGAGGAGGAGGAGGTAGGAGGAGCATGTAGGATGAGTTTGGAGGATGTAGGAGGTGCGGTTAGAGGTAGGAGGAGGAGGTAGAAGGTTGAGGTACATATAGGTACAGTGCCTTCATCTCCTCCAGCCTGTCCTCCAGCCCGGTCAGCACGCCGTGGCCACCGGTCACCTGCCACATGGTGCCGCCTGCGTGCTCGAGGAGCAGGTAGGAGGAGGAGGTAGGAGGAGGTAGGAGGAGGTAGGAGGAGGAGGAGGAGGACGACGACTCCCCCTCCTCCTCCTACTCTCCTTCTCCACAATTTCTCAATATGAATGCTACTCTCCCTCTTCTCCTGATGGCGCGCTGGGAGTGGCCGACCCCCCCCCCGCGTATTTTTTACACGCAGGATTCCCGGGGGTTGGGTTTTCGCCTGCGTTTTTTGTATTTATATATACACATATATCTGCATATAAATGCTGCTCTCGCTGAGGCGCCGGCCTCATTTCTGCTCCCGAATCGTTCCGAATCGTGATCCCGCTGCAGCGTGGGCCTCATTTTCGGATCGGTGTTTGGCCTCCGTCGTTCAGGATGGCGTTCTCGCCCCAGCGCGGGCCTCTTTCTCGCGTGCCCATCCGCCCGCCACCACCGCGCCGCACCACCACCACCACCACCGCCACCGCCACCGCCACCACAACCACCACCACCACCACCGCCGCCACAACCACCGCCAGCACCGCCACCACCACCGCCACCACCACCACCACCAGCACCACCACCGCCACCACCACCACCATCACCGCCACCACCACAACCACGCACACACGCGCGCACGCGCGCACGCGCACCACCATCCAGTACGCACGCGCGCGCGGAGCCACAAGTCTGCTACGACACGCGTCCGCGGATAGAGAAAATCAGCGCCATGGTAAGGGATAGGAGGGAGGGGTAGGACGTCAGATATGACGCGAGCGCACCTAGCTTGCCCCCCTCCTCCTCCTGCTCCTCCTCCTGCTCCTCCTCCTCCTCCTCATCCTCCTCCTCCTCCTCCTCCTCCTCCTCCTCCTCCTCTTTCTCCTCCTCCTCGTCCTCCCACTCCTCGTCCTCGTCCTCCTCACCCCCCTCCTCCTCCTCCGTCCCCTCCTCCCGCTCCCGCTCAGAAGCCTTCACAAGCTCTCCTCAGAAGGCCAGCAGCTCTCCGAGTCCTCTGCGTCCGCGGCTGGCCGCTTTCTGGGCCGGCCTGGCGGCTTGGCGGCCGCCTTCTTCTCGGCGGCGGTGGCCTTCTTGGCCGTGGCCTTCTTCCTGGCGCCTGCCGGCTCAGCGGCCGCCGCGGCCTCCGCGGCCTTTTCGGCCAGCCTCTTTTTCCTGTCATCGTACTCGTCCTGTTGGGTTTTTGTTTTTGCCCCCTTCCTCCCCACCCCCCCCCCCCGCCCCTGCCACCGCCCTCCGCATGTCCTCGTCGGCACACCCCTCGCACGTTTCGTGGCCCCACACATGTCTGACTGTGGACCCTTGGACGAGCCACGCGCAAGTCTGAGCATGGGGACCCCTCCAAATAGCCCCAAGAGGGCCCCGTGAAAGAGCCCCAAAAGGGCCCCAAGAAGGCCCCAAGAGAGCCCCAAGACGGAGCCAGGACGGCACACGAGTCCTCGAAGAAACCGTCACCATGAGCCCCGCCAAAGCGGACCAGGCAACCAAACCAAAATCTCCGACATCTGGGAAACCGGACTCAGTGCACGTCGACGGTTGTGTTCTTCCGAAGGACGGAAAAGGAGGAAGAGAGCAGGAATGAGGGGGCGCGGGGCGCTGCCTCTTCAAAACGAAGACTCAACAACGCTGGATGGTGGGAAACAAAACGAAATCCTTGCGGTCTGCGCCGTCGGCCTTGGACCGCGGCCGCTTCCTCGCGGCCACGGCGTCCTCGCCCTCGGCCTTGCGCTCGGCCCTGGCGCAGGCCACCGTCAGGGTCTGGTTGCCGCGCGCCCGGCGCAAGCCCTGGCGCGCGCGTTCGCGGGCGCGTCGCAGCTGCCCGGACAGCGCCAGGGCGAGCTGGCGCTCTCGCGCCACCCGGGAAAGCCAACGGCCCAATGAGTTTTGTTTTTGTCTCTGCCAAAACCTTTCCCTTTTCCTGCTCGGGGGAAAGGGGCTACCCCGCCCCTCGCCCCCCTCCTCGGCCGGGGAGGGCGGGGGACAGAGGTGGCAGGGGGTCATGTTTCGGTCAACGTGGCTCCCAGAGCGTCCCAGAGAGCTCAAGATGGCGTCCAGGATGGCCCAAGTACCCGAAGGTGGCTCAATATAGCCTCCAACATATTCTCCAGTGGCCCCCAAACGGCCCCAAGACGGTTGCAAATGTCCTCCGAGCCTTCGTCTGGGCCGCCTCCTCGGCCCTCGCCGCCAACGCGGCCTGGGCCATCAGGGCCCCGGCGTCGCCCTCCTCGGCGGGGAGAGCGCCGTGGCCGAGACTCCTCCAGAGCTTTCCGGCCTCCTCCAGAGCCTCGGCGGCGGCCACCGAGTCGATCGGGCTCTCCAGCGCCGACACCGCTGTTGCCGGGCTCCCCCAGAGCTTTCCAGCCTCCTCCGAAGCCGCGAGGGCCGTCGCCCGCTGCGCTCGGAGCCCGGCGTCTGTGTCCGCCACCGCGTTTTCCGCGGTCGTCGTCTTCGTCGTCGTCGTCGTCGTCGTCGTCGTCGTCGTCGTCGTCGTCGTCGTCGTCGTCGCTGCAGGCGCCGCCTGACTCGGCCGCAGCCGCTTCTTGGGCGGCCCCATCGCGACCACGTGCTCGGGGGGGCATCCCCCCGCGCGCGCGGGCGCTCAGCCACGGCCATGGGCCCGCCAAAAGCCCTTCAGCCAAAAGCGCCGCGGAGAGCCCCGAGAGGGGGGGGGCGGGGGTGGGAAAGGGAGGGGGGGAGGGAGGGGGGGGCAGAACCGCCTCAGGATGCAAATGCAGGTCCTTGCTGAACGCGTGGATGCTAAGGGTGCAAGTCCTGCTGCTGCTGCTGCTGCTGCTGCTGCTGCTGCTGCTGCTGCTGCTGCTGCTGCTATTGCTGCTATTGCTGCTCTTGCTGCTGTTGCTCCTCCTGCTCCTCCTCCTCCTCCTCCGCCTCCTCCTCCTGCTGCTCCTCCTCCTCCTCCTCCTCCTCCTCCTGCTCCTGCTCCTGCTCCTGCTCCTGCTCCTGCTCCTGCTCCTGCTCCTGCTCCTGCTCCTGCTCCTGCTCCGCCTCCTCCTCCTCCTGCTCCTCCGCCTCCTCTCTCTCCTCCATCCTCCCTCCTCCCTCCTCCCCCTCCCCCCCTTAGGAACCCCAGGGGATCCCACAGAATCTTGAAGACTCCTAAGAAGCCATTAGCGATCGATTCGGAATTCCTTAGGAATCCGCAAGAACCCCTGAGAAGTCCAGGGGCTCTTTAGGAGCCGTGGATTTCTCAGGGGAACATTTGTGCTGCCGCCGACCCTCCGAAAGCACATTCCGAGCACATGAAAAGATGAGAGTCCCCCAAATCCGCCAGGCTCCTACAGGGAAATCCGATGGGAATCCTTAGAAATTCGGAGGGGGTCCTAAGGATTCTTAGGGATCCTTAGGAATCCAGGGGGGTCTTCGGAACCCTTAAGAATTCTTGAGAATCCTCCCGCTCAGGCGGGGCCTCCCTGGAGGGGTGGGAAAAGCACGAAACCATGTAAATAGTAGGGGTTTCCGATACAATCCTCGCTCAGGCGGGCCCCCTGTGGAGGGGTAGGAAAGGCACGAGACCATGTAAATGGCGTGGATTTCCGATACGGGAGGGGCACGAAACCATGTAAATGATATGGGTTTCCGATCTTGTCCTCGCTTAGGCGGGGGCCTCCCTGGACGAGTGGGGGGGGGGCACGAAACCATGTAAATAGTATGGGTGTCCGATGCTGTCCTCGCTCAGGCGGGGCATCCCTGGAGGGGTGGGAATGGCACGAAACCATGTAAATAGCATGGGTGTCAGATGCTGTCCTTGCTCAGGCGGGGCCTCCCTGGAAGGACGGGAAACGCACGAAACCATGTAAACAGTATAGGTGTCCCATATGGGCGGTGCACGAAACCATGAAAATAGCATGGGTGTCCGATACTGTCCTCGCCGAGGCGGGGCCTCCATGGAGGGGTGGGAATGGCGCGAAACCATGTAAATAGCATGGGTGTCAGATGCTGTCCTTGCTCTGGCGTGGCCTCCCTGGAAGGACGGGGAACGCGCGAAACCAGGTAAATAGTATAGGTGTCCGATATGGGCGGTGCACGAAACCATGTAAATAACATGTGTGTCCGATACGGTCCTCGCCGAGGCGGGGGCCTCCCTGGAAGGGGTGGGAGGGGCACGAAACCATGTAAATAGTATGGGTGTCCGATACTGTTCTCGCTCAGGCGGTATGTAAGTGTATGATAGGATATGGTATGGCACGGTGGGATGGTGGGACTTTGTATGGTAGGTATGGTATGGCATGATATGGTAAGGTATGGTATGGGTGGGTAGGTACGGTGTGGTATGGTATTGCATGGTATGTATGGAATGGTTGGTACCATGAGTACCTTGGAAAAAAAGGAGGGGGAGGGAACAAATTCCGAGCACGGGACAGCATGCGATTTCCCCAAATCTTTCGGGCTCGATGTTCGGGCCCGATGAGTGTTCGCTGCCGCCCACCCTCCGAAGGATGAGATCCCCCCAAATCCTTCGGGCTCGATTTTCAGGCCCGATTGGTTTTCGCTGCCGCCGACCCCCCGAAAGCGAATTTGGAACGCAAGAAAACAACAAATTCTCCCAGATCAGTCGGGCTCGATTTTCAGGCCCGATGGGTTCTCGCTGCTGCCAACCCTCCGAAACCGAATTCTGGGCACGTGAAAGCTTGAAACTCCCCCAATGCATTCGGGCTCGACTTTCAGGCCCGATGGGTTTTCGCTGCCGTCGACGTCGCCGTCGCCACCACCCTCAACCCCCGTCGTCCCACCGTCGTCTCATCGTCCCATCCGCCCAACCACCGTCGTCTCACCGTCGTCTTACCCCACACCACCGTCGTTGCACCATCGTCTCACCCCCAAACCACCGTCGTCCCACCCCCCAGCCACCGTCGTCTCACCGTCGTCCCACCCATCCCCAGACCCCCCAGCCACTGTCGTCTCATCGTCGTCTCACCCACCCAACCACCGTCGTCCCACCGCCGTCTTAGCCCCCAACCGCCGTCGTCGCACCGCCGTCTGATCCCCCAGCCACCGTCTCCTCACCGTCGTCCCACCCCCAGGCAACGCCGTCGCACCCCCCAGCCACCGCTGTCTCACCGTCGTCTCACCTCCCAGCCACCGTCGTCCCGCCGTCGTCTCCCCGTCGTCGCACCCCCCAGCCTCCGTCGTCCCACCGTCGTCCAACCCCCGTCGTCTCACCCCCCAGCCGCTGCCGTTTCACCGTCTTCTCACCCCCCAGCCACCGCCGTCTCGCCATCGTCTCACACCCCGACCGCCGTCGTCTCACTGCCGTCCCACCCCCCAGCCACCGTCGTCTCACCGTCGTCTCACCCCCCCACCCGCCGTCGTTCTCCGTCGTCGCACCCCCCAGCCGCCGTCGTCTCACCGTCGTCTCACCCCCCAGCCACCGTCGTCTCACCCCCAGCTGCCGGCGTCTCACCATCGTCTCGCCCCCCCAACGGACGTCGTCCTCACCGTCGTCTCACCCCCCAGCCACCGTCGTCTAGCCGTCGTCTCACACCCCAACCACCGTCGTCTCACCCCCCAGCCACCTTCTTCTCTCCGGCGTCTCATTGTTTGTCTCACCCCCGAACCACCGTCGTCTTACCGTCGTTTCACCCCCCAGCCACCGCCGTCTGACCCCCAGCCACCGTCGACCGTGTCTCACCCCCAGCCACCGTCGTCTCACCGTCGTATCACCCCTAACCACCGTCGTCTCAGCCACCGTGGTCTCACCCCCCAGCCACCGTCGTCTCACCATCGTCTCCACCCCCCCAGCCGCCGTCGTTTCACACACAGCCACCGCCGCCCCGCCGTCGTCTCACCCCCCAGCCACCGTCGACTCACCCCCCAACCGCCGTGGTCTCGCCGTCGTCTCGCCCCCGCCGTCGTTGCACCGTCGTCTCACCCCCCAGTCACCGCCGTCTCACCGTCGTCTCGCACCCCAACCACCGTCGTCTCACCCCCCAACCACCGTCGTCTCACCTTCGTCTCACCCCCCCAGCCGCCGTCGTCTCGCCGTCGTCTCACTGCCCAGCCACCGTCGTTTCGCCGTCGTCTGACCCCCCATCCACCGCCGTCCCACCCCGCAGCCACCATCGTCGCACCGTTGACTTACACCCCCAGCCACCTTCGTCTCGCCGTTGTCTCACCCCCCCAGTCACGGTCGTCTCGCCGTCGTCTCACCCCCAAGCCGCCGCCGCCCCACCGTCGTCTGACCCCCCAACCACCGTCATCTTCTCGTCGCATCACCTCCCAGCCACCGTCGTCTCACCCCCCAACCACCGTCGTCTCGTCGTCGTCTCACCCCCCCAGCCACCGTCGTCTCACCGTCGTCTCACCCCCCAGCCACCGTCGTCTCACCGTCGCCTCACCCCCCAGCCACCGTCGTCTCACCCCCCAAGCACCGTCTTCTCATGGTTGTCCCACACCCCCAACCCACCGCCGTCGTCTCACTGTTGTCTCACCCCCCAGCCACCGTCGTCTCGCCATCGTCCCACCCACTAGCCACCGTCGTCTCACCGTCGTCTCACCGTCGTCTCACCCCCCATCCACCGTCGTCTCACCCCCTAGCCACTGTCGTCTTACCATCTTCTCACCCCCCACCCGCCGTCGTCTCACCCCTGGGCCACCGTCGTCTCACCCCCCAGCCACCCTCCCCCCCCAGCCACCGCCCTCTCACCGTCGCCCCACCCCCCAGCCACCTCAGTCTCCCCGTCGTCTCACCCCCTAACCACCGTCGTCTCACCGTCCACCACCTTCGTCCCACCTTCGTCCCACCCCCCATCCACCGCCGTCTCACCCCCTAGCCACCGTCTGTTCTCGCTCAGGCAGTATGTAAGTGTATGGTAGGATATGGTATGGTACTGTGGGATGGTGAGGTGTTTTATGGTAGGTATGGTATGGCATGATATGGTAAGGTATGGTATTGATGGGTAGGTACGGTGTGGTATGGTATTGCATGGTATGTATGGCATGGCTGGTATGATGAGTACCTAGGAAAAAGGGAGGGGGGAAGGAACAAATTCCGAGCACGGGACAGCATGCGATTTCCCCAGATCTTTCGGGCTCGATTTTCGGGCCCGATGAGTGTTCGCTGCCGCCCACCCTCCGAAGGATGAGATCCCCCCAAATCCTTCGGGCTCGATTTTCAGGCCCGATTGGTTTTCGCAGCCGCCGACCCCCCGAAAGCGAATTTGGAACGCAAGAAAACAACAAATTCTCCCAGATCAGTCGGGCTCGATTTTCAGGCCCGATGGGTTTTCGCTGCTGCCAACCCTCCGAAACCGAATTCCGGGCACGTGAAAGCTTGAAACTCCCCCAATGC
Source organism: Prorocentrum cordatum (assembly GCA_963575745.1). Classification (NCBI taxonomy): domain Eukaryota; class Dinophyceae; order Prorocentrales; family Prorocentraceae; genus Prorocentrum; species Prorocentrum cordatum. The sequence continues at coordinate 252,590 of CAUYUJ010015400.1, forward strand.
ATTCGGGCTCGATTTTCGGGCCCGATGGGTTTTCGCTGCCGTCGCCGTCGCCGTCGCCACCACCTTCAACCCCCGTCGTCCCACCGTCGTCTCATCGTTTCATTCACCCAACCACCGTCGTCTAACCGTCGTCTTACCCCCCAGCCACCGTCGTTTCACCATCGTCTCACCCCCAAGCCACCGTCGTCCCACCCCCCAGCCACCGTCGTCTCACCGTCGTCCCAAGCCCCCCAAACCCCTCGCCTCACCCTCCCAACCACCGTCGTCCCACCGCCGTCTTAGCCCCCAACCGCCGTCGTCTCACCGTCGTCTGACCCCCCAGCCACCGTCTCCTCACCGTCGTCCCACCCCCAGGCAACTTCGTCTCACCCCCCAGCCACCGCTGTCTCAACGTCTTCTCACCCCCCAAATCCTTCGGGCTCGATTTTCAAGCCCGAATGGTTTTCGCTGCAGCCGACCCTCCGAAAGCGAACTCCGAACGCAAAAAAAAAGAAACGGCTGGCGCGACTGCGGCTTGCGACACAGATGCACACGCACACACACACACACACACACACACACACACACACACACACACACACACACACACACACACACACACACACACACACACACACACACCACACACACGCACACACACACACACACACGCGCACACGCACGCGCACGCACGCGCACGCGCACGCGCACGCGCACGCGCACGCGCACGCGCACGCGCACGCGCACGCGCACGCGCACGCGCACGCGCACGCGCACGCGCACACGCACACGCACACGCACACGCACACGCACACGCACACGCACACGCACACGCACACGCACACGCACACGCACACGCACGCACGCGCGCGCAAACACACACCGTGTTACAGGTAACTTGTAAAAGTCCTGGAACGCATAGGGACGGCGTGGCGCGCGCGCACGAGAGAGAGAGAGAGAAAGAGAGAGAGGGGGGAAGAGGAACACAACTCAAGCAACACATCTTAACAAATGATCGTGACCACGGCCTTGTGAGACCACGCCCGGCAATTCTGAATGTATCGATCTTGATGTTCCGTGCCAAGGGCAATGCTGCGCTGCGCCGTGCTGAATTGCGATGTGCCTGACGCGATGGCGCTCTATAGCGTTGTAGATCGAGTCCTCCTTTGCATCCGAGTCCTGACCGAACTGATCTGGATCTGAAGCTCGAGCTGCCTGAGCACATACAAGCTGTCCCAGAGCTTGACAGGGGGACAGGCCATGAGGACGCGCCGCGGAACGTCACAAGGGACGCGCCAGGCGACGTGCCAGGGGACGTGCCATGGGGACGCACCGCGGGACGTGCCAAAGGGACGCGCTACGGAACGTGCCAATGGACGTGCCACGGGACGTGCCAGGGGACCCATGTGTTGTCAAGCTTGCCCCGCCCTGGGGCGTGAGGAACCCATGCGTTTTCACATATCTCCCGCCTGGAGACGTTCGTAACCCATGTGTTTTCACGCTTCTCCCGCCCTGGGGCGTTAGGAACCATGTGCTTTCACGCTTGCTCCGCCCTGGGGCCGTTAGGAGCCCGTGTGCTTTCACACTTGTCCCGCCCTGGGGCGTTGGGAACCAATCATTTTTCACGCTTCACGAGACTCCTGGGGCCTCCTGAGGGGCGGCGAAGGGAGCGAAGAGCGCTCCCCGAACACATACCCAGCTCAGAAAAATACATCCTGGAACCTCCTGGGGCCTCCTGGGGGCGGGGGGGGCGAAAAGCGCCCCCCGAACATACATTCCCAACACGGAACAATACCTCCTGGAGCCACGTGATGCCTCCTGGAGCCTCCCGGGGCCTCCTGGGATGTTCGGATCAATGCGTGCTTGCGCTTCTCCCACTCTGGGGCGTTGAAAACCATGGTTTCTCGCTTGTCCCGCTCTGGGGTGTTAGGAACCCATGTGTTTTCACGCTTCTCCCGCCCTGGAGCGTTCGGAACCCATGTGCTTTCACGCTTCTCCCGCCCTGGGGCGTTCGGAACCCATGTGCTTTCACGCTTCTCCCGCCCTGGAGCGTTCGGAACCCATGTGCTTTCACGCTTCTCCCGCCTGGAGCGTTCGGAACCCATGTGCTGTCACGCTTCTCCCGCCCTGGGGCGTTATGAACCATGTGTTTTCACGCTCCTCAAGCCTCCTGGGGCCTCCTGGGGGGCGGGGGGGCGGAAGCGGAAAGCGATCCCCGAACACATATCCCAATACAACACACACGTACAACAAGTATTTCACCTGAGACATCCTCTGAATTCTGGTCCCCAGGAGAGGAACAATCTATATCACAAAACAAGCGTTTCGCTCGAGACACTCTCTACACCTTCTCTGAACAACCAACATTTCGTTGGGGACATCCTGAAACATGATCGACCCACGAACCCGGAAAATAACATAGAAATGAGAAGCACGGAAACGCTTCGCGACACCTAATTGGTCGACGGGCAATTGCAATGCTCAAGGTAACGATGATGTACAGTGCCACAGGCTGTGTTGTGCTGTGCCATGCTGTGCCGAGTTGAAATGTGTTGTGCCGCTTTGAACTACGCTGTGCGCTATTTGATTGTAGATCAAGTCGTCCTTGGCGTCCGACTCTTGGCCGAACTGATCTGGATCTTGAATTCGAGCTGCCTGAACGCATAGCTCGCCCAGAACTTGTTGCAATCGACACGTGCGGGGCGCTGAACCAGCTCGAAGCATGCGAAGTCCGCGCGGGTTCGCTCACATTGTCGAACCACTACCCGCTCTGTGGTGCCGAGCCATGCCGCAATGTGATCCACTAAGGGGCGCACTGCGGGACGCGTCAAAGGCCGCGCCACGGTACGTGCAAGGGAGCGCGCCGCGGGACGCGCCATGGAGCGTGCCATGCGACGTAACAAGGAAAACGCCACGGACGTGCCGCGGGACGCGCCAGAAAGACACGCCAAAGGAACACCATGGGACGAGGCAAGCGACGCGCTAGCGGACGCGTCAGGTGACGTCCCAGGGGGGGGGGGGGTCCCAGGGGGCGCGCCAGAAGGAACGCACAGTGACGTACACAGGGACGCGCCAGGGGCCGCGCCAGGGGACGCGCCAGGGGACGCGCCGCGCGACGTGCCAGAAGGACGCGCCGCGGAGCGTTCCAAAAACGTGCGACGTGCCAGAGGGACGCGCCAGGAGACGCGCCGCGCGAAGTGCCAGGGGGACGCGCCACGGGACGCGCCACGGAACGTGCCAAGGAACGTGCGAGGCGACATGCCAGGGGGCGTACGCGTCGTTTGAGCTCGGGACAAACATATTAGATACCCTCCTGTGTGGGACGTGGTTCCAGCTCGGGGCCGCCATGTTGGATACTCCCTGGGTGGCGTGGACACGTGCAAGCACGCGGTTCCAACGCGGGGCCACCATGCTAGATACCCACCTGGGTGTCGTGAACACGTGAAAACACGTGGTTCCAGCTCGGGACCACCATGTTAGATACCCGCCTGGGTGACCTGCACATGTGACAACACGTGGTTCCAGCGCGGAACCACCATGTTAGATACCCCTGGGTGGTCTGGACACGTGAAAACATGTGGTTCCAGCTCGGCACCACCATGTTATATACCCCATGGGTGGCTTGGACACGTAAAAACAAATGGTTCCAGCTCAGGACCACCATGCTAGATACCCCCTTGGGTGGCGTGGGCACGTGACAACAGGCGGTTCCAGCGCGGGGGGCACCATGTTAGATACACCCTCTGGGCGACCTGGGCACGTGAAAACACCCGGTTCCAGCGCGGGACCATCATCTTAGACACCCCCTGGGTGGCCTCGCCAGGTGAAACACGTGGTTCCAGCTCGGGACCACCATGCTAGATACCAATCTGGGTGGCCTGTACACGTGAAAACACGTGGCCCCAGCGCGGGACCACCATGCTCGAAACCAACCTGTGTGGCCTGGACACGTGAAAACGTTGTACCAGCTCGGGACCACCATGTTAGATACCCACCTGGGTGCCCTGGACACGTGAAGCGGCGTGGTTCCAGCTCGGGCACAACATGTTAGATACCCCGCTGTGTGGCCTGGACACGCGAAAACACGTGGCTCCAGCTCGGGACCACCATGTTAGATACCCCCTGGGCGACCTGGGCATGTGAAAACACGTGGTTCCAGCTCGGGACCACTATGTTGAATACCCAATTTCTGTGTGGCCTGGACAAGTGAAAACACGTGGTACCAGCTCGGGACCACCATGTTAGATACCTACCTGGGTGCCCCGAACACGTGAAACGACGCGGCTCCAGCTCGGGACCACCATGTTAGATAGCCCCCTGGGTGGCGTGGACACGTGAAAACACTTGGTTCCAGCGCGGGGCCACCACGTTCGATACGCCCATGCGTGGCCTGGACACGTAAAAACACATGCTTCCAGCTCAGGACCACTATGTTAGATACCCCATTTCTGCGCGGCCTGGACACGTGAACACACATGGTTCCAATTCAGGACCACCATGTTAGATACCCACCTGGGTGGCCTGGACACGTGAAAACACGCGGTTCCAGCTCGGCACCACCATGTTAGATACCTCCTGGGTACTCCTAGCGAAATTCCCGCAAAAACCAGCGAATCAGTCGAGACATTTTCGAAATTCCTGCGCGCGGGGCGCGGCACGCGCGAGACATCCTCGAAATTTCTGCGCGCGGGACGCTTTTTCGCGTCGCGGTCGGGGCTCCAGACCTTGTTGTTTTTTGAAGATTCTGCGCAAAACGCGCCGCCCCTTTTGTTTTACAAAAGGATACGGTGGTTGGCGGACCTCGATATTTATCGAGGATCCGAGATGGGGGGCAAACTCTCCTCGAGCGGGCACTCTAAAAACGCAATTGTTCAACTGCAAATTCACACTCGACTTCGTTATTTATCAGGGAAAGAACTCGCTGGCCCTACAGAAATCTGGCCCGGGGGACAGGTTCACCTACTAAAAGAGAACCCTGGGCCTACGCCTTTCCGGTAAAAAATATACATATATATAACACAAAGCAAACGTTTCCCTCGAGACATCCTCACAAACAATTCCGCCGGCCCTCTTCGACCTGGTTATTTATCGCAATAACTTCGCCAGCCCTCTTCAAATCGAGACGGGGGGGAAAACCAACTACAAGAGAACCATGGGCCTGAGCTCTTTCCGAAAACTAAAAGGGAACCCTGGGCCCACGCCCTTTCCGGGAACATAGGTACCCACTTCAATACCTCATCCCATCGCACCGGAGAAATTCAATGAGTCCGGGGAGGGGGGATACTCCGAGCCGCCGCCGCGGCATCCGAGGAGTGCTCCAGCGTGTACCCCGAGGAGGCAGCTCTAAACATCCCGCTCACGTAAACGGCCGACTGAAGGAAGCAAGCAGCGCGCGGAGAGAAACAACATCAGAAGTTGCCCCGACGAAGACAACCAAGTGCATTGGTGACCTATTCCTTAAACAGTGATTCACTCAGGGTTTCATAATTCTTCTCTAAGGAACTGACCTGGTGTGTCGGTCTGGCAGCCAAATTGTCGATGTCGCCGCTCCGTCGCCACCTCGTCGCTGTCCGCCGTCTGGGCCAGCGTGGCGGTCTGGCGGCTATGTTGTTGTCACCGTCGCCGCCTCGTCACAGTCTCGTCGCCGCCTCGTCGCCGCCTCGTCGCCGCCTCGTCGCCGCCCGTCGCCGCCGTTGGCTTGCACCACGTAGACTGCTCAAGTCCTTTTCTAAGAAGGTGGTCCTGACTGTCGGTCTGGCGGCTATGTTGTCGTTGCTTTGCATTGCTTTGCATTGCGATGCTGTACATTGCATTGCTTTGTATTGCTCTGCATTGGTTTGCATTACTCTGCATTGCTTTGCATTGCACTGTTTGGCATTGCTTTCGATTGCGTTGCATTGCTTTGCTTTACTTTACATTTATGTGCATTGGATTGCATTGCATTGCTTTGCGTTGCATTGCATTGCACCGCTTTGCATTCCATTTCTTTGCGATGCTTTGCATTGCTGCGCATTGCTGTGCCGTTGCTTTACACTGTCTTGCGTTGTTTTGCATTGCTTTGCACTGTTCTGCGTTGCTCGGAGTTGCGTTGCTTTGCATTGCGTTGCGTTGCTTTGAATTGTTTTGCGTTGCTTTGCATGGCATCGCTCTGCATTGCTTTGCGTTGCTTTGCGGTTGCTTTGCGTTGCTTTGCGTTGCTGTGCATTGCGTTGCACCACCTGGACTGCACCACGCAGGTTGCGCCACACTCACTGCACCACCTGGACTGCACCGCGCAGGTTGCAGGAAACAACTGCTTGGGGCACACGCTGGATAACACAAGTAGTCAGATTCGTCGCGTCAAGACGGATGCCGGGATCAAATCAGGTA